>CM076984.1:4775967-5025967 GCA_039105355.1 Benthosema pterotum
GCGTGTGGATTGGATCTACAATCTACTGCACATCTCTGTTGTTACAGTACCTGTCGATAGCTTGTATATCTCTTCTGTTTTTGCATGCAAGAAGAAGCTCATTTTAAACAAGTAACTTGGCATTACTTGCAAAGTAATGCGTTACTTATTACCCATTTTTGCAGAGTAATCTCGTTACTTTACTTTTTTGGAGCAAAAGTAATAATATTCCAGTTATATGTAATCTAAAATTAGTTACTGTCCAACACTGATGATGACCAGAGCGCCGCTCACTCCACATGCGTGTGATTTCATTCATTTTTTTTCTCCTCCCTCATCAGGCGGTGCAGCTGGAGTCAGTTAACCCCGTCAGGGTCAGATATTTGATCGTTGTGTCGACGCTGAGCAACAAACAGGAGAGCATCCTGTTGGGAATGGACTTCCCTTCCAAAGACAGGTTTGTGTGTGTGTGTGTGTGTGTGTGTGTGTGTGTGTGTGTGTGTGTGCGTGTGTGTGTGTGTGTGTGTGTGTGTGTGTGTGTGTGTGTGTGTGTGTGTGTGTGTGTGTGTTGTGTGTGTGTGTGTGTGTGTGTATGTGTGTGTGTGTGTGTGTGTGTGTGCAGGGGCGGATTGGCCATCCTGAGTACAGGGAGTTTTCCCGTGGCCTGCGCCACCTAGTGGCCTGGACAAGATCCAAAATGCACTAGTGGCACTTCCAAAATGCACTAGAATGCGCTAGATGCTCACCTGGAACATACAGATCAAAATGACCATTAATCTTCTACATTCTCTAGTGGTGTAGACTAAGTTAAATTCACATGATGAATATTTTAACTCTTGAGGGTGTAAAAATGAAACCAAATGGACCCGCAAGGGTCCATTTGGTTTCATTTTTACGCTCTCAAAGAGTTACATCTGGTTAACCAGCTGCCCCCCCCCCCCCCCCCCCAGGGTGGCCTGGCAAAGGCAAAATTGTCCCGGTGGGAAAATATGTGCCAATCCGCCCCTGTGTGTGCGTGTGCGCGTGTGTGTGTGTGTGTGTGTGTGTGTGTGTGTGTGTGCCCAGCTTGTACTTGGTGACACGACACCACCATTGAACTGCAACTAGTTGTAGGCCTACAAACATTCTATAAAAAAAACACTGCCTCATTTAGATTTTTTTTTTTTAAATAAAGGTTTAGGACAGTGGTTTTCAACCTTTTGACACCAGAGACCACCATTTATTCAGCATTTGAGCCACGGATCACCATTTGATTACATTTTAGCCCCAAAGACCTAAAACTAAAGAATTATATTGGTTTTGTTCACAATTCCAGGCTGGATTTTCCAAACAAAACAGTGTAGACTTCTTAATTAAATAGTGCTAATTGAGATGATGAATATTTTAACTCTTGAGAGTGTGAAAATGAAACCAAATGGACCCGCAAGGGTCCATTTGGTTTCATTTTTACATTCTCAAGAGTTACATCTGGTTAACCCACTTTCCATCATTTAGCCTGGGGACCACCTGGAACCCTCTCAAGGACCACTGGTGGTCCCCGGACCACCTGTTGCAAACCCCTGGTTTAGGATACTGTTAAAATAATTATGCCTATGAGATAGCCCTATATTCTGCATATGAGCCTATTAAGTTATCCTTATAATATGCATATGAGCCTATTTAGTTAGCCCTCTAATATCCACATGAGCCTGTGACGATTGCTAATTCCGGTCCGGAGTAGAATTGCTTAAGTGGGCGTTTTGGTCTGTACTTTGTGCAAATGTGAACTTGAGTATTGGAATGGTACTGGAATGGAATGGACGGTGACTGACTGTTGACTTATCACAAGGACGCAATTACGACCAAATGAGAGTACTGAAAAATGTACTGTCCACGATCCCCTGTCGTTAAAGGTAGGGGAAGTGATTTCACTTTTGTCAGATATCACCCCCAAATTTTTTCTGTTAAAATGCTCTATTATAATGTGTGCAGACCATATATGGAGTTTCCCCTCCCTCACGTTAGCAGAGGGGCTAATAAAAGTTCCCCAGGTGGAGGGTGAATTCTCCTCCAATCAGGATGGATCAGCAACTCTAGTGCACCAGGCTGCTACTACACCATGAATTTCAAATCACTTACCCTACCTTTTAAGGAACAGTCGACCTGTATACCATAGAGTTACAGGATGTGTTGTGTTTACGGCAAGCAGGTGTATTGATGATTAATCCGATGTATCGATATGTTTCAGTGATGAATGTACAATCGGTCTGGTAGTTCCCATTTGGAGCGACACACAGGTCTACCTGGATGGGGACGGGTAAGAACGCACACACACACACACACACACACACACACACACACACACACACACACACACACACACACACACACACACACACACTAGGGCATTCACTAACTACGGGTCGACTCCCACGATCCCAAGTTGTTAGTTTTTTCCTCCCTCCATTGAAAAGGAGGAAGTGGGAAAAAATGAACATTTACAATTGTTTTCCCCGTATTATCATTATTGTTGCTCTTCTACAGCAGGGGTTTTCAACCTTTTTGATACCAGGGCCCACCATTTATTCAGCATTTGAGCCACGGACCACCATTTGATTACATTTTCACACCAAAGACCTAAAAATAAAGAATTCTTTTGATTTTGTCCACAATTCCAGGCTGTATTTTGCCAACAAAACAGTGTAGACGTCTTAATTAAGTGGTGCTAATTCAGATGATGAATATTTTAACTCTTGAGAGTGTGAAAATGAAACCAAATGGACCCGCAAGGGTCCATTTGGTTTCATTTTTACATTCTCAAGAGTTACATCTGGTTAACCAACTTTCCATCATTTAGCCTGAGGACCACCTGGGACCTTCTCAAGGACCACTGGTGGTCCCCGGACCACCTGTTGAAAACCCCTGGTTTACAGAATCCCAACTGTAATATTGGTTATTATCACAAACAGAAGTCATTCTTTCCTCTGTAACTGTATGTGAGTTCAGCTTTAATTACAACCCATGTGACTGCAGCTGTGTTCTCCTTTGATCCCTGAGTTCTGTGTGTCCTGTGCTATACCGAGTGAAGACGAACTGCTCAGTGTCACAAATACAGAAACACACATTATGCCATATTTCCATACATATATTATATGTATGGAAATCAGGGAACTAAATCGTTCACCAAGGCATTTCGGTAACATTTTATTTGAAGGTCTTCACAACTACATTTGTAACTTATTATAACTGTTAAGAGCATTCCAGACGGCAACGATAAACGCCTGCATAAACGCGGCGATTCTCAATTCTCTCTGCAGTATACCGACATAAAGAAAATCCAGTGAAAGCTCACTGGATTGCAGTGTTGGGAATATTACTTTACCTTGTTAATATTACTGATTAATTATTACTTTCATTTTAAAGCAATATATTATATTACAATATTAGTGTCTGAGCAAGTGTAATATATTAATATTAATATTACTATTACATATTACTTAAAAATATGTATTAGTATTAGTGTCACTATTAATCAAATATTGCGTAGGCTAGTGGCATACTTACAATAAAGCAAGCTCACTTGGCTATCTGGCCAAATACATATGAAATCAACTTGAAAAAACGTCACTCCTGCATAAATAATTTGATGACAAATCATAGAAAATAAGTAATTATTTAACTTCTGCAGTTGTCAAGATAATTTCACAAGAACTTTTCAACGAGACAGATTGGCCAAAAGTAATATTGAAAGTAATGCAGTAATGCAGAAAGAAAAGTATAATATATTAGATTGTTTTTGTTCAGTAATATATTTATATTACAAGTTACTGCATTTTGGTAATATATTATGTAATATATTAAGTTACGTAGTGCACATGTCCCAACACTGCTGGATTGAGCCTTCAAAAACATTGTGCGCGTGTGCTCGTTTTGCGCACAACACAAACTACTGGACGCCGCGCGATAAGCGACCAGCATTACATGCCCTCTTGATCGCAGGTCGAGCACAAAACGCCGGGCCCATTGAAAATGAATTAGAATGAGCAATTTATTACTCGCTTTCTGTAAGCCCCTTAAGACATCGACTGCGGGCGCATCTTTGTTGTTTTCTGCCCATTGCCATGGCTCAAACCAGTGAAATCGGTAAAAAAAAAACCTTATTTTGAAGCCCCAGATCGCCTAAACAGGAGGGGGTGCCGTCATGCTTATTTCTGGTGTATTACGATTGCATGGAAACGGTCCACCGAATCCCCGACAGTTACAGTTTGCTCGATCCCGCATCGTAGAGAACACCTACCCACATATTCTATACAGCATCTGAGAGAGTGGCTTTTTCCTGTCACGCTGCATTTTGAAATGTAAAAAATGGTCCAGAATTGACCGAGAAATGAATGATCAAAAAAACGTCTTTTTTGCCGCAAATTCCCGACTTTTTTGCAATTTACAGCATTGCGTCAGAAGTTAATTAATGTATTTAATTATATTACATACTGTACATTACCTAAACACAAGGAGGTGACCGACAGTAGGCAATCAGCTGTCAGCTGTTTATAGGACAATCCATAAATAAGGAGATGAATTGAACTGGCGCCTTTCCACATGGAGTCGTCCAAACTTAATTTGGAGACGCCCGCACCGTGCGCACGTGGCTCTGCCTTCTCATATGGGTTAGCGGGTGCTTTGAGATGGCGTTATCTAGTCCCCCCTATTTGACGAAATTAGCAAGTTAACTTAAGGGAATGCGTGACAAACACGCCCATGACCACACCTCCAGTCACAAATAACGGTGTCGGCATAAAGAATAGTGGCTAAGGGAAGAAAAAAGGTGACGAAAATACCAATAAGGAATTCGCTGCAGGTTTCGGGTAACGTTAGGGACTTCATGTGGAGCGAAAATCGAGCCACAGATGTTTATTGTCCATATGCAAACCATAGTGATTTGAATTCTCTCTCTTTCTCTTTCTCTCTCTCTCTCTCTCTCTCTCTCTCTCTCTCTCTCTCTGTTTCCTCCTGTTTCTCTATGTCTCTCTATCAGAGGGTTCAGTGTAACTTCAGCAGAAGAGACCAGAATCTTCAAGCCTGTGTCTATGCAGACCATGTGGTGAGTTAACTCGCACCAGACACGTAAAACTACAGGCCTGAAGAAGGGCTTTGGCCCGAAATGTTGCCACCTTAAATTAAAATTCACTTGGGAGCATCAAAATGGTGTGCAGATTTCCTTTCAGCATGTTGTTCAAATTCCACGTCAACTTGGAAAATCAACGATGGCAGACATTATAAACCAAGCGGAGTTGCAAATTTGGAACTGAAAACTGAAGGAGAGGAGGAATTACACAAAGCAGGGAGCATTGATGACAGCATTATGAGGCCAACATCAAACAAGAGCAATTTACATTAAAGCTCCTATATGATATGAAAGACTGAATCTTCAAACTAGATAATTTATGAGGATGGAAAACACACATGGGGCACAAAAAAAACAATACAAATTAATAAATAAAAAAAATGAATTTCATGTTATTTCCCCTTTTAAAGATGGAGTGCCATGATTTTCTCTACTCTAAAACATGATCATCAAGTGTTATTGTTATATGAAGATGAAGATTTTTTTCCAAAAAGTGTACAGTGTTTGGGAGGGGGGGGGAGAGTTAGGAGAGTGGCTGAGCACATGATGTCACTATATTGTTTATTGGTTTTTTTGTTTTTTTCATTCTCACGTTTGACTGGAAAGGTTCAGCCCCCAGGAAGAAACCCTAAATACAAAGGGAAGACATCATTGCACATAAAAAACACACCAAGAGGTCTATTTACATACTGTCACCTCTTAAACATGTACAAAATTGGAAAAAATACAAAAATCACAGCACCCTCTCTTTAAAATTTGGCAAATGGTACAACCTGACTTGTAGGTCAGTGCTGCAGGCCCTCCATGGCTGTATAGAGCGTGCAGTGAGAGGCTCCATCATCCCAGGCTGTGGTCTGGACTGGCTGGCCCACTACCTCCCCCTGGTGGAGTCAGACCGCCTCTGCCTCAACGAGTGGACGGCCATGAACGACCTGGAGTCAGTGCGACGAGACAGCGGGTCACAGAGGTGTGTGTGTGTGTGTGTGTGTGTGTGTGTGTTAGCCCGTTTCAATCTGACACCTATAGATACTACGAAACATTAGCTCTGAAAGACCGTGAAAGATTTGCACTACGCTTTCACGATTTTGCAGGAAAAATAGCAGGCGTTCACGGATCATTATAGCGCGCCATGAGTGCGCGCCTGCGGATCACAGAGGTGTGTGTGTGTGTGTGTGTGTGCACATGTGTGTGCATGTGCTTTCACTCTCTTTCTCTATTTGTGTTTCTTTCACTCTCTCTCTCTCTCGAGTCCATCTCGATCTCCCTCTGCGTGTTAACCGTGAACGCCTGCTATTTTTCCCAAGTACAAAAATGGGTTTACATCACAGAGCTATTTCCCCCATTCCTAGTATTTCTCTTAGACTTTTCTTTTGTTTTCCGCTTAGATTTGATTTAAGTGGGGAAAAAAAGAACAAAGTGTGTGAAATACAAAAACAAAAAACACAAACACGCACGTCGTCTTTCACATCTGTCATTCCGCAAATCATATTGCAGCAGGCTGATAATTTAGCATATCTAATTCATAGTTCATCAGACCGGCTAAACAAGGAGATACAGATTAAGGAACATCTGAGAGACATCATGAGGACTGAAGACCTGGACAACCTGACCTCCAAGATGGTAACCTTTTAACTATTTATACCTGACCTCCTATATGGTGAGATTAAAGGGGTAGTTCAGGTTAAGTCTTAGGAAACATTTGGCAGTTATCTAGTGCAGGGGTTTTCAACCTTTTTGATACCAGGGCCCACCAATTATACAGCATTTGAGCCACGGACCACCATTTGAGGACATTTTAGCACCACAGACCCCCCAACTAAAGATTTCATTTTGCTTTTGTCCACAATTCCAGGCTGGATTTGGGAAACAAAACAGGCAAAGCATACAGACCAAAATGACCATTAATCGTCTAGTTGTGTAGACTTGGGCTAATGATGAATATTTTATCTTTTGAGAGAGTATTGTTGAATTATTTCTGAAATATTAGCACATCTTTCGTTTCTTCTTTTTTTTTTACAACGGGGAAACCTTGGCAGTGATACACACCCAAGGTTTGGAAACATAACTTAAGTCAACGGTTCTCCCCTTATTGATACCAAATGGCACTTTATGTTTTCATTGTTGATTGATCATTTCCGTCAATAAAACATTATGAGGATCTATAGATCTGATGTTTTATATATATTTAATCAGGGGCAGATGTAACATTTCCCAATTGGAGGGCGGCTTCATCGCAGATGAAGTCGCAGCCGTACCATTTTTGGTTACAGGACTTTTATTAGTCAGGTAAAGCACCAATAATAACATCAGTTGTTGTTGAAGTTGCAACAGACACGCAGCATGCATAAAGCTAAAGGTCTGACTCAGAGAGTTTTCTGTTTTCAATGATGAAATGCTGTTGGTTTAGTGGTGACACAGCTGTAGTCAGTTAGTAGCAGTAGTAGTGTTTCAAATCATTTGAAATATAGGCACTTTCATTTGAAATATCTTGGGTTGTTTTGCATGCCATTGTGTTTGGTGGGGCAGACTGGGCATTTAGGGGGGCATTACCCCCCCCATCTAGATCTGACCCTGTATTTCAGGGGTTTTCAACAGGTGGTCCGGGGACCACCAGTGGTCCTTGAGAGGGTTCCAGGTGGTCCCCAGGCTAAATGATGGAAAGAAAGTTGGTTAACCAGATGTAACTCTTGAGAATGTAAAAATGAAACCAAATGGACCCTTGCGGGTCCATTTGGTTTCATTTTCACACTCTCAAGAGTTAAAATATTCATCTGAATTAGCACTATTTAATTAAGAAGTCTGACACTGTTTTGTTTGCAAAATCCAGCCTGGAATTGTGAACAAAACCAAAAGAATTCTTTAGTTTTAGGTCTTTGGGGCTAAAATGTCATCAAATGGTGGTCCGTGGCTCAAATCCTGAATAAATGGTGGTCCCTGAGATGAAAAAGGTTGAAAACCCCTGCTGTATTTAATGCTTTCCAGGTCCGTTCCTCTCTGGAGGAGAGGATAGGGTTTGACATGCGCCCGTATAAGGAGTACATAGACAACGAGATGATGGTGGTGATGGCTCAGATGGACAAACCCTCCAAGATATTTGACTTCCTTTATCTGGTGAGTACCTGCACGTACACCACCAGGGATCTAAAGGTTTAACCCATTGTGTCCTGACTAGATTCTAGTTTCTGACACTAGATGGCGCCAGATTGTAGTTTGTGGCACTCGTTTCTGATGCTAAATTCTGGTTTCTGATCGATGCTAGATTCTTGTTTTTTTTTTTCCCTGAAAAAATCCATGCTCCTGTGTCAGTGATGCTCAACATATTTCACAGGACCACCAGAATTATCTATATTTAGCTGCGGACCCCCCCCCCCCCCCCCCCCCCATCTAAAAAAAAAAAAACTTCTAGGCATCACCCTAGAAGCAAAGATTTGAGCTAAAATGTTTCATTCTGAAATAACATATTCGAAGATTTCTGCCACATTTTCATGATCTTTCAAAAATAGCAGAGATACAAGCTCATATCGCGCCACTCGGTGGCGCAATATGAGCTTGTAGATCTGCTATTTTTCAACAGATAAAACACCAAAACGCGTTCAGTACACAAAGGATTAATAATAATAATAATCTAACACATCCTGCTTTGTACAGAGATGTATTAATACTTCCATACATACGTAAAGAATGTCCTCTAATACATGACTGTTGAACTTCCTGTCTGTTACCACTGATAAGTGTGTGCGTGTGCGTGTGTGTGCGCGCACTGCGCGTCTGTGTGTGTGTGTGTTTGTGTCCGCGCACAGGGTTCTGAATGGAATGCTGCCAACTCCGACGAGCTACAGAAGAACAAGTGAGCTATTTATTTATTTTTTCAACTGTTAACTTCATACATATTTACGAGGTTGAGCTGTTACTTCACCTGTATGTTAACTACAGGAAATGGACAGAAGCATCAGTTGCTGTAGTTGTTTTTACAGTGTTGATGAATGAATGATTGCATCATGCAGGGATTTACAGTTCATTTCGAGTACAACTACCACAGAGCTCATAACTGCGAATGGACACACTAGTTCATTACGAGAACTCCACCCATTTTCAACATTCTAAGATGTCATTAATATACCTTTGAGGTGTTGGGTGGACATGATTAACAAGTTCCCCCATTCTGTGTTTCCAAGAAATGGAGGTCTGAAGAAAATCGTTCACATGGAGAAACACATCTTGATGACATCATCAAGATGTGTTTTCACCATGTTAATGGATTTCTTTAGACGCTTCTTTTTTCTGAGAGAGTACAAATGTGAACCAAATGGTTCACATTTGTACGCCCTCAGAAAAACATACAAGTACCATAGAGTGATAAAATATAGAGAACGGACTCGAGCGACAGCCCCGCCCCCTTGTTATTCAATTCAATACAAGTTGCTCATTGGCGTTTTGAAGCAAGGGATTATGGGAAGGGAAAGGATTCATGAACGAGCGCCGTCGAGAACGAGCAAAGGAAAAAACATCAAAAAGCATCAAAAAACAAGCTTGTGGGTTTGCATTGAGCTTATTATCTGTCATATAATACATCCGTTGTGTTTTGAGAGGTAGTATATGACGTGAGGACCGCTGGTTCATCCAGAAAACAACTTAAACACAAACTGCCCTGTCCGCGTGCGTGCTCTCGGGGCGTTTGTGCATGAATTCCACCCGCCTGCAGTACCAAACTTGGCCACCAGTGCCGCAGCTTCAAGCCTGGAGGCGCTGTCGGCCGATGTGACAAGTACCCACTTCTGTAAGGTCAGAAGCACTACATCATAGTGGAGTAAAAAAGGGAAAAGAAAAATAAAATATATAAGGAGAGGTGGGGGATTTTTTTTTATGGTGGGCAGTTACACATTGCAGCTGCCCTAGGTGTGGTTTTGACGGAGTCAAGGGATTTGCATGTCTTAATGACTGTTGGTAGGGAATTCCACATTTTGGTGGCATAGGAGGGGAAAATAATTAAGTCCCTTGTTTGTGCCAAATCTGGGTTGCACATGGTTTATTGTACTCGCTCTGATGTTGTCGGAGAGGACTTTGTTGACATTAAGGAAGTATTTGGACACGGTGCATTTTTACTTTTGTAGTATATCGAGCCGTTTGCAAGACGTTGTACCAACCATACACTCTCAAGGTGGGCAGAGGTTCATTGTTGGTTTAACATTGGTTACCTTTGTATCATTATGTTTACAGGCTAGTGGTGGTCCGGTGGATACGTCAGAGAGATGTGTTGTCATATTGTGTAGTTACGTTGTGTTGTCGTGACATCGTATCATAATGTTTTACAGTGTCGGATACATCCTGAACGTCACCAGAGAGATCGATAACTTCTTCCCCGAGTCCTTCACCTACATGAACATCAGAGTTTATGACGTGGAGGCTACAGACCTGCTGCCTCACTGGAAGGACACCTACACCTTTATAGACACCGCCAGGTAGAAATATAAACCTTTTTTTTTACTCCAGGGACCACCATTTATTCAGCATTTGAGCCACCGACCACCATTTGGTGGCAAAACATACAGACCAAAATGACCATTAATCTTCTAGTTGTGTAGACTAGAAGATCGATGAACATTTGATGAATATTTTAACTCTTGAGAGCGTAAATATGAAACCAAATGGACCCGCAAGGGTCCATTTGGTTTCATTTTTACGCTCTTAAGAGTTACATCTAGTTAACCAATTTGCAGCTCATGCGATGCATTAAGCACGTCTAGATCCGTGGGCGTTGGGGACAGGTTGGCAGCTGAGCTGGTGATAGCCTGGCTATGTCAGCTGAATATCATTATTAGATTTGCGTAGAATCTACCCGAATCTAATGTAGAATCTACATCCATTTCATGTGGTTTTAATCAATTAAGTACATAGGCTACATTTACCTCCTTTGTATTACTATTTCTGCTATGTGGAAAAGGCACCGATGGATAGGGGTTTGATAGGCTACGGTTTCTTTGTTCAAAATATGCTAGGATTTCCTTGTTTGTGAATGATGATCACGAAAGCACATTATAGCCTGCCGGTACATGGATTAAAGTTCTCTGTGTTTTTGATTCCATAATACAGCCTAGTAGAAGCATCATCATCATGATCATCACTACGCCTGGCCAACACTCTTCTCGCCCAGGGGTGTGGTGGAGGGGGGACGCCGGGGGACGGCGTTTCCCCACTTCTCACATTTAAAATATTTTTTGGGGCAAAAGTAGTCTTATGTTTTTTGTCTTGTCATTTACTTTTATGGATACAATTAGGCATTGTTAACAATCTTTCTCAATATGCTATACTTGTTTTAAGAGCGTGTCTGTGTGTGTTGCGCAGGCGCACGCAAATGCGCATGCAAATGCAAGTGTGCATGCAGGCGTCTTAAAAGGGAATTCCACTCATTTTCAATATTATATGTTATCATTAATATACCTTTTGAGATGTTGTGTTTCCTAGAAATGGAGGTCTGAAAAAAATCATTAGCATGGTAAAATACATCTTGATGACAACATCAAGATGTGTTTCACCATGTTAATGAGTTTTCCTTTTTTCTGAGAGCGTACAAATGGAACCAAACGGACCCGCTAGGGTCCGTTTGGTTCACATTTGTACGCTCTCAGAAAAAAGAATGAAAATGGGTGGAATTCCCCTTTAAGAGGCGTCCCCCACCCCACTAAGCCTGTCTGTATCACTGTGTCATCCTCTCGTCCAATAGGAAGAGCGGCCAGTCGGTATTGGTCCACTGTAAGATGGGCGTGTCCCGCAGTGCGTCCACGGTGGTGGCGTACGCCATGAAGTCTCAGCGCTGGACTCTGGACGTGGCGCTGAACTACGTCAGAGAGAGGCGCTCCATTGTTAAGCCTAACGACGCCTTCATGAGGCAGCTGCTGACCTACAGTGGAATCCTCAACGCCAGGTCAGTTGTTGTTGTTGTTGTTATTATTATTATCAGGCTATTACCGTAAGACGACCCCCATTTCCATAGACTCATTTTTGAAAAACAAACAAAAAAACAAAACAAAAAAAAACCCATTTAGGCCTGACTTAAGTTTTCTGGGAAAAAAAAAAAAAAAAAAAAAAAAAAAAAAAAAAAAATATATATATATATATATATAATATATATATATATATATATATATATATATATATATATATATATATATATATATATATATATATATATATATATATATATATATATATATATATATTAGGGCTGTTGAATGATTAAAAAATTTAATCAAATTAATCACAGCTTCAAAATTAATTTAATCATGATTAATCACCAATCGAACTATGTCCAAAATATGCATGTTTTCCTGTACAGGATTCCAACATTTAAAAAAGAAACAGAATCTGTGGGGAAAAAAATAACCATTTATCTTTAAAATATTTATCAAAATAGTTGATCTACAAGCCCTCAATGCTTACAGGGAGACACACAGCTATATGTCTCCGTAAAACCATGTTCTACCCATTTCTTTCAATGAGAAAATACTCAGTGGGTTGAGTCAGTGTGCACATGAGTTAATTGCGGATTAATCAACAAAATAAATTTAATCCCATTAATTAACTATTTTCAACAGCCTTAATAAATATATATATATATATATATATATATATATATATATATATATATATATATATATATATATATATATATATATATATATATATATATATATATATATATATACAGTGAGGAAAATAATTATTTGATCCCTTGATGATTTTGTAAGTTTTCATGATTAGAAAGAAATGAGCACTCTGTCATTTTTATGGTACTTTTATTTAAACAAATAGAGACAGAATATGAACAAAAATGTCCATAAGAAAATAATATTTAAAGGTTATAAATTAATTTGCGTTAGAGCTCGTGAAATAAGTATTTGATCCCTAAGCACAATCTGACTTGGTACTTGGTGGAGAAACCCTTGTTGGCAAGCACGGAAGTCAGACGTTTCTTGTAGTTGGTCACCACTCCTGTTTAGATATCCTCCCCAAATCCTCAAGGTTTCGAGGCTGTTGCTTGCCAACTCAAAGCTCAATCTCCCTCCATAGATTTTCTATAGGATTAAGGTCTGGAGACTGGCTAGGCCACTCCATGAGCTTAATGTGCTTCTTCAAGACCCATCTTTAGTGCTCTGGCTGAGGGAAGGAGGTTCTTGTCCAAGATGTTGCAGTGCATGTCTCCATCCATCGGCCACACAATGCCGTGTAGTTGCCCTGTACCCTTAGCAGAGAAACAGCCCCAAAGCATAATGCTTCCACCTCCATGCCTGACGATGGAGATGGTGTTGTTAATGATTTGAAGGCAGCTGGGACCACAGTCACCAAGAAAACCATTGGTAACACAGTACACCATAACGGATTGAAATCCTGCAGTGCCCAGCCATGTCCCTCTGCTCAAGAAGGCGCATAGAGGCCCGTCTAAAGTTCACCAATGAACACCTAAATGATTCAGACCAGGCTGCGGGGAAGGTGATGTGGTCAGAAGAGACCAAAATTCAACTCTTTGGCATCCATTTGACTTGCCGTGTTTGGAGGGAGAGAAATGCTGAATACAAACCCAACAACACCATCCCCACCGTCAAGCATGGAGGTGGAGACATTATGCTTTGGGGCTGTTTCTCTGCTAAGGGTACAGGGCAACTTCACCGCACTGTGTGGCGGATGGATGTGGCCATGTACCGCAGGATCTTGGAGAAGAACCTCCTTCCCTCAGCCAGAGCACTGAAGATGGGTCGTGGCTGGGTCTTCCAGCATGACAACGACCCAAAACATACGGCCAAGGCAACAAAGGAGTGGCTCACGAAGAAGCACATTAAGCTCATGGAGTGGCCTAGCAGGTCTCCAGACCTTAATCCTATAGAAAATCTATGGAGGGAGCTTGAGCTTCGAGTTGGCAAGCAACAGCCTCGAAACCTTCAGGATTTGGAGAGAAGATCTAACCAGGAGTGGGCCAAAATCCCTCCTGAGATGTGCGCAAACTTGGTGACCAACTACAAGAAACGTCTGACTTCCGTGCTTGCCAACAAGGGTTTCTCCACCAAGTACTAAGTCAGGTTGTGCTTAGGGATCAAATACTTATTTCACGAGCTCTAACGCAAATTAATTTATAACCTTTAAATATTATTTTCTTATGGACATTTTTGTTCATATTCTGTCTCTATTTGTTTAAATAAAAGTACCATAAAAATGACAGAGTGCTCATTTCTTTCTAATCATGAAAACTTACAAAATCATCAAGGGATCAAATAATTATTTTCCTCACTGTATATATATATATATATATATATATATATATATATATATATATATATATATATATATATATATATATATATATATATATATATATATATATATATATATATATATATATATATATATATATATATATATATATATATATATGTTTGAATAGTGTCCAAAAATGGATTCCCGGACTGAATGGGTTAAGACAATATCTTGTTATTATTAGAAAATATGGTTTATTTTAAAATGTGTCTATATCATTTTAAATAAAGATATTTTTTTTATGACTTCATATCATAATAGAATGTTAAAGGTAGGGTAAGTGATTTGAAATTCATGGTGTAGTACCAGCCTGGTGCACTAGGGGCGCCCAAGAGTAGCTACACTATGTGAACCTGCTGCTCCATCCTGATTGGAGGAGAATTCACCCTCCACCTGGGGAACTTTTATTAGCTCCTCTGCTAACGTGGGGGAGGGGGAAACTCCATATTTGGTCTGCACACCTTATAATAGAGCATTTTAACATTAATATCTGACAAAAGTGAAATCACTTCCCCTACCTTTAATTGGATAAATGGAGGCTCTTGGTGTTTGTTATTCCAGTAACAATCAAGTCACAGGTCTCTTTTGAAGAAGCTTTGCTGCTGTTGTAGTTGAACAAAGCAGGCATCATAACGTGTTCTCTGTTCTCAGCTTTAACTGAACAACTCTGTTAGTCTGGGATGGCCACACCGTTCTCCATCTTGTGTGTTACTGGAGACACACTGTGCTGTATGGAGACACTCTATTCATATTGGGGGAATGCTGCCATCTAATGGGCTAAAGCTGCGATTTTGAGGCGAGGGGCATTTCTGAGACAATTGAATTATAAATAAATGCAGTCTTATATTTGGGACAATCGGGGTCGGATTGACCATTGGGCGTACAGGGAGGTCTCCTGGGGGGTATTTCACGAAAGGTGGATTAGAAAATCGGGGATTTAAGCCAAAACCACGCTTTTTATATCCTGGTCTTTAGAGCCTGTTTCATTCTGTTCCACCAAAGCCAATCAAAATGTGCGGATTTAGCAAGCCAGAATCATTTAGCCTCGCTTGCTGGCGCATGCACATACTGTTTGGGTAGACGTTCATTATTTACCAAAGTGTCCTCTGCTCTGCCTCTCCGTTCTGAACCTCTGATGTGGCCAGCTGCGTAATGAGCGCAACTGCACACATTTATTCTTTCATTGAAAGGCGTGCACTGCACAGCTGTGCGCACAGACAGAATTATAGCAGATTGACAAGCTCACAGTGCATTCCGTCGGCATTGTGAGCTTGTAGAGTAGGCTATTTCATTCATTCATCTGGAGTGGAGAGCTACGTGGCTACAGAGCAGGCTACACACACACAAGTGAGTGAAGTGAACAGAATTGTGTCAAGATTCAAGTAAAATAACTTATTAAGCTTCGACATCGATGTCACCTCACTCTCTCTCGTTTGCTCTCTCTCTCTGGTTGTCTCTCCCTCTCTCTCGCAGTCTCTCTGTCCTTTTCGCTGTCTCTCTCTCTCTCTCCCTCCCTCGCTGTCTGTCGCTGTCTCTCCCTCTTGCTGTCTGTCGCTGCCCCCCTCCCTCTCTCTCGGTCGCTGTCTCTTTTTGCTTTTGCAGGCTGC
This sequence comes from Benthosema pterotum, assembly GCA_039105355.1. Classification (NCBI taxonomy): domain Eukaryota; kingdom Metazoa; phylum Chordata; class Actinopteri; order Myctophiformes; family Myctophidae; genus Benthosema; species Benthosema pterotum. Next base: position 4,791,964 of record CM076984.1, read on the forward strand.
GGTCTGGGGCGGGCTGTTGATTTAAAATGTTGCGGGACGGGTTGCTGCGGACGGGCTGGCACCCTTGGCGGGGCAGAGTGGGGCGGGTTGTGAAAAAAAAAAAAGCCGGCCCTCGCATCACTACCTTACAATGTGTGTTTCAGTCAGCAGCGCCACAGCGCCCTCTGGAGGAGGAAGTCCAGAGACCAGAAGAGGGCGCTGTCTCTGCAGAAAGAAGTGGGGGGAGAGGAGGAAGAGGAGGAGGAGGAGGAGGAGGAGGAGGAGGAAGAGGAGGAGGGGATCGACGAAGAGGAAGAAGACGATGATATAGATGAAGGCGTGGACAGTCCAGATGAAGTCGATGCAGATGCATATAAAGAGGTTTGATCATCATATCATTATTATTATTATTATTTATAGAAACGTTCATACAGTTAACACTTCAAGCTATCAGAACAGAGATCCGTGTCCTAATAAAAAGTCCTGTTCAGGACGGAGACTAATTAACAGTTCCGTCATAACAGAGTCAACCAGCCTAGACCAGACCATGGTTATAATAGTTAACAAAAAAAAATAGTAGCGATTTAACTATATAATAGTAAAACTAGAATTCAACAAACATCTGAGTTAACTGGGACTAATGAAATAAATGTGGCAAAAAATAAAAAAACGATAACTAAACTGAAACTGTATTGTGTGATCACAAAACAAACGTATACAAAAAATAGTTTTAGTCTTAATAAAGATTTTAATTTCAAAGTGTGTCGGTGACCAGCATGAGGAGGAGTTGCTTCTAGATCTTCTATTCACTACTGAGTTCCATAACTCGTAAAAAATGTGTATAACGCATAAAAAATGTGTTGTTATGGGAGAGTGAATCATCTAATCCACTAACTCAAAGCAAGGGTTGAATGCCAACCATTTTCCATTTTGGCACATTCATGGGGACACGTCTTTAGCACTAGGCACACATCTCTGATCCTTGTACAGGTAATCAACAATTAGAATGATATACAGTAAAACACAATACTCTACCAACAGGTCTGATCTTTTTGAGTCCTATACTTGACAAACAAAATGGTGGAAGCCCAAAGTAGGGACCTATACGGGGCATACATGTAGAAGATTCAAACACAGGCTGGTTTTTACCGCCCAACACAGTCTTCGATGTCATCAATATGCTCATGCTCTTTCTTTCTCTCTCTCTCTTTATCGCTCTCTCTCTCATACATACACATGCGCACAATCAAGGTGTTTGAAGACACCGCCCCGCAGCCGTCGACCAATCCTGACACTCCGCAAGTAGCCACGCCCACCATCACCATTAACGATGCTCAGAAGGTGAGAGATGAAGAACTGATTGATCGATTGATGTGTCAATGACTCATGTTTCAGTATTGATAGATGGGTCCATTGATGGGTTATTGATTTGTGTTCCAGGCTGATCAGTATGTATTAGGGTAGGTTAGGGTTAGTAGTATCGATAGATGGTATTTATATTGAGGTTTTTTATTGATCTTTTGATTGAGTTATTGATCTGTGTGTGTTCCAGACCGATCGCAGTGGCAGAATGAACCTGTTCTCCCTGATGGAATCTATCAGCCTATTGGACGATGAGATGAACGACCAGGTAACATTCTATCAGCCTATTGGACGATGAGGTGAACGACCAGGTAACATTCTATCAGCCTATTGGACGATGAGGTGAACGACCAGGTAACATTCTATCAGCCTATTGGACGATGAGGTGAACGACCAGGTAACATTCTATCAGCCTATTGGACGATGAGGTGAACGACCAGGTAACATTCTATCAGCCTATTGGACGATGAGGTGAACGACCAGGTAACATTCTATCAGCCTATTGGACGATGAGATGAACGACCAGGTAACATTCTATCAGCCTATTGGACGATGAGATGAACGACCAGGTAACATTCTATCAGCCTATTGGACGATGAGATGAACGACCAGGTAACATTCTATCAGCCTATTGGACGATGAGATGAACGACCAGGTAACATTCTATCAGCCTATTGGACGATGAGGTGAACGAACGAGCAGGTAACGTTCTATCAGCCTATTGGACGATGAGGTGAACGAGCAGGTAACATTCTATCAGCCTATTGGACGATGAGATGAACGAACGAGCAGGTAACGTTCTATCAGCCTATTGGACGATGAGATGAACGACCAGGTAACGTTCTATCAGCCTATTGGACGATGAGGTGAGCGACCAGGTAACATTCTATCAGCCTATTGGAGGATAAGGTGAACGACCAGGTAACATTCTATCAGCCTATTGGACGATGAGGTGAACGACCAGGTAACATTCTATCAGCCTATTGGACGATGAGGTGAACGAACGAGCAGGTAACGTTCTATCAGCCTATTGGACGATGAGGTGAACGACCAGGTAACATTCTATCAGCCTATTGGACGATGAGGTGAACGACCAGGTAACATTCTATCAGCCTATTGGACGATGAGGTGAACGACCAGGTAACATTCTATCAGCCTATTGGACGATGAGGTGAACGAACGAGCAGGTAACGTTCTATCAGCCTATTGGACGATGAGGTGAACGAGCAGGTAACATTCTATCAGCCTATTGGACGATGAGGTGAACGAACGAGCAGGTAACATTCTATCAGCCTATTGGACGATGAGGTGAACGACCAGGTAACATTCTATCAGCCTATTGGACGATGAGGTGAACGACCAGGTAACATTCTATCAGCCTATTGGACGATGAGGAGGTAACATTCTATCAGCCTTTTGGACGACGATCTCACATCTGCTCTCAGTTGTAATATTTGGATCCAGCAGCATCTCTACGTCTGACCTCAAACCCTTAGATCTCCATATATGGAGCTGATGTCACCCACCCGTCACCCACTCCCTCTTCCATGGCTCCTCCTTTTGACTGACAGCTGTCCATTCATAGTCTGATGACGAATAGTCAAAAAGTGGTAGGACCAAACATCTCTAAGGTCTCCCATTTCCACACATGAAATGGATTCTTGTACAAAAAATATTTTACTGCAAAAGTGGTGAAATGTATATGTAAAGTTATACAACCCAAACTAAAAATACAGCCCGTCCGCCTGGATTGGGAATTGATTCAAAGGTGAGGTCATTTTTTTTTAATTAAACTCATGTACAGTATATTCACAAAAGAAGCTCTGGTTGGTTCCTGGTACACACCCGAAGCTAGGACTAGTGTACTGTAGGAAGAGAGTAGCGACACAAGTTCCAAACATGGGCCTACATAGCCAAACACTGCATCACAGCACTTATAATATACACTTATATAACATAGCATTCTTCACTTGAGTGACGAGAGGTTTGTTAATGCGTTAAAATGTCCCAAAATGCCACAATTTAACTGCGGACGTGCGATCTGCTGTCAATGGAGCTTGGATGGCCAGAGTGGTTTGATTGGAATTTGAATCCCTCCTTACTTTGCAGTCATGTGTGCTTTTCAGTCAATAGCCGTCTCTTTTTAGCCATAGGTTTAGAGCAGGGGTTTTCAACCTTTTTGATCCCAGGGCCCACCATTTATTCAGCATTTGAGCCACGGAACACCATTTGAGGACATTTTGGCCCCACAGACCCCAAAACTTAAGGGTCCATTTGGTTTCATTTTTACGCTCTCAAGAGTTACATCTGGTTAACCAACTTAGCTGGGGACCACCTGGAACCCTCTCAAGGACCACTGGTGGTCCCCGGACCACCTGTTGAAAACCCCTGGTTTAGTGTCAACAGGGAGTGTCGCTACTCTCTCCTTTTCCAGATACTGTAGCCAGGACATCCCTCAACATCATAGGAAAGGAATAATGTCAATACCTGAATGTAAACATGAGATACAGTCATTTGAACACATACCTGCAATAGCCGGAAATGTAGATCTATGCAGTGTCTTTACTTTGAATTGCCATAGCAGCACATAAACCTGTATTTGTGTGAGTTGTAGTTCTACTAGATCCAGCAATACCAACAGCAATAATACTCACGGAGTTATGGCACTAGATATATTTTATTTCAGTTGCTGGTTGACTAGCCTTCGGCACCCAGGCTTTCATTTTCGTCCCAAGGTTGCGCGGAAAAGGGGAAAGCCCGGACCAAATCGTTAGCCTCGTTGGCCTAGGAGTGATAGTCAAACCTCGACCTTAGGACAGGCTGATTTAGATTTTTATTTGAATTTATATTCTTCTTTCAGTTGCCGGGCAGTCCCAAGCGCTCTCCGAGTCAGAGGAGGCGGAGCCAGCAGCGCAGCAGGGGATTGGTCCACCAGAAAGCCTGCGTGGACACTAGCCCCTCCCCCGAGCCGCCGCGACAGGAAGCGGCCACGCCCGAGCCACAGGAGGCGACGCGGCCGCGTGGAGGAGACGCTTCCTGAACGCTTTATTATAGATCCAAACAATACGTTGGTTTGTAGATCCAAACAACATGGGCTGGGGGGGCAAACGTAGATCTATAGATCACATTTTAACGCAACTCGTCCCCAAGCCGCCGTTTCCGTTGCGGTCCAAGTCCCTCTCATACGAGGAAAGGACGTTAAAATGTGATGTATAAATATCTGTGTGAAAGTATTTTAATCAACATCAGAGCGATAAAATACCTTCTCGACAGAGAGAGAGACATGCACACACCCGCATAACGCACAAGTGTAAGTGTGTGTGTGTGGGTGGGGGGGGGGGGGTCTGGTCCTACTAGGGGAGAATGTGTAAATAATAAGTAGTATTATTCACCTTTCGATATTCAACACATTGTTGTTTTATTTCATTTTTTTTTTCTCTTCTACTTTTCAGTATTGTTGATTGAACGGGAGCTCTGATACGACCAAGAAATATCGCTAACTCTGCCTTTAAAGTTTGGGGTGAAAAGAAATCTCTTTTCTCTGCAGAGGTTTTCAACCTTTTTGATACCAGGGACCACCATTTCTTCAGGATTTGAGCCACGGACCACCATTTGAGGACACTTCAGCCCCACAGACCCCAAAACATAACATAAGTTGGTTAACCAACTTTGCTGGGGACCACCTGGAACCCTCTCAAGGACCACTGGTTGAAAACCCCTGTCTTAAGGTCATTCGTTGCACATCGGTGCGTTTTTCGGGAACGATCGCCAGAGACGAAATCCGGATCAAACGGACCCCCAGTGTGAATACGCTTTATACGCATGCGATACTCAGTGGTGGTGTGTAAGCCTGATTGACCTGGTTATTTGATCACGTGGTCCAGATTTTGGTTTCATTTTTACACTCAAGAGTTAAACTTCTGTATGTTTTGCCTGTTTTGTTTCCCAAATCCAGCCTGGAATCCAGCCTTTGGACAAAAAACAAAAGAAATCTTTAGTTTGGGAGTCTGTGGGGCTAAAATTTCATCAAATGGTGGTCCGTGGCTCAACTGCTGAATAAATAGTGGTCCCTGGGATCAAAAAGGTTGAAAACCCCTGCTCTAATGCTCAGGTGAACACAGTGTCACAGTGACCTCTAGCTGTGACTGAACATCACTTACGATCACCTTGGGCATTAACACTTTATCTGCCTTATCCCTTTGTGTTCTGAACGCGTTTTGGTTTTTATCTGTTGAAAAATAGCAGATCAACAAGCTCATGTCGCGCCACCGAGTGGCGCGACATGAGCTTGTTGCTCTGCTATTTTTGAAAAATTGTGAAAATGTGCTGCAAATCTCTGAATACATTATTTCGGAAGCAAACATTTTATCTCAATTTTTGCTTCTGGGGAACCCCGAGAACAACATGTTTTCAGTGGGCGGTCTGCAGCCAAATATGGATAATTCTGGTGGTCCTTGGCTTGAAATATGTTAGCATCATGACACAGGGCATAGATTTTTCAGAGAAACTAGAATCTGTCAGAATCTAGCATCAGAAACTAGAAACTAGTCACAAACTAGAATTTACTGTCAGAAAGTACAATCAGGTGTCAAATAGAATATATTCTTAAATTTGCGCATCATTTTTCACAATTTTTCAAAAATAGCAGAACAACAAGCTCATGTCGCGCCACTCGTGGCGCGACATGAGCTTGTTGATCTGCTATTTTTCAACAGCTAAAACACCAAGACGCGTTCAGACACAAAGGGTTATTCTAGGGTCAAAAATGGCTTTCACTGCTTTAGGGATTGTAGGGGTGTAACCTAGTGGTCACGAAAAAGTCGGGAAATGCGGGTTTGGCGGTGGAAACCATTGTAAAACGATTTCTAGTCAAAGTCTTAAAATATCACTTATTCAGGTGAAGATGGACACTAACTGTGCATTTAATATTTTGGTGAAAATGAGACAAACAAACAAAAACACAAACAAAAAAACGAGTGGTTTTCAACCACTCGAAGAACGACTGGTTGAAAACCACTAATATAAATGTATTTATTTCTAAAGTCCAACAGAGAAGTCCAACATATCCATGAATAGATTTATTTAAAAGTGTTTTCTGGATTAAAGTCCTAAGACTTCCAATGATGCCAAGCAATGTTAACGTGCCAATACCTAGAAATGAATATTCATGAGTATGTTAGATTAATATAAGTTTTTTTTTTTTTTTTTTTTTTTTTACAAACACTCAAAAGCATTTTCATTGGCAGCAAAACAACTCTTCCTCTTCAATATTAACCAGGTTTAAATGAATATTAATTCATATCAATCAGAGTAGATCGCAGAGGTTCCGCTATGCTTCTAAACGTGTTTAATTCCTCACAGCTCAATTCGGATTATTATTTAGTTTGTCCTCTGAAATTCACTCTGATATTCAGTTGAAAAAAATAAATAAATAAAATAAAATAAAAAAACTACCGGTAACTATAATCTACAAAAATGACATCTTTAAGACATATATTCAAACATTTTGCGAACAAGACGGCATGAAATGTTCTGCATGCCTGCAGGCCTGTTCTAGATTTATATATACTGTATCTATATTACTGTATATGCAGATTGAATGTGTTGTTTTTCATATAAGGATATGTGCGTGTCTTCCATATTAGGACATGGAGTTTAAGTTAAAGGGGAATTCCACCTATTTTCAAGATTTTTTACGAATGGAACCAAATGAACCCTAACGGATTCATTCGATCGCAGAAAAATAGGTCCTAAAAGACAAAAAATCATTAACATGGTGAAACACAACTTCATTACGTCATCAAGTTGTTTCACCATTTTTTTTATCTCAGACCTTCATTCCTAGGAAACAGAATTATGTCCACACAGCATCTTTAAGATATATTAATGACATAGTAAAATGTTGAAAATGGGTGGAATTCCCCTATAACCCCTGCTGTGCCTGAAGTGCCTTCATGCTGAATGAACGGGGATCCACCATGAATTTTACTTTTTTTTGTTTTTTCATCCCCAACATTTTCTGTGTTTTCACCATCTCCGGTGCAGTTGTACACCACAATGGAGTGTCCATGCACATGAATGGACACTCACAGATTCTCCTGTTTTAGTGATGAAACTAAAATTCCAATAGTCCTTTCCACTTTAACTTCACCTCCACCCTTTAAAAGGATCTCTGGCTAATAAGCACACTGAGGAAATGTGAAAAATAAGTATCTCAGTGTTTTTTTAGGCTACAGAGTGTATAAAAAAGGTATTAAAAGGCAACATTTCTGATACATTTGATTTTAAATTCATGGTGGAACCCCTTTAAACACTGGTGTCCATATTTATAGGACACAATTTAAAAACAAATTCAAGTGATTCAAGTGGTTTCTCTTTGGTCATTGTTGTTGTGGTAATATTGGATCTACAAGTTTTATATTTGGGTTTGGGTCTTGTTTCATATACGGGTGTAATTAATTGTCTTCGTTTCTTGGTCTTTTTGGGGTTTGTTTTACTTTATAATGTATTTTGGAACTATTTTCAACCATGGCTGAACATATAGCTTCTTGCATGATTGTAAACATGGCTTTATATTGACTGGCATGTGGCCTGCCTTATATATTATATAAATGTATGTGTGTGTGTGTTTCATATACGTGTGTACAACTGTACAAAGCTGTACCAAATCAGAGGGTTTTCTATAGACCACGGTGTGCCTGTCTGTACACAATGTTATGTTTTTATAGCGAACCAAAACCACGGCAAATGGTTCACCTTCATTTAATGTCACTAATCATTCCTCATGCTGGACATTCCTTCTCATGCCTCTCCATGCATAAATAGGAGCCCTTTTTGCCCGTTGGTAATCTTTTCCAAACCATGAATGCAGCATTTACTATGGTCTGTAAAACAACTGTCCTTTACCAGACCATGAATGCAGCATTTACTATGGTCTGTGAAACAACTGTCCTTTACCAGACCATGAATGCAGCATTTACTATGGTCTGTGAAACAACTGTCCTTTACCAGACCATGAATAAATGCAGCATTTACTATGGTCTGTAAAACAACTGTCCTTTACCAGACCATGAATAAATGCAGCATTTACTATGGTCTGTAAAACAACTGTCCTTTACCAGACCATGAATAAATGCAGCATTTACTATGGTCTGTAAAACAACTGTGCTTTACCAGACCATGAATAAATGCAGCATTTACTATGGTTGAATGAATGAATGCAGCTTTTACAAATTGCTACATGGTGAAAGAAATGCTATACGTCACCCCTTTCCATGCTGGAAGGCAGCATTCAGTCTCCTGGACTTGAACGCAGCATTTTTGCGTTGAACTTAATGTGTTTATATATCAGTGTGGTTACTGGGTTGAATCCCTAACACCATGCACGTTCCTGATCCTCACGTTGGACATTCCTTCTCATTCCTCACGCTGTGCATTCCTCGTCAGTGTATTCAACCAATTAACTTATTTGATCCATTATTGTTATTGTTTATTAGCATGCAATCTAATTATCATCGGATCATTCCATCGTCTGCGGTGCTACCGTTACCATGCTATACTACATGTATGTTTGAGGAAAACCACTTAACTCCATTGTTCTATCCATTTAAACCAGTGCTATTGGTCACTGTTTGCCTCTGTAGTGGTTTGAAAACATATTGGGACAAAACCTAAAACTGTCTGCTACAAGGCAGCTAACTCCACCAGCTCTCAGACTGTTTGCTAGAAAGCAGCTAACTCCACCACCACAACACCAACTTTGAGGCAGGATTGCTCTTTAAAATATAAGGTTTTCTTAATTTACCGATGAATGAACATATGAGTTATGTGCTTTCCTCCCAACATAAGATATATACAAAAATACTGCATACATGCATTATCACAGAATATCGTTTTCTAGTCAATAATTCTTCACAACCACCAAGCACTTTATCCACATTCACCTCTGAGCTGAATCATAAACATTATAGATTTAAATAATACTGTCACACATGTTCTCCATCTATTAATTTAAATATTGCTGTTAAACCAACTTCACTGTAATATTATGTTATCATTATCATCTATTCATTGTAATAATGCCGTTAAAGCATTCTTACAATCGCATGCATTTAAATCATTGTTCACCGCAGTCACGTTTAAATAAAGCTGTAAGACCGTATTCAGTGTTCTTTCACATCCATTCCTTAAATTGTGTTCTTCAGATAAAACTCGTATTTTTTTTTTTTTACCATAACATGCATTTAACTTGTTTCACAGTAATGCTGTTTTCGTCGTATTGGTCACAAAGCCACTGGTTCTTCACCGTTTACAGAACAAATAAAGAAATGATTTTACGGAAACCATTTTGTTAGTCAACCTTCTTTATTCAGTGAAGGAAGAAGCTGCGTACAATGACAGTATGATGTATGAACTATGTATAAGGACAGTATGATGTATGGACCTTCGCCTAATGACAGAACGACGTATGGACCTTCGTAGCGCTGGAGTCTGTCTCGGCAGCTTGCACGAATTCCAACTACACTTCCCACAATGCACCTGGAGTCGGTCGCAGCAGCTCACACTGAGTTCAAACTTAAAGGTAGGGGAAGTGATTTCACTTTTGTCAGATATCACCCCAAAACATTTTTTTCGTGTTAAAATGCTCTATTATAAGGTGTGCAGACCATATATGGAGTTTCCCCCTCCCCCATGTTAGCAGAGGAGCTAATAAAAGTTCCCCAGGTGGAGGGTGAATTATCCTCCAATCAGGATCGAGCAGCAGGTTCACATAGTGTAGCTACTCTTGGGGGCCCCTAGTGCACCAGGCTGGTACTACACCATGAATTTCAAATCACTTACCCTACCTTTAAGACTATACAGTATGTTTAAAGGTCGTAAAAGTCTTTTAGGCTGTAATCAGGTCAAGTTTGAACGTAGCCTGAGCTGGACAGCTCTATGGGGAAAAAATATATATATAAATGTCTGTGAGAAACAGTTGAGTCCCAGTCCCCAGCCACGCCTTTGAGCACATGGTCAGGTTCCAATGTACTTCCTCCTCGGTTCACTCAGAGTGACGCCTCCTTCTTTCATGGCTTTCCTGAACGACTGCACCTGTTAAAAAAAAGATGTTATAATACAGGGGTTTTCATTCTATCCTTTAAGTGTGTAGTTTTAGATTTTGGCAGGTACTTGGCAGGAAAATGTCCCATGGGGTTCATTTTTACACATACCCCACCAAAATATGCAAATCCTGAGTCAAACAGAATGGTAGTTTGATATTGTCTTGTTTTATCTTTTGTCCCATTTTCGGGTTTGGGTAGGATTGTGTAAGATAGGATTAAAATCACCCCATGGCACATTTTTCTTGACGGTTACCTGGCAGAACCTTAAAATACACCTTCAACAATTAAGAAAATAAGTGTTGGAACACCAAAATCCACCTAAGAAGTTAGTAAATACAGAAATATAGATGTGATCCGAACATTTTCAGCTGTTTTGTGCCGTTTTTAACCCAAAATCGAGTCAAAATTGTTTGAATCTTTATAATACCACTTTTTCTGTATTCCTCGGGTCCACATTGTATGGAAAAATGTGTTCATTTGTCTCTGTAGGTTAAGACAATAGTTGGGCTGTTTTCTCTTGACTCCGGATTTGCATATTTTGGTGGGGTATGTGTAAAAATGAACATTGGGACATTTTTCTTGCCAAGTACCTGCCAAAATCTAAAACTACACACTTCAAGGATTACGAAAATAACAGATGGAACTTCAAAATCCACATAAGAACTTAGTAAACAAAGAAATATAAAAATGATCTGAACATTTTCAGCTATTTTTGTGCAGTCTATTAAAAAACTAGTGTCACAAACTAAATGGACCCTGGCGGGTCCATTTGGTTTCATTTCTACACTCTCAAGAGTTAAAATATTCATCATGTGAATTAGTCCAAGTCTACACAAAATAAATCTTTAGTCTTGGGGATCTGTGCGGCTAACATGTCCTCAAATGGTGGTCCATGGCTCAAATGCTGAATGAACGGTGGTCCCTGGTGTCAAGAAGGTTGAAAACCCCTGCTTTAGGCCTTTAGAACTCACCGCGTCAGATCTGTAGGTCCAGGGAATGGCGCGGTAGACCATCCTGGTGATGCCCGCTTGTACGCAGCGGTGCGCCAGCACCTCGCCCACCGCCTGGCACGCCGCCACGCAGCGCGTGGAGGCCAGCTCCCGCTTCACCGCCCACTCCCGCGTGGAGCAGGACAGCACGACGCCCGACGCCGCCAACACCTCCGCCGTGACGTGATGCTGCGTCCTGGTGAACACCAGTCTGGAAGAAACGGTGGGTGGAATAAAATAAATACTGCATTAAACCCTTTGTGTTGTTTGGTGTTTTAGCTATTGAAAAATAGCAGATCAACAAGCTCATATCGCGCCACCGAGTGGCGCGATATGAGCTTGTAGCTCTGCTATTTTTGAAAACATTGTGAAAATGTGGTGCGAATATTTTGAATACGTTATTTCGGAAAGCAAACATTTTCAACTCAAATCTTTGCTTCTGGGGGGGATGCCTATAACAACATGTTTTTTAGATGAGGTTCTGCAGCTAAATAATAGATATTTCTGGGGTCCTTCCTATGAAATATGTTAGCATCACTGACACAGAAAGAGATTTTTCCATAAAAACTACAGTAGAACCTCGCACCAGGGACTAGAATTTAGTGTCACAAACTAGAATTTAGTGTCATGGACTAGAATCAAGTGTCAAAAACTGGAATCTAACTTCAGAAACTCCAATCTACTGAGAGGAACTAGAATCTACCGTGGGGGACTAGAATATAGCATGAGGAACTAGAATCTAGCATCAGAAACTAGAATCTGATCAGGACACAATGGGTTAAACACAGATATATATATGAAAGCTAGATGGCTTGAGGCGGAGCCTCTGACGTCGTTCACAGCGGCCATCTTGTGAGAGGACTCAATACAGTTTGCTCTATGGCAGCCCAAACAAAAACAGCTAAGTTTTCTGGAAGAAAAACCTCAATTATTTATATAGCAGCACCAAAAAATTGAAGGTTTGAATACTGTACATACTGTACAGAATTCAAATATGGATTCCCAGCCTAAATGGGTTAATATGAAGGTTATCGATGTGGCTATGAGTTTTGCTGAATTTTATTTTTTTTCCCCCCAAAACATCATATAACGGCTCATATTATGCGGACGTCTCTGACGTTTACAACAAACCAATTCGTTTGAAAATCGGTTGAAAAATAAGCAAGTTTTCGTCATTTTAAAAATATATGCTCATAGACACAATGTTATGCAATCGTCTCACAAGATGGCCGCCAACGTTTTGATATGTCATTAGTATGCCTTAGAGGTGCCTGGTGGACATGATGAAAACGTTTCCCCCCATTCTGTGTTTCCTAGAAATGGAGGTCTGAAGAAAATCATTAACATGGTGAAACATCTTGATGACATCATTAAGATGTATTTTCACCATGTCAATGGATTTCTTTAGACGCTGTTTTTTTCTGGCTAGAAGTTGGTCGACTCCATGCAACACAGATGTGAAGCCGTTCTCTAAAACAGTGGCTATACAACTAAATATTAGTTTAGTGATTCACAGGAATGCTGAATCCTGGATATTTTTCAGTTAATACAGTAAATATTTGAGTTTGTAAAATGCAGACACTGCTATTTTTTTGAACAGCCCAATGTTCATTTTTCTTCATTTTCTGTAAAGTAATTAAATAATTTCTGCTTTTTTTCTCCATGTTTTGATTTAGAATATAATGTGCGGTGTTCCCAATGCTTGGAAATAAAAACCACTATAAGGATTTTGGGCTTTACCCAATGTTTTAAACAGAGTGCTATTATTTTGAACACAACTAGATCGACCGATCAGACTTTTGGCCGATGTTTCCGATCACCGATTAGTGGAACATCAAAAAGGCCGATAGCCGATATCAGCCGATACGATTATTATTTACTTTAATAGAATAAAAGTGCGGAAGCAGCAAAAGTGTTTCAGTTTCCCCTCCATCACATGCATCTTTTTTAATTCAAGTACAGGCACAGAGCTTCAGACATAAAAGAAAAAGAGAAAATACATTTTGGATAATTTGGATAAATCTATAAATACATGAGATGAAAGAGTCAGAGACACACAGCTATACATCTCCTTACCACCACAATCTACCAGATCTCCAATGAAAGTGGTCGATGTACCATTTTTGAACATTTATAATAAATACAAATAATCAGCTGCTCTTTTTTCGATTATTTATTTTGAGCACCGATACCGATTATTAATAAAATGAATGAATGAAATGAATATCGAATTCGATAATCGGCCGCGGCCGATAATCGGTCTATCACTAAACTGTACAAGTTGGTTTGCTTCCATGATACAACTGCATAGTGAGTATTAAATAATCCACTCATGAAATGCATAGGCCTGCAAGTGTCTGGAAGGAATCTTTTGCAGCTAGCGATACCTTGCTCTGCGCAAATGTATTCAATATAATACTAGCGCCGCTGCATGTTACTCTTGCATAGATTTCATTTTGGTAAACGGAATCAAAAAGAAGAGTTTTTAGTGTGCTTCATAAAGCTTGAATCACTTGTGCCGCCTTGCAACAAGCGTCAATATGCGCCGATGTGCGCCAAGACATACCACACCGAAGGGACATGCGCCGATATGCGTCAAGACCGTCTCAACGCATTGGTTTAGACAGGGCATAATACAGACAGACACAGGGCTTGACACTAACACTTGCCTGCTTGCCCGGGGCAAGTAAAAAAAATGGTAGGGCAAGTGAAGACTGCTACCTGGTTGCCCGATCAGGCAAGTGTGCAACTTAGTGCACTATAACACAACACAAGATATATTTGTCTTGAAGGCAGTCATTGCACTCTGCCTCTGTGTCTTTCCCTGCTTTCTAGATATCCACAATTCCAGGCTGGATTTGGGAAACAAAACAGGCAAATTAACATACACATCAAAATGACCATTAATCTTCTACATTCTCTAGTTGTGTAGACCTGAGCTAATTAAGATGATGAATTTTAACTCTTGAGAGTGTAAAAATGAAACCAAATGGACCCGCAAGGGTCCATTTGGTTTCATGTTTACGTTCTCAAGAGTTACATCTGGTTAAACTTAAATGCAATATTTACAATATATATTTTTGGGGGCAAGTGACCATGACCTGAGGGCAAGTAGAACCTGACTTGCGCTTGCCCGATGGGCAAGTGCCTCGGAGACCTTAGTGTCAACCCCTGAGACAGACAGACAGACAGACAGACAGACAGACAGACAGACAGACAGACAGACAGACAGACAGACAGACAGACAGACAGACAGACAGACCGGTGGTAGAACTCTCGGTGAGGCCAGGTGGTGCTCCATCCTCGGTCCTTCACAGCCAGGGCCATCTGCTCCAGGTTCCTGGGGTTCCTGTTGTTGAAGGTCTGGCTGACTTCTGGCTCTGGTCTGGGACTGGACCTGGACTTGGAGCCGGCACCGCCGGGTCCCTCTGGTTCCTCCGGTTCCTCTGAAGGTCTGGGTCTGGTCTGGGCAACGGAACTCATCCAGCGAACTGAACGGTGGAGTCATTTGTATCAGACACGCTATTTACATATAACGCAGGGGGTTTCAACCTTTTTCATCCCAGGGCCCACCATTTATTCAGCATTTGAGCCACGGACCACCATTTGAGGACATTTTATCCCCACAGACCCCCCCCAAACTAAAGATTTCCTTTGCTTCTGGAACCCTCCTAAGGACCGCTGCTGGTCCCCGGATCATTACCCCGGGGATATAACGGGCTGAATCTAGAGTTGCAATACCCTCCATTGACTTCCTAATAATTTTCATCTGTGAATCTGCTTGTGTTATACAAATTCCGTTGAAGTTGGGACGTTGTGAAAAATGTCAATAACACCAGAATGCATTGATTTGCAAATCGTTTTCAACCTATATTCATAGGTCAATGGAGGGTATTGCAACTGAATGTGTATTGCAACTGAACATGAATACTAATAATACAAAAAAGCAGCTATTAGATAGTTAAAGCTTTACTTACAGCTGTGATGTGAGTTTAATGATTGATTGATTGATTGATTGACTGATTGAAGTACAGTATGTATTGTATTAAAAGTAGATTTACAGCCATTTCAAGCAAAACTCAGTACAAAGACTGTTAACCGTGAGTGGATGACACGATTCTATATGGGTCCACCGTGTTCATTTCATCAAAAGGGTCATCAAATATGTCGTTTTAATAGAAAAAACATGCACAATTTTAATCAGGATTCAGGACATCTGTTTGGATCAATTATTCCAACTCTGAACATTGTAAAAAATAGTAACAGCATCTAGTTCTGTAAATGCTAGCGTATCTGGCCTATCTATAGCCTGAAAATGATAATCATGAACAGAGTAATTAACACGTGTAATTAAATAATAATACTATATAAATACCTGCATGTGGATTTGAACACATAAACCTTCTCAGGTGGAGGTTTATTTCTCCTAAAAGTGACATCTTTAAATTAAATGTATCAAAAACGTTGATAACGTGACATTTATGAATCACTCGTTAACATTATCACTCTGCTGCTGCCATATTTGACATTCGGACAACATCCGGTGTGCGGCGTTTAGAAGAGTCCCGGGCGGAAGCGAAGACGTTGAACTAAACTGTTCCATAGAGTAGATTAGTTCCCCTCCGGGAGGTTTACGGTCCAACAGCGACGCCCTGTGGCACCATGTGCTATGATTCCACCATGCATTACAATTGAATAGGTTACATTACATTACAGGAGCCCATTAGAGCAGAGGTTTTCAACCTTTTTGATACCATTTTATTTTAGTCTCTCTGCAGGGACCACCTGGAACCCTCTCAAGGATGGGAAAACCCCTGCTGTAGAGATGTTGTGTGGACCTGAAAAAAAGGTGTTTCACCATGTTAAATGTTTTTTTCTTTACAAATGGAATGGAGCCAAATAAATGGACCCGTTAGGGTTTGGTTCCATTTGCACGGCACGCGTCCCCTTTAAAGGTACTGTAAAGGTGTTGCCAACTTCCAAAATCCAAAATGCACTAGTGTCACTTCCAAAATGCACTAGAATGTGCTAGTATAGATGCTTGCCTGGAAGGGAATATATGATCAAAATCACCATTAATCTTCTACATTCTCTAGTTGTGTAGACTTGGGCTAATTCACATGATGAATATTTTAACTCTTGGGAGTGTAAAAATGAAACATTTCATTTTTACAACTCAAAGAGTTACATCTGGTTAACCAAGTGTCCATCATTTAGCCTGGCGACCACTGGTTGGGGGGGGTCTTAAAAAAAGCAAAATATAACGACAAATGCGCCAAGTTGGCAACACTGACTGTAAATCTACAAACTGTTGGTTTGGTTTGAGGTTGCCTGGCAACACAGTAGCCAATCACGAGGCAGGTCGGACCCTCCTGGCTATGGGACCTGCAGTAACGGGTTTGCTGGTGCGCATGCGCGCCATGCATTAAGCTCAAATAAAGAGGACTAAATGATTACATTGAATGAGCTTAAAATAGAACAGTAAATATGTGGACGTTATAAATAAAGAATATGTATGTAACTCCAACATCTGCTGCAGGTGAGTCTGTAAACTGTCTTTTTTTTATTTTTATTTTTTAATAAATTGTTGGTTTATTTACTGGTGGTCAGTCATGGATGAACTTCCATCCTGATTTGTGTCTTCATCCATGTATAAACCTTTAGATCTACATAAAGGTTCATGTTTCACATATAAAACGCTGTCCTCGAAACCACGGATGTTAGGCTTCTCTTCTGGTAGATGAAAGTAATATTATCTTCACTGTTGTTGCATAAAACACATTTAATCACATCAGTGGACATTTGACTCATAGAGTTATAATGGTAACCACAGTGCAGTACAGCTACCTGCCGATCGGGGGCGCCTGGTTGAAAGCATGGTAAAAACAACCAGCGAAAATGTCCACTGGTGTGATTAAAATGGGTTCTTATGTAACAATAGTGAAGATAATATTAGTTCTATCCACCAGAGGAGAATCCTAACACCCGTGGCCCCGAGGAAAGCGTTTTATATGTGAAATATGAAACTTTATGCAGATGTAAAGGTGTATGCATGGATGAATACAAACACCAGGATGGAATTCTGTTATGACTCACCATCATGCATGAATCATATGGGCTTATGGAGCTAAAATAACATCCGACCGTTAGAATCAGTGTAAATAATGATGCTTTATTCTCATGCATATGGAGTGTGGGTGTTTTTAATTGCAATAACAGTAGAGATTATATTATAGCTCATGAACCTCTTGTTGTTGTATATTTATCATGCATGTTGTTGTAGCTGAATGTTCGGCACATTGTTTGGCTGCAGCTTAGTGGAGAATGGACCTGCATGTCAATGTGTGTCTATTCATTATAATGTTTATACTATTGTTTATACTATTATAATGTTAGAATGGACCTGGATGTCCATAACCCTCAATAACCCAATTTATTGTAATGATATAATGGTGTGCTGTTATAATAATGTCTGCATTAATTACACTGGTTATGAATATAGCTGGTTGGCTGTGTTTTTATTGTTATTTATACTTAATGAATGATTGAATGTAATGTTTTTTAACCACATATTTAAACCAAACAGATTGAAATCATGTGGCGACTGTGTGTTTAAATTAACATACTGTTTATTTATTGAACACAGATTCCATAATTGTTACACATTGAATAATGTTCATTTATTGAACACACATTGAATAATGTTCATTTATTGAACACAGATTGAAGTCATGTGTGTTTTAATGACTGCAATGCTTATTTATTGATCACAGATTGAATAATGTTACTTTATTGATCACAGATTGAATAATGTTCATTTTTTATCACAGATTGAAGTCATGTGGCATCAGTGTGTTCTATTGGCTGCTGTTTGCTCTCTACCTCTCTCTACAGGTGTGTAATAATAATAATAATGCCTCGAACTACATAAAATGTGAGTTTAAACAGAACAACATTAACAACATTAACATTGAGATTGACACAGAGGTCTGATACTTTGCTATGTGATTGATTGATTGATTGATTATTGTGTGATTGACTGATTGATTGGCAGGTGACAGTGAGGATGTGCAGGTGGTCTGCGTAGGGAAGGAGTTCCGTCTTCCAGTT
The DNA here is from genome assembly GCA_039105355.1 of Benthosema pterotum. Classification (NCBI taxonomy): domain Eukaryota; kingdom Metazoa; phylum Chordata; class Actinopteri; order Myctophiformes; family Myctophidae; genus Benthosema; species Benthosema pterotum. Next base: position 4,810,508 of record CM076984.1, read on the forward strand.
TATTCCGTTTCCAGAGTGGTCACATTTACACCCTCGTCGCCCCCGGGACCCCGGAGGGTGCTTCTGGACAAGAACGATGTAAATATCATGTTTGCACTAGATACACATATCCTGTATATAATGGTGTATTCAATAAATCGTACAAACACCTGGACGCTAAGGTGAATTGATTAAGAGGCTGCTGTATCGATAATGGCAATATCATAATCATCGATTAATCATCAGTTACCTGGTGATCAGTGGTGTTTAACATAATTCAAGCTGCACTTGCAATGTCCAAAACACTTAAATTAGCACTTTATGTTAATTTAACGAGAGCCTGTGAGCTTTAGAGCAGGGGTTTTCAACAGGTGGTCCGGGGACTGCCAGTGGTCCCTGAGAGGGTTCCAGGTGGTCCCCAGCTAAGTTGGTTAACCAGATGTAAAAATGAAACCAAATGGACCCGCAAGATTTTTACACAGTATTCATCATGTGAATTAGCCCAAGTCTACACAACTAGAAGATTAATGGCTATTTTGGTCTGTATGTTTTTTCCTGTTAAAAGCAAAAGAAATCCTTAGTGTTGGGGTCGGTCGGGCTAAATGTCCTCAAATGGTGGTCCATGGATCAAATGTGAATAAATGGTGGGCCCTGGTATGAAAACCACTGCTTTAGAGTGTCTGTGAGGAGCACATTTGCGTCAATAGTCCCAGAGATCCTGACTCCCATTAGCCCAAATATGCACTTTTAATCCACCATCAGCATAATGGTTGGTCACCTTGTTTTAAGCCCTGTGCTGTCCACACTGTGACATGTTATGTTGAGGCAGGGGCGGATCTAGGCATGGTCATGGGAGGGCAATGCCCCCCTAAATGCCCACTCTGCCCCACCAAACACGATGGCATGCAAAACAACCCAAGATATTTCAAATTAAAGTGCTTCTATTTAAAATGATTTGAAACACTACTACTGCTACTAACTAACTACAGCTGTGTCTCCACTAAGCCACAGCATTTCATCATTTAAAACAGAAAACTCTCTGAGTCAGACCTTTAGCTTTATGCATGCTGCGTGTCTGTTGCAACTTCAACAACAACTGATGTTATTATTGATGCTTTACCTGACTAATAAAAGTCCTGCAACTGAAAATGGTATAGGTGCGGCTTCGGCCGTGACGCTTCGCGCCCCCATGCCATTTTCTCCTCAGTATTAGTAATAGTGTCATAGTGATAATAATAATACCGGTAATAATAATAGTCGTGCGTTACAGGTCAAAGACTCCAGGTTCCAGTGGACCAGAGACAGGATGTTGGTTCTGACAGGTGTCAGTCATTCAGACCAAGGTCTGTATTCCATCAAGCTGTCCTCTGGGTTCACCTACGAGACTGTCCGTCTGTCTGTCTCAGGTTAGTCTGTCTGTCTTGAGTTTCGTTCTTCGCAACTTGCATCGTTGCAATTAACTTTCAATGAAAAAATAGCAGACGTTCACGGCTGCTATTTTTTTAAATGGGAGAGCGTAAGAATGCCGCACACATCTTTCAGGATGTTCTTTCAGACCAAATGTTTTGTAGAATCTATACAATGTCAGGACTAAAAATGGGTTAAGGGAGGCTGGCCAATCGTGTCTAGTATTAATAATGCTCTACGCTATTCGTTCCCAGAATGCATCACTCCATTCAGGAGGAGTTATGGAGAGACGTTCCAGCACATTCTGCCTCAGGACGCCTCTGTTCTGGAATTCACCCCACGAGGTTATTATTAGCATTATTATTAATTCCTTCATTAATTAAGGTATTCATTCATTCATTCGTTCATTTGTTCATTTATTTATTTATTCATGTATTTGTGATTTACAACCATTTTTCAGCCCCCGCCGTTTGACCTGAATTAATCTACCCCCATTTAAAGGGGCTCCTCCATGAATTTAAAATCAAATGTATCATATGTCTTTTATTTTAATAGCTTCTCATACACTTTGTAGCCTAACCACAAGCACTCAGATAATTATTTTCATATTCTCTCAGGGTGCTATTCCATTCTGCACTTTGACTTGAAGGATGGAGGCAAAGTTAAAGGGGAAGGACTATTAAAATTGGTATTTTAGTAACATCGCTAAACAGGGGAATCAGAAAATCACAGATGTCTAAATATAGGTCTGACTGTTTAACACTTTGGCTGCATAACGTGGACTTTTTTCAAATGGTTTCACCAATGGTTGTCACCCCTAAAATACCAAAATTATTGAAAGCCATTTTTGACCCTAGAACAGGGGTTTTCAACAGGTGGACCGGGGACCACCAGTGGTCTCTGAAAGGGTTCCAGGTGGTCCTCAGCTAAGTTGGTTAACCAGATGCAACTCTTGAGAACGTAAAAAATAAAACCAAATGGAGCATTGCAGGTCCATTTGGTTTCATTTTTACACTCTCAAGAGTTAAAATATTCATCATCTGAATTAGCCATTTTGGAATGTATGTTTTGCTTGTTTTGTTTCCCCAAATCCAGCCTGGAGTTGTGGACAAAAGCAAAATAAATCTTTAGGTTTTGGGTCTGTGGGGCTAAAATATCCTCAAATGGTGGTCGTGGCTCAAATCTTGAAAACATGTAAAATGCATGAGCTCCTTTATTGCCATTTCTATGCCCCAACATCTTTTATATTGTAAAATCCCTCTTCAGGTTGGGACCCGGACGCTCCTCCTCTGGTCCTGTGGAACCGCAGTGACCCCGAGGCGGGTGTTTCTTCGCTCCAGGGCCGTGTCCAGGATCACCAAGGGGGTCAGGCCATCTGGGTGGTCCCCGGAGTCACCCAGAAGGACCACCAGGGGAACTACACGGCACGGGACCACCAGCAGAGGGTGCTGTGGCGGGGAGACCTGACCGTGCACGGTGAGAGGGCGCGCACGCACAAGCGAACGCACACGAGGAAACATTGGTTCTTCTATATATATTTCCACTACTCCAGAGGAGAGACTGGTCGGCAGGGGCGGATCTAGGCATGTCTGCCCCACCAAACACGATGGCATGCAAAACAACCCAAGATATTTCAAATTAAAGTGCTTATATTTAAAATGATTTGAAACACTATTGCTGCTACTAGCTGTTGGTTTAGTGCCACCACTAAACCAACAGCATTTCATCATTGAAAACAGAAAACTCTCTGAGTCAGACCTTTAGCTTTATGCATGCTGCGTGTCTGTTGCAACTTCAACAACAACTGATGTTATTATTGATGCTTTACATGTCTAATAAAAGTCCTGTCAAACGAAAATGGTATGGGTGCGGCTATGGAAGCCGCCTCCCATGCCATTTTCTGTTTAAGACCAGGTAGCATTAGATGAGGGCAGTGGTTTTCAACTGGTGGTCCGGGTACCACCAGTGGTCCTTGAGAGGATTCCAGGTGGTCCCCAGGCTAAATGATGAAAAGTTTGTTAACCAGATTTCACTCTTTGAGACTATGGGCTCCATTTTCATTACATGCTAAACCCCTTATCCCAAACCCCCTATCGCTATTTTACTATTTTTAAAAACTTTTGGGAATAGTTCAATGTGCCAATCTATTGACACGTTGTGAGCATGTAGACCTCCCAATTGAACTATTGAAAAATGTTTTTTTAAATAGTTTAAAAAGGCAAAGAAGTTAGGGGTTTAGCGGTGACGAAAGTCTAGGCCTTTGTTTCAGTTAAAATATTCATCATGTGAATTAGTACTACACAACTAGAGAATGTCGAAGATTAATGGTCATTTTGATCTGTGTGTTTGCCGGTTTCGAGAAAAGAAATCTTTAGTTTTGGGGCCCGTGGGCCCTGGTATCAAAAATGTTGAAAACCACTGGATTAGTGTTCTCAAACTGTGCCCGGACCCGACCAGACCCGATCCGATTCAACATTTTAGTCAACAATCAGTCGGGTCGGGATGATCAGTTAGGGCCAAGTTAAGGCCTGGGCCTCAGTTCTCAGGCCGGTTAGATAGTTTTCCTTTTGCTGTTTTATAATTTGTTTCAGTCCAATTTTTCTATCTAGTGGTTCTTCTTGGTGGTTCAGTTTGTGGTTGAGTATCAGCCCCCCCCCCCCCCCCCCCCCCACACACACACACACACAAACATACACACAAATATGCACACACTCTACTCAAACCGTGTATTTGTTTTTTTTCTCCCTCATGTTTCATTCCTTCTCCCGATTGGTCCGTCGCGTCACGCTGTTGGGTTGGCGGCGGGGCGTGTTTAGGCCACACCTCCAACGTGACGCGCTTCACCCAGGAGTCTGTGAGGCTCCGCCTCCTCCTGCCTCTCAGCCAATCGCATCTCATCTTCACCCCCGCCCGGCAGGAGCCCGAGCAGGGCGGAGGAGGAGGAGGAGGGGCCCCTCCGGGGGGGCCCTTCGACCTGCGGCCCCCCCGTGGCCCCGTGGCCCTGCTGACCGCCGGCCGTCTCGAGGACCGCCTGGACCTGAGATACCGAGGACGGGTCTCTGTGGCTGAGGCCGGGGTTACCATCAGCAGGTACAGGCATGCCCCCCAAATGCCCAGCAGGGCTTGACACTAACACTTGCCCGCTTGCCCGGGGCAAGTAAAAAAAATGGTGGGGCAAGTGAAGACTGCTACCTGGTTGCCCGATCGGGCAAGACCTCTGTGTCTTTCCCTGCTTTCTAGCTGTCCACAATTCCAGGCTGGATTTGGGAAACAAAACAGGCAAATTAACATACACATCAAAATGACCTAATCTTCTACATTCTCTAGTTGTGTAGACCTGGGCTAATTAAGATGATGAATTTTAACTCTTGAGAGTGTAAAAATGAAACCAAATGGACCCGCAAGGGTCCATTTGGTTTCATTTTTACGTTCTCAAGAGTTACATCTGGTTAACCAACTTAACTAGGGACCACCTGGAACCCTCTCAGGGACCACTGGTGGTCCCCGGACCACCTGTTGAAAACCCCTGGTTTAAAGCACCCAAGTAGGAAGCAAAATTTACAATATATTTTTGGGGGGCAAGTGACCATGACCCGAGGGCAAGTAGAACCTGACTTGCACTTGCCGATGGGCAAGTGCCTCGGGGACCTTAGTGTCAACCCCAAATGACCAGTCTGCCCCACCAAACACGATGGCATGCAAAACAACCCGGGATATTTCACATGAAAGTGCTCATATTTAAAATGATTTAAAACACTACTACTGCTACCAACTAACTAACTAACTAACTAACTAACTAACTAACTAACTAACTAACTAACTAACTAACTAACTAACTAACAGCTGTGTCACCACTAAACCAACAGCATTTCATCAGTGAAACCAGAAAACTCTCTGAGTCAGACCTTTAGCTTTATACATGCTGCGTGTCTGTTGTAACTTCAACTGATGTTATAATTGATGCCTGTTCGACACACGCTACATAGAAGCGTCACCATGGTGATTACGGCATAGGCCCGTACTTCCCTTCCGCCAAAGGGAGCCGTTGTAAAAAGATCTGCATTTGCATGCTTGCTTCAATGTGCAGCGTCTCCCCAGCACAAAGCACCGATCCTGTTGAAAATGAATTAGACACACGATTTATCACTCCCCGTGTGAAAAGCCCTTTACATGATGACAGATGAGCATTTTGATGTGGGCTTGATAATAATAATAATAATTCTCCTCAGACTCACAGTGCTCCATGATGGAATGTATGATGTCAGAGACCAAGATGGAAACCTGGTGTCTTCTACAACCCTCACTGTGGTTGGTGAGTGTGTGTGTGTGTGTGTGTGTGTGTGTGTGTGTGTGTGCGTGTGCGCGTGTGCGCGTGCGTGCGTGCGTGTGTGTGTGTGTGTGTGTGTGTGTGCGTGTGTGTGTGTGTGTGCACGCGATCACACTGATTGAAATGCCAACCTTTGAAGTGTCGAGCTGTTAGCAGGGTTTGACTGTTTTCCCCTCTCAGACAGGGCGGTGTTAGTACAGTATGTGTGTGTTTCTTTCCCACTCCCAGACAGGGCAGTGAAGTGGCGGGCGGTGCTTAAGTCCATCAGCGTCCCTTCGGGTCTGTTCGTCTCGCTGGCCGGCTTCATCTTGTTCCTGAAGCGTTACCCACAATGCTCTCTGGCTTACCTCATACGCAGCCTCACCGTTAACTCCCGGAATGCCAACGCTGCTGCTGCTAATGCTGGAACGCCCAGGAAGTGGACCCCAAGAGCCAGCCCAGCTCACATGGTAGGTCACATGGCCTTGCTTTTACATTGAGATATAGACTCCCCAGAAGCGGAAGAGAGTCTAACTTCATTTATTTATATTCACACCCCCTCCAGCTATGGGATTTACAGTGAAAAAAAATGAAAATGAAAAAAATAAAACGTTATAAAAAACGCAACAAATCTCTATCCTCCCTCTGTCTCTCTTTCTCTCTCTCTCTCTGTCAGAGGTATACACCAGTAATAGTGACCAATAGCAGCACTGCTTCGCAGCACGACGCGCACAGTCCGACCAATGGGAGCCCCGCTTCGCAGCATGACGCGCACAGACCGGCCAATAGCAGCCCCGCTCCTCAGCAGGACGTGCACAGACCGGCCAATGGCAGCCCTGCTCTGCAGCACGACGCACACAGACCGAACAATGACAGCCCTGCTCCTCAATCTATCACTTCTGAGGTATAATAATATAATTTAATAGTCTCTGAGTGTGGCATGCACGCACACACACACAGTCTGCTGTTAGACTGATGTTAGGCAGTGTGTTTATTGGTGCTACAGTGTATATCTTCTCGCAGAACTTTTCACACACATAGAGTAAAAAGTCCTGCAACCTTTTGACGGAGAGCGCGAAAAAATAGTCTGGGACAGAATGATCGGGGAAATTATCAGTGCAGTGTGTACGAGCCATAGGTCAGAGTGTCTGATAAATGGCTAAACATTGTGCAGATTGTACTCATGTATTCTTCCTGTTGTCCCTGCGTGTCGCCAGAAGGCATGCGACGACGGGGAGCGCGACGAAAGACTGGCGTCCTTCCGGTTGCCCGGGGCCACAGACTGCCTGCGCTCCTCCTCGGAATGTGTTCGATTCCACATCGACGAGGACGCCGGCTTGAGGAATAAAACGCCGCAGTCCTTCCTCCCTCTGACCCCTCAGCAGCTCTCTGCCCTCCCTCTGGACACAGACACCTCCGACACCTGTTCCGTATTCACCTCTCACAAACTGTCCCTGTCGTAGTGCCAAGTTAGCGGAAGCCCAGGAACTAAGGGCTCACCTTCCCTCTCCCTCCCTGCTCTGGCACAGCCTAGTAGTTGAGGTCCACTGCTCTGAAGCATCTGGTAGTAGAGGTCCACTCACTGGACCACCTGGTAGTTTTGGTCCACTCACTGGACCATCTGATAGTAGAGGTCCACTCTTTGGGACTTCTGTTGGTAGGTCCACTCACTGGAGCGATTTTTCAGCTGCCACCCGAAATAATGCAGCGGGGTTGGGAAGGAGCGCTTGTTTTAACCTGCCGGCTACGACTAATAGGACGGGGCGAAGGAAGTTTTACTGACGTTATGGTTAGGGTTAGGTTAGGTTTAGGCATAGTTTTACTGAGGTTAGGTTTAAGGCTAGGGTTAAGTTTAGGCATAGCCTATAGGCTATAGTTTTACTGAGGTTATGTTTAGGGTTAGCGTTGGGCTAGGCCGCTAGGGTTAGGGTTAGATGGTGCTTTATGCGGTCACCAACCCTAAACATAACGTCAGTAAAACTATGCTTCACCCCGCCCTACTAGTAGTAGCCAGCAAGGCAAAACAAGCGCTCCTTCCCAACCCCGCTGCTTTATTTCGGGTGGCAACTGAAAAATCACCTCACTGGACCGTCTGGTAGTTGCGGTCCACTGCACTAGAGCATCTAGTAGTAGAGGTCCACTACAGCAGGGGTTTTCAACCAGTGGTCCCTGAGAGGGTTCTAGGTGGTCCCCAGCTAAGTTGGTTAACCAGATGTAACTCTTTGAGAACGTAAAAATGAAACCAAATGGACCATTGCGGGTCCATTTGGTTTCATTTTTACGCCCTCAAGAGTTAAAATATTGATCATGTGAATTATCCATTTTAGAATGTATGTTTTGCTTGTTTTGTTTTCCCCAAAATCCAGCCTGGAATTGTGGACCAAAAAGACAAAATAAATCTTTAGTTTTGTGGTCTGTGTGGAGCTAAAATGTCATCAAATGGTGGTCCGCGGCTCAAATCCTGAATAGATGGTGGTCCCTGAGATGTAAAAGGTAGAGGTCCACTGCACTAGAGCATCTGGTAGTAGAGGTCCACTGCACTAGAGCATCTAGTAGTAGAGGTCCACTGCACTAGAGCATCTAGTAGTAGAGGTCCACTGCACTAGAGCATCTAGTAGTAGAGGTCCACTGCACTAGAGCAGGGGTGGCCAACCAGTCAGAGACTAAGAGCCACGTTTTTCACTGAGTTACTGCAAAGAGCCACAACAAACGGTCACAATGGTTATAAAACCGCTGCGTTGGCCATCACGGTCAATTTTCCTCTCCTGCCATAAGACACGTGCATTTGTGTGCAGGTGCGCAATGCAAAAGACACTATTAAAACATATAGACATGTATTTAGGAACAAGGTTTACAATCCAAAAAAGTATATGACAAGTCAAAAAACATATTTTTGCACAAAAAATATTTTAGAGGTGAGAAGTGTCCCCTCTCTACTACGAGTGTTGGTCGAGTGTTGGGCAGCACTGTATAGGGAATGAACGACTGCGCCAGGCCAAGCGTTTTTTCACGGTTTCATGTGGAAGCTCAGAAGAGCTTCAATACTTGGTTAAAATTATGCAAGTGTATTTTAAATACCGTAATTATTGTATCGATTTCAAAACATTGAGTCGGATCACCGCAATGAAACAGGCCGAGCGTTTTTTACGGTTTCATGTGGAAGCCCCTTAAGAGCCGCATGTAACCACCTGAAGAGCCGCATGCGGCTCGCGAGCCGCGGGTTGGCCACCCCTGCACTAGAGCATCTAGTAATAGAGGTTCAGTCACTGGACCACCTGGTAGTAGAGGTCCACTCACTAGAGCACCTGGTAGTAGAGGTCCACTGCACTAGAGCATCTGGTAGTAGAGGTCCAGTCATGTCATAGTGTTTACACCGGCCCACCCAAATAACTGCTTCTACAGTAGAACTGTTTCTGTTCTATGTTGTACATTCATGGAACCTCATTGGTCTTTCACAGAACTTTTAGGGTTCTGAACCAATGGAAATACTCTAAAACCAGGTACATTTTAGGATCGATTTATACTCCTATTTCAAAGCCAAAATACCCGCTGGAGTGCCGAAATTATTTCGGCTCGTCAACAAATTTCACCAGCACTGAAGAACCGAATTCAGGAAGTCATATTGTAGTTGGACCGACTTTTATTCAGATTTAAAATAAGAGTATAAATCCATCTGTAGATGGTGAAAAAGGAAAGACAAATTGTTCCTTTAAAACAAAGTATTAAAGAAAAACCTCTGCTACACTGGCATAAACATGAGCTTTGTTTGTTTGTTTGTTTTTAATGAAATATTAAAGAAACAAAGGTTTATTCTGTTAAATGAAGTTCTCCCATGCCTATATACAATTGGCACCCCGCAAAAGAAAATCTATATTTATTTAAGCTCCTAACAGTGACTGAGAGGAGTCTAATAATTACTTTACATTATCAATATTCTTAGTTGGGTATTACATGCTGATGTGCAAGAAGGATAATTAATAAAGATTCTTCTGTATAACCCACTGGGCAATCATCTACCTCAGGGTTCATTTGGACTAGAGTTGAATTAATCCTATTAAAATGCACTATAATGTACAATGTAATAATGTAATTAACAGTAACAATGACATATTAAACATTACACTTTTAAAGGTTCCCATAAAATGAAAAAAATGTATTTTTGTATGCTCGCTCTCTCTCTCTCTCTATCCTGGAATAGTTTGCGCTTGAAATGATTAACATATAGTTTTAATTGTGATGCGTTATCATTATAAAATTGAGATATTAATATGCAGTTATGACATTATAATGATTAAATTGTGACACGGAATAAACTTGATTTAAATGAGTAATGAATGAATAGCCTACATTGAGTCAACGTGATGGATGGATTGGTCTCAAAATTGAGTGTTTGTTTCTGAAGTGTACTTGGTCTTGATTCTAAAATAGCCTATATTTTTTATTTTGTATTGATTCCAGTCTGTATTTTTGGCCTTGTTTCGAAGGTGTAGCTGATAATAAGTAATTGGCGTCCCCAGAGTACAGACCCTCTCATCTCGCAGCGCGGATGAGAACCTCGAGATTGAGGCTAGAACAGACACGTTATATACAGACAGTCAGAGTTACGATAACTATGTTCACTTCATGGGGCTGCAGTCTTATTGAGGCTCTTCTACACCTACTTCTATTGAGAATGGGGGCAACAAAAAGGGACAAGTCCTGGACAAGTCCTGGATTTGAAGTAGGCAGAAATACATTGGACTAATTTGCGCCACCCTCGTTGAAAAACTATGTAAACAATGTATTTCCGACTCCAGTCTATCCCTCTTAAGGCTGCATGAACAGCACAGCAGGACCGTTTCCGAGTCTGACCCCACAATGTCGCAGCTATTATACTAAAGGGCTCTGCCGCGTACAGCCAGAGTTGCGACAACCCCGTTCACTGTTTCAGTGCTTCAGTCCATAGGAGCCTCTTCTACATAGGCTTCTATTGAATGGGGACAACCGGAAGTCATGTAATGAATTGGGGTCTATGGGCGCTCGCGACTGCGTGAACCGCGTGTCCGGGCTGTTTTCTGACCCGTCAATGTCGTAGCTCTGACACTAGAAGAAGACTCGGCGTCCCAGGCCCAGCCTGAGAGTGTACAGGTCCCAGCATGCAGTGCGGTTTGTAGCGGCAAGGAAGGCAGCGCGTGCGACTTTAACTTAAAACGAAAACAAACCTTTACGTAAAAATAAATAAATTACAGATTTAGTTAGAGGCACGAGCAGCCTTTAGTGTCGTTAATTATCATCAGTTAACGCCGCTGTTCATCAGAGTAACGTCACGGCAAGGAGGAGAAGAACAGCATCACAATGTCTTTGGTTTGTGCCAGTGAGTAGAAACTACTAGCATGATGCTAACAACTGTTAGCATCATTCATTTACAACTATACTGTTGCTAACTGTTAGCGTTCATTGCATTATAATGTGTATTTATGAATGGATTGTTTTGTATGTCGAGACTAACTATATAATTAGTGTTTGTTAATTAAAGCGGAAAGCCACCCATTTTCAACATTTTAATGTCATTAATATACCTTTAGAGATGTTGTGTGGACATGATAAAAGTTCCCCCAATTCTGTATTTCCTAAAAATGGAGGTCTGAAAAGTCATTAAAGGGGAATTCCACCCATTTTCATTTTCTGATACATGTGAACCATTTGGTTCCATTTGTACCCTCTCAGGAAAAGGGGTCTGAAAGAAAAATCATGGTGAAATACATCTTGATGTTTTCAGATAGCCGCATTGCGACTCTAGATTCTTTTCTTTTATATTGGGAATTTATGTGAATCTAGAGTCGCATTTGGCTCTATTCACTCGACCGCTGTCTAAATGTCACCAGTGATCTGCTTGTATTCAACGAGTCAAACTCACCAACTTTGCAGCTGTAGAGAAAGCTTGATACATCCTCTGTCGATCTGCAAGGGTTTTGTGCCATAAAAATCCACCGTAGACATATTATGAGCTACTTTCTGTCCTGGGTATTCCACAACAAACATCACAGCTGCCATTTTGCCAAACAAGAGTTGAAGGGTGGTGCTTGTTTTATACACTGACACACACAAACAGCAGGTGGCGATACTGCGTGTGCACCGACCAGGTGTGCACCTGGTGTGTGTCAGTGTATAAAACAAGCACCACCCTTCAACTCTTGTTTGGCAAAATGGCAGCTGTGATGTTTGTTGTGGAATACCCAGGACAGAAAATAGCTCATAATATGTCTACGGTGGATTTTTATGGCACAAAACCCTTGCAGATCGACAGAGGATGTATCAAGCTTTCTCTACAGCTGCAAAGTTGGTGAGTTTGACTCGTTGAATACAAGCAGATCACTGGTGACATTTAGACAGCGGTCGAGTGAATAGAGCCAAATGCGACTCTAGATTCACATAAATTCCCAATATAAAAGAAAAGAATCTAGAGTCGCAATGCGGCTAGTTATCAGATGTATTTCACCATGTTAATGATTTTTTTTCAGACCTCCATTTTTAGGAAATACAGAATTGGGGGAACTTTTTTTTTATCCACACACAACATCTCTAATGTATATTAATGACATTAAAATGTTAAATGGGTGGAGTTCCCCTTTAAATGGGGTCTGTAGCTTAATGCATGTCACACTGGGGGTCGAGAAGCACAGCACTGCTAGATCCATACAAACCCTCCCCCGAAATGGATGCAAATCTTTTGCCGGTATATCCGGTAGCAAAGTCAAATCTTTGCCTCTGCGGGATCCTTAATAGAACAGCATGTTGTCAGGCATGGGTTCGCAGCCAAATGCAGTAATTTACTGACACAGGAACAGATTTTTCAGAAAATTAATCTAGCATCAGAGACTAGGATCTAGCGTCAGAGAAGATAATCTAGCGTCGGACACTACAATCTAGTCTAGTGTTAGAAAATCTAGTGTCAGAGACTAGACTCTAGAGTCAGACTAGAATTACTATTAATTGTGAATTACATTCTTTAACGAGGTACTAATTGTCATTTACAGTCTCAAACGAGGTCCCAGAGCACCCATGCGTGTCTCCAGTGTCCAACCAGGTGTTTGAAAGGCGCCTGATAGAGAAATACATCGTGGAGAATGGAACAGACCCCATGAATGGACAGCCTCTGTCTGAGGAGCAGCTCATTGATATAAAAGGTACTATACTTCATAATTCACACTTGGTCTCCAGGCTTCACCCAGTGTTGCCAACTTGGTGCATTTGTCGCTATATTTAGCTTTTTTTAAGACCCCCCTAGCGCCAAAATTGATAAAAAAAAAATCAAAAAAAATCTCGAGCTTTTTTGGGTATTTGAGGTGAGTTGGGGGAGAAATTGCTTGACAGGCGCCAGAGATAAACCCCTTGTTTTCCACCACCTTTCCTCCTAATGATAGTCCTCCTTCCTAGAAAGGACCATTGGTAACCAAATGGCTAGAGCTGTAACTTAAATTATATTTAAGCATCTGAATTACCTAATTTTCAAGAATCTACACATTTAGAAAATGTAGAAGAATTTCTATTTTGACCAACATTTTTCCAGTTATTTCTCCTGAATTAGTCCCAGAAATTGCAGAATAAATAATGGGACCTGGTGTGAAAATGGTCAAACCACTGCTCTAGTGCATTTTGGAACTGCCACGGGTGCATTTTGGCAATTGGCAACACCGGCTTCACCTACCTACCTCTGTGCTGCGAAGATAAAAGCCTCACAGACACTAAGACACAGAAAAAGCCTCATGAGATGTGACAGACTCTACACTTCTACATTCATGAAAGGGAGGGGGACTGAAAACATCCAATCATGTTGTACTTCTTCCTCAGTGTCTCATCCGATCAGGCCCAAGGCTCCGTCGGCCACCAGCATCCCTGCCATCCTCAAATCCCTCCAGGACGAGTGGGTGAGTCTTTTATTGTGAAGGATCACAGGTTCTTTTATTCTTTTGCAGCCTGTCTTAAGTGTCATCCCCTGTATTCTCTCTCTCTCTCTCTGTCTCTCTAGGACAATTATTTTCTTTCCCCACTAATTAGTCTTTGCAGGAATACCGCAGGAAAAAGTCAATATTCTGCAAAGCACATTTCCTGAATATGTGGTGGGGAGGGAATTCTTGATTCCGTGGAATTCTGCGGCTTAAAAGACTATTTAGTCAGAATTATATCAGAGATTAATTACAATATCAAAACACTGACATATTGCGTTTGTAAAATAATCAACATTGTCTTTGTCCCTCTTTGGTGGATTTAATATTTTCCAGTAGAAACCTTTTTACACATTCTGTTTCAGTAGGAGTCTTATTGCAGTGGACATTTCTTCCAGAAGAGGCTGAGGGGAGATTGCCCACTGCTGTGTGATGCATTTTGTGAACTTTGTGAACTTGTTAGACACCTAACGATGTACACGTATAAATCTTTATTATAGTACCTTAGCATATTACTACCTACTAGGTCTATAAGTAATTGATTCTCCTTGGTGTCCATGCCGGGATGTCCCTCTGCTGCACACCACTAGTTAAATGAACTATATTTGATCTATTTTTGTGCTTATGTGTTCATATTCCAGGATGCGGTGATGCTGCACAGCTTCACGCTGCGCCAGCAGCTCCAGACGACCCGCCAGGAGTTATCTCACGCTCTGTACCAACACGACGCAGCGTGCCGCGTCATCGCCAGGCTGACCAAGGAGGTGGCGGCTGCCAGAGAGGGTAAGAGCACTAGGAGGCGTTAGTGGGTTGCAAACGTGAGCACCTGTTGATCCAAACCAGAGATGCTACATTCTGGCTCGAATGTAGACATGAGATCGAGATTGGTGTCGGAATCACATTGCAATCTTTTTTTCCCCACTTAATCGTGCAGCATCATTGTCCACCTGCCCCTCGCAGCTAAATAAAACACTAAGGGTCACCCGCCTGCCCTGGCAGTTAAATCAAACACTACAGGTTTTCCCACTTACCGCAGACGGCTAAATACAGTAGTGAATTCTATTTCTGCAGCTCTATAGAAGTGTGTTCTATCTCTACAGCTCTTGCTACTCTGAAGCCTCAAGCTGGGCTGGTTGCACCACAGGCTGTTCCCGCCTCCCAGCCCGCTGCAGTGGTGAGTTCAGCTGTCAATCACACATGACACCCGCCTCGCGGCTGGATGCTGTCAATGAGTTACTACAGCTGTCAATCAATTAGTTACCGAAGCTGCAATTAACGTTCACAGCTGTAAAGACCAAAAAAAAGTGTGGAAGAAGCTTTATTTACGCTATATATATTTTACTGCTGATCGGAGCTTCCGTTGCTCCAGACTGTATGATGAAAGCATTTATGTGTCCTCTCCACCAGGGAGCCGGAGGAGAACCCATGGAAGTCAGTGAGCAGGTCGGAATGACCCCAGAGATCGTTCAAAAGGTATGTTTATTCTTACGGTCATGTCACAGTTGAAGTTCTTAGTCAACATGATCCAACGATCATGTCACATGTTTAAATTTACTTCTTAACGTGTTGTTTTCCTGCTTGTTTTAATGAGTTTTTCTTCCATTTCAGCTCCAAGACAAAGCCACGGTTCTCACCACAGAGAGAAAGAAGGTAATGGTGTTTGTTCAGTTGAATTATTACCCGCTTAACACTTAACTGCCATCTGACTTGATGTGGTTGGAGTGCAGAGTAACAGTAACGGCGTTCTTGAAGAAGGGAGACAAGTCAGGAACATGTGCAGCGTTGTCCAGGGCATTTTAAAGAATGGAGAAGAGTCTGCGACGTGCAGAGCATTTTCCATGATTTAGAGAAGGGAGAAGAGTGTAGGACCCATGGAGCGTTATCCAGGGTGCTTCAGAGAAAGGGAGAACAGTCTGGGACGTGCAGAGCACTGTCCAGGGTGTTTTAGAGAAGGGAGAATAGTCTTGGACTCACAGAGTGTTGTCCAGGGTGTTTAAGTGAAGGGAGAAAAGTCTGGGACACGGGACAATGCATCACGTGTCTCAGACTATTCTCCCTTTTCTAAAGCAGGTGTTTTAGAGAAGGCAGAAGAGTCTGGGACGAAGGTAGAATGTCAGAGTTTTGTACTGGGTGGAGCGTAGAAGGGGAGCAGTTATTTTGGTTCCCTGACATATTTTCTAACAACTTATTTTTACAGAGAGGAAAGACTGTCCCAGAGGACCTGGTGCGCTCTGAGGATCTGAGCAAATACCGACAAGTTGCTTCTCATGCTGTAAGTGTCATTATTATAATTAAAAATCTTATATTTCCTTGTTAGTTGTGCAGTGTATAAATGTGTTTTCGTGTGGTTTCGGTTGATGCATTCAGGTCTTTTTTTTTTTCAAGCAATTGTTTCAATTACTTTTGTGATCAAATTGATCACAAAAAAAGCTCTTTAATGAATGAATCTAATCTAGTGTAATTAATGGATGTGTGTTCTGTGTGTTCAGGGCCTGCACAGCGCCAGCGTTCCCGGAATCCTTTCCCTGGATCTGTGTCCATCTGACACCAACAAAGTTCTGACCGGCAAGTCCAGTTTTACTGATGAACAAGGACTCAATAAATACGACATCCAGACTGGGCCAGTCTGTCACGGCTGCCTTTGCTCCAGACTGTATGACCGATTGTTTCTCTGTTCCATTGTGTTCCTGTAGGTGGTGCAGATAAGAACGTGGTCGTGTTTGATAAGCGAGAGGAGCAGATTGTTGCTACACTGAAAGGTCACACTAAGAAGGTCACCTCTGTCATCTACCATCCGTCACAGGTATCTATTACTATTGTTACACTATTACTGTCATCTGCCATCCGTTACGGGTGTCTATTAGTACTATTACTCTATTACTGTCTACCATCTATCCCAGCTATATGTACAAATGTCTATTTGTATTATCATCCCTATAGGGGATCTTAGATCACGTCATCACTGTGATTTTTAAAATAAGCCACCGTTTCACTCAATATGTATATGAGGAATAATAAAAAAACGGTAATGTTACTGCTGCTAAATTGGTTCCATTTGCACTATAGAAACACAATTGAACTCAAAGGAGCTTCATAGGCATGAGAAAGCAAACGTTTGCATTGCCAAAGCAAACTACGGAATGTGCATGTAGAACATGGAAAGTTTATAAAGTTGGAGTTGTGTGAACAAAGTATATACCGTCAGAGTGGTACAGTGGTTTGTGACCTGTTAGGTCACATTGCATCGTTTTATACATGTTTTCGCTTTATTTATTTTTTTATTCGCGTTTTTGTCTCTTTGGGACAAATGGTCTGTTTGAATGCGGCAGCTTTGTTTACATGGCCAGGTCTAGATAGAAACACACTGTAGACTGACTGTCGTGAGACGATACAGAGAGGGCAGTAATTAGGGATGTCACGGTATCCGGTATTACCGGTACTTTGCTTGCCCAGCGAATTTACCGAAAAACAAACAAAACAACAGCAACTTTTTTTTGGCTCCCCTTCAGTCAATATTGCACTTTCTAACTAGATGTAACTCTTTGAGCGTGTAAACATGAAACCAAATGGACCCGCTAACTCAAGAGTTAAAATATTCATCATGTGAATTAGCCCAAGGCTATGCAACTAGAGAATGTAGAAGATTAATGGTCATTTTGATCTGTATGTTTGACTGCTTTGTTTCCGGTTTTTGGTCTGTGGGGCTAAAATGCGATCGAATATATTATTACTAATGTTGACTGAGGATTTGAGAAAGTGCCAGGACTCAGAGGACATCTAGTGGTCCAACTATAAAACCGATAATACCATGCCTAGCAGTAATACTGTGTATTTATGTGTATCTGTGGTGTAGCGGTGGTGTTCTCAGCCTCTCCTGACAGCACCATCAGGGTGTATTTATGTGTATCTGTGTGTATCCTCCAGTCGGTGGTGTTCTCAGCCTCTCCTGACAGCACCATCAGGGTGTGGAACGTCGCAGCAGAGAAGTGCGTTCAGGTCGTCAGAGCTCATGAGGCTGGAGTGACTGGACTGTCTCTGCACGCCACGGGAGACTACCTGCTGTCCTCTAGTGAAGACCAGGTAACTAACACACACACACACACACACACACACACACAAACACACACTAAAACGTAGTCTAAGTTGCAGTCTGAAGAGGTGGATTCACTTCGCTCCATAGTTTTGTGAGCTGCTCCACCGGCATGCACTCTTAAGCCCCTCCAATTGATCCAAAAATGCTGCAGCTCGCTTGCTCTTCAACCCGCCCAAATGAGCCCTTTGCTAAGTCCCTCCCCAAGCCGGCCTTGTCCAATAGGCACGTTAGAAGGGGAGAGCTTGACCGGGATAGCAACAGTTGCTAAAGTATGTGGATTGGCGTCGGACAGCGAGCAAACTACCCCAAAAGGGTGGGGTTTTGAGAAGGGCTCATTCTGGCACGTCTCTTCTCTCCTTCCATTGGGAGTACAAAACTCTGACGCTTGAATTCAAAGCGACCAACAGTATGACACCACCGTATGTCTCTAGTCTGACCTCACCCTACAAACCCTCTAGAACACTCAGACTCAGCCGACACAGGGAAGCTGGAAGCAACCCTCACTAAAGACAGCCGAACTCTCCTCTCCCCCACCAATGGGAATGAACTTCCCATTGCAGTTTTGAAGCCTGCTTATTCACCCAATATTGGACAACCTGTTACCTTAAGTTGTCAACGCTCAAAATTGTTCACTCATATGTGTGTGTGTGTCTGTGTGTCTGTGTGTGTGTGTTTTACAGTACTGGGCATTCTCTGACATCCAGACTGGTAAAGTTCTGACCAAAGTGACCGATGAGAGCGGAGCCTGTGGTATGTTGTTGTTATTATTATTACTTTTATTAAATAACTTGATCTCCTCCTTCAAAAACTTTGAAAACGTCATGCGACAGCTTCATCATAGTCAGGGCATTTAGAGGGGCACCTCCCCCCCCCCCATGCACAGGCTTATATCCTGCCCTCCTTTAAGCTGCAAACGTGACCAAAAAAGAAGGAAATCGCGGACACTTTTTCCCCTCCCTCGCGACGCGTGATGGATTATATAATTGAATGGTAGACTACACAGTGACAGTAATTTAACATGATTCTCTCTGAACACATGCGCACACCGCATTGTGGGCTCGTAGGGCGACGAACACAGAGTGTGAGCTGTGACGCACGCATTTGATAGTTGGATGCTCATTCCCGTCCCCAAAATTTAATTTGTTTCTGATACAGAATGTGTCTATACAACTACTATGCGTTGTCCATAGAACTAATGCGGCCATTGTTACTGCTTAGTGCTTGAGGTGGAAAAGGGACTCGGAAGTAGCCACGTATAATTGGTCTTTTTTTATGTATTAAAATAGCACATTTTTCCTTACGGTTAATGGTTATTAACCGGCAAAGGTCCGGCGACGATCGGTTAAGAAAATCTTTCCATTTGGCGATTCCTACCTAGGCATAGATCTGTAACTCTTGAGAGTTAAATTATATTTAAACATCTGAATTATGTAATTTTCAAAAATCTACACAATTAGTCTAACATTTTTCCCCTTTTGTTTTTTTTTGCCACTGGGGGCACCTCCCTAAAATTGCCAGTGTGTGGTTCTAATATTGTCGTTAACATGTCGTCACCAGCCCTGACCTGCGCTCAGTTCCATCCCGACGGGCTGATCTTTGGAACTGGAACGGCCGACTCTCAGATCAAGATCTGGGATCTGAAGGAGAGAACCAACGTGGCAAACTTCCCTGGACACTCTGGACCTGTGACGTCCATCGCCTTCTCTGAGAACGGATACTACCTGGCCACAGGTAAATCCTTAAACACTACCCCCCCTACCGACTAAACACTACCCCCCTTATTTTCCCACACAACACGCATAACATTGAACTGCTGCGGACAGCCTGTCTGAATGCCTTCATCCGTTCATGAATGCATTTTACAGGCAGTTTACAGTGAGACTCAACGGCTGGCCACGCAATGTAAAAACAATGCATCGATTCATAAAGCTCTAGTCATCTTGTAGCTTAATTTGATTTAAACCGAAAGCATATGCATTGCTTTGATTATTTCCTGTTTCATATGGGAGTTTAAGAACTTCTCATACAGGTAGTAGCTCGGCCTAACCTGAACTGGTTTTGGCCTTGGGGGGTCGTCCGAATTTAGACGGCAGATGAGCTAAGCTCATTTGATCTCACCAACGTGTTGTCATCCCCTCCACTGCTGTGCTACGTCACGCCCGCCCCGAAAGGTTGTCTCACCATGGCTTGTAAATTAGTCCAGGCTTTCCGTGGCTTTCCAGGTGTTGAGGCTACACAGGTAGTGATGGGTAGTTAGAGTGATGTGTCTCCCTTCACCAAATAAGCCCCAGGCTTGTATCTAAACTAGACCATTCTACAAAAATATGCAGGGATTAAAGTTCTCTGTACGGTTTACGGATTTCCGTACTGGGAGGATTCCCCAGGGGCTTCATAAGATCCACGCAATTTGGCAAAAAAAGTGACCAAACACAAAACAAAAACGGACCATTATACTTGACTTGCAAATCAAGTGATCTCCAAACTACAATGCATTCATCCCTAGGAAAATAATTTACATCAATGTATTAATTAATGTGATGAAAGATTCCTGCGCTCCGCTCCATGCTGCCTGAAAGTCAAGCTGCACCGGTGCCGCAGGTAGCGGAAGGGTCAGAAACTGAACGGTTGAGTTGCTCGATCTGAACTGTGACAAACATAGATGGCCGTCCCCATTGCTTAATAGAGGTCTATGTAGAGCAGACGCTATTAACGTTTCCAGGAAGTGAACGGAGATGTCATAACTTCCTGGGGTCTGGCTCCGCTGCTGACCCAGCTCATCTGTCTGTCTCGTCTGTTGTTATTTTATGTTTAATGTCGTTTTACGTGATTAGTACGATTACACCCGCTTTCTTTTTGTGACAATATGAAGTTTAACGCGGGGATGACACTTTGCCTGGCCGTGTTATCACTCAGGCACTCAGACAAACCATGCGTGTCTGTTGTGTTTTGGATTCACTGGCCAAGTAGCCTATTCAGCATTTAAGAACAGCAGGACGCGAAAATGGAATAAAAATAAAAGAGGGTCAAGAGGAGGAGTGCGAGCCAGGAGATTAAGGAGACGTGGCAGCCGACATCCTTTGCCGGTAATAACGTTTTTAATGTTCGCTCTTTGAGCAACAAGATGAATGAACTGGTCGCAAAAGTTAAATGCGACAAAGTATCCATGTCCAGTCCACTGTGAGCCGCATGAGAAGCTAACCACAGTGGGAACACTGATACCGAGCGGGTAGAGCCAGGGCCGGATCTAGACGGGGGCAGGGGTGGGCAGTGCCCACCCAAATGCGCATCTTGCCCATCCAATGAAACGTTATATTAGTGGTTTTCATCAGCGGTCCATGGACCACCAGTGGTTGAGAGATGGTCCCCAGCTAAATGTTGGAAAGTTGGTTAACCAGATGCAACTCTTTGAAAATGGTGGTCTGTGGCTCTGTGGTCTGGTGTCAAAAAAGATCGAAAACTACTGCTTCATATGGGAAAAACTTGGGAGTTTCCCACCCTGCCATTTTTCCAGCCCACCCTAGTAGCGCTGGCTAAATCCGGCCCTGGGTAGAGCTGCTGCTGCAAGAAAAACAGAAGATATTGCTGACAATATAGCAAAATAAATGTTTTAGGCCTACATGTTGTTAACAGGCCGGTTAATGAATTTCATATTGAATGATATTTAATTGAATGATTTAGCCAAATATGGAGTGGGTATCATTGGACTCGGATTTGAGTCCTTGACGTTCATTGGTTTGACTGGTGTGAAACGTCCCCTCTTCTGATTGGCCGATATTAGCCTGAAACTTGCACGATCGAGGGCCCGTTGATCGCTGCTTGCAGCTTTAATTATTTTTGTTCATCCGGTAATTACAGTGTAATTATTATACACTGCAGTGTAACATTGTTTTATATTTTCATATTCAGGTGCTCAGGACAGCTCTCTGAAGCTTTGGGATCTCAGGAAGTTGAAGAACTTCAAGACCATCGCTCTGGACAACAACTATGAGGTAAATGATCACTGTATGTCGTGGGAACGTATCCTTGTCCTCTACATTATTATAACCATTGTGCTCTATAGGAATGCAGGCTTGTTCTCTCTGTCTGGGAGGCCAATACCGTGTGCGTGTGTGTGTGTGCGTGCGTGTGCGTGCGTGCGTGTGCGCGTTGAAAGTGGCGTTAGTAATGCCCTTCCATTAAAGGGCCACTTCATCCCTTTTGCAACCAGAGCTTATTTGAATGATCTTTAGGACAGAGGATCTAAAACTAAAATAAAGATAAAGAAGTTTATGTAAAAGAGCCCCCCTTGGACTGACCCATAAAGTGAACTGAGTTTGCAACTCTGTCTATACTCAAGGTCCGAGTTTGTTTCGAGCTGACCATTCCTATTACCCACAAGGAGCTCCTTCTAGGGTTTTTGTGTGTGTAGTATAGGTTTTTCTTTTTCATTTATTTATTTATTTATTTATTTATTCATTTATTTATTTATTTATTTATTTATTTATTTATTTATTTATTTATTTATTTATTTATTTTTAGATATTTCAGTTCATGAAGTCATGGACATCCAGGGAGTTCCTTCCTGGACTACAAAGTCACACCTCCATGCAGCTTCTCCACAAGGAGGAAAGACTTTGTGACTTTGTAGTCCAGGAAGAAACTTCCTGGATGTGCTGACCTTATGAACATTCCTAAAAAAAAAAGTAAAAAGGGGGGGTGGACTGGCCCTTTTAATCTGTTCTCTTGGATCAGAATCCAGTCCTTTGAGAGCTGTTCCAGTAACTTCTGAGCCTCGAGGTTCCATTTGATAAAACCAGATCCAGGCATGACTGCATCCACTGTATGTCTGAGCTCCTTTTTTGATTGGAGCAAACTCCAGTAGTTCCTAAAATAACATCGCAATGAACTTCTTTCTTTCAGTCAATTCAGGGAAATGTCCATTTCATTCAATGTTCTGTATTAATAAATTCTTGTCGGGGCTCTGCCCAAATGAACTCTTAACAGTACAATAATATTTTGAATGTGTTTCCAGGTGAAATCCTTGGTGTTTGACCAGAGCGGGACGTACCTGGCTGTAGGAGGTTCAGACATCAGAGTCTACATCTGTAAACAGTGGTCTGAGGTTCTCAACTTCTCTGGTAAGGAAAAAAAAAACACTCCAGGTTTCATATTATAGAATTCCTGTTCTGAATGGTTTAATCCATTTTTGGCAGGAACACCTTTTGGTGTTGTAAGCTTTATTAGCATAATAATTAACAGTATTTAGCGGTATTGGCCTTACTTACCGTTATTGGCATTATTGACAATACTTAGCAATATACTAATACAATCTTTAGCATTACTTGGTGGAAAATATCAGCTCTACAAGCTCATAGTGCACCACTGGGCGGTGCGCTATGAGCTTGTAGATCTGACATTTTTTGAGAAATGGTAAAAATCTGGCGCAAATCTTTGAATCATTTGATGACAGAAAACGTTACCATTGATTTAGGTTACTTATATTGTGTGTGTGTGTGTGTGTGTGTGTGTGTGTGTGTGTGTGTGTTACAGAACACACGGGTGTGGTGACGGGCGTTGCGTTTGGAGAGAACGCCCAGTTCCTGTCGTCCGCCGGGATGGACCGCAGCCTGAAATTCTACAGCTTGTAGATCGGATATTATCTGATCTGATTTCGAGCCCCGCCCCCTTGTTAGATTAACAAGACCTCCTACAGCCTAATCTACGACACCTTAGTATGCAGATCTTATCTCCAAGCGCTACAAGTTGTAGGTGTTCCATGTCAGATCTACAAGTCCTATGCAGGGGGTGGTCCTGTTCTAAATCTAATTTGTTTGCTGTCAGCTTGAAGCCAGCCTGGTTAACACAAAAGGAGAAGTTTAAACGCATTATGTTATTTAGTGACCAAATGAATTGTTTTCTCTGAATCGTTAGATCTCCGAACTCAATGTCAACATATTGTTCCCACTGCTCAATACTTGTACATCTTTTTTTAAAATCATTGATTGGTCACTTGTACAACAAGGTGTGGCGTGTAGAGATTGGGCATTTGTGGAGTGAGTAACACTGCTAAATGTGTGGATGGTTGCACCCTAAAAAAAATGTTGGCAAAATGGCAACTTCAACCTTTTGAGCATAAACTCAAGAGGGTTACAAAGTCAGTACAGTGACAGGACCCATGCTTATGTGACTGGCACACACAACATTGACTGAGTGGCACACACCTCTGTGACTGCCACACACCTGCCAGCACTTGAATGCCAAGAGGGTGCAACCCACACGTTTAGCACCGAGCAGTGCTACTTATTTAAGGAATGTCCGATCTCTACATGCCATACCTTGTTGTAAAGGCGACTAATCACCAATTAAAACATTGTGAGATAAAATACAAATTGGTATTATTAAGGTGGAGAAAATAATTCCCAAAGTTCGGTTTCTGAACTCATGTGGGCCAGTTTAGTTTTTGTCGGCTTGCAGACCCGGCTAGAGCTGCTTTGCTGCATTGACTTACTCTAATAATCGTCTGATTTCTACCTGACAGCAACAAACACGACGTGTTGATGCTTCTGTGATGTTATTACTGTACAATTAATGGGTTTCTGTTTGCTGTGTGTGGAGATCTGTTCACCCTGATCTGTAATGTTACTATTAATCTCCATGGAAACATTTATTTTGTAGTTAAAGTTTTAATTCATATCTGTAGAGAATGCATAATGAGCCGTTTATCTTTACTCTCATCCTCCTCCAGATGTCCAATCATTGCCTTTTCATTGTCTCAATTCATTTAGCCTACTGTTTCATCTGGTTATTGTACATTTCTCTTATAATATACTTTGTCCTTGGAGTTGTTTGTCTTGATTTGTTTTTGCTTCCCTGTTCTTTTGAAATCAATAAAACAACCTTTTGTAAAGCTGTTGGAAGATCCTCACTGGCTGAAGGACAGTTTATGTCAAAATGTTTATATTATAAGGTTTATGGTTCAGTTATGTTACAAATTGACTTACTGTATATGATCAGAATAACTAAGTACTCGCACTATTATGTTGTACTAGTGGTACTGTCTGTGTTCATTTTGAGCCAATTCTGACCGGTCATCTGAAATGCATGCTATTGAATGTGCAACTGTTAACTTTATGTCTAACATAAGTCAAAGTGTCAAAACACTACTCTAGTGGCCTGGATATAAGACTGTTTTTCCAAAGGAAAATTAAATATCCCTTTCAGTGCTGTTTGTATTATAATCAGGGATGATGAGGCTGTTTAACGTTAAATGTTCTTTTCCTACAAATGAGTGTTGAAAAATGGGGTCTTATAATCACAGTGGTCTCATGTTTGGGACAATGTGTATAAAAACCTCCAGGGGATCGCCAGGGCTCCGGGGCTCTCTGTACAAATACTATTTTATTTTACATTGTAGATATTTGTACCGCTAGGGTAAGTCAATATGTACATTTTTCAACAAGTCTGGATTATAAACACTGATAAGATGTCGTTTTATAACAAATACAACCAATTTTAAACTCTTCTCCATGTATGCGGGCTGCAGTGAGGGGCTTCTCCTTTGTTCTGCAATCTGCGAATGTCCCTTTTCTCACCACTAGATGGCAGCAAAGGTACATTGTAGATCAGGGGTTTTCAACAGGTGGTCCGGGGACCACCAGTGGTCCCTGAGAGGGTTCAAGGTGGTCCCCAGCTAAGCTGGTTAATCAGATGTAACTCTTTGAGAACGCAAAAATGAAACCAAATGGACCCTTGCGGGTCCATTTGGTTTCATTTTTACACTCTCAAGAGTTAAAATATTCATCATCATCTGAATTAGCCATTTTGGAATGTATGTTTTGCTTGTTTTGTTTCCCAAATCCAGCCTGGAATTGTGGACAAAAGCAAAATAAATCTTTAGTTTTGGGGGGTCTGTGGGGCTAAAATATCCTCAAATGGTGGTCCGTGGCTCAAATCCTGAATAAATGGTGGTCCCTGGGATGAAAAAGGTTGAAAAGCCCTGCTATAGTAGAATATATGGACTGTGCTGTTCAATTAATATGTGTCATATGGTATTAATATTGATTTTTTTCTTGTGAAGTTATTATTTTCAAACAATGTTTTATTTTCTTGTGAAGTTACAATATTGTTGTACACTATTGTGAAGTTATTTCATAACGATGTGAGGTCATATATGTTATAAAAGTGATTCATTTTATTGCGAAGCGGAAACGGAACCAGAAATGACCGGATACGGTCGTTAAGGCGGGGCCTGTGCAGCGGATGTGAACGTAGAGCAGCCAATAAGAAACCTGAAGCGGATGATGGCGCACTGGTCACGTGACAAGTAACGTGACCCAAGACAGACGAGGAAGTGCAGCACGTGATCGCATGACACACACACACACACACACACACACACACACACACACACACACACACACACACACACACACACACACAAAGTTGTAAACAGTGAGCAGTTAGAGTGTACAGTAGTCACTCTAAGAGTTAGAGTTCCACACATTATCATTATTATTATATTCTTATTAGATCTACAAACTGACCTGAAGAGGATCATAGAAGGAACATCTGGTAAGAATTAACATCTTTATAATCTATTGATCTACTAACATTGTACAACTGTAACAATTGGATTAACACTGATTTATAATCAATCTAAGCATTTCATGATTACATCAATGTTTTTTTTAATATCAACATATGTATTGACAGTTTGTTATATTGGACTACAGTAACGTAAACACAGAGTATGACCATTTAACCCCATTAAAGGGGAACTCCACCCATTTTCAACATTTTAACATTAATACACCTTAGAGATGTTGTGTGGACATGATAAAAAAAAAAAAAAACTTTCCCCAATTCTGCATCTTCCTATAAATGAAGGTCTGAAAGAAAACATTAACATGGTGAAATACATCTGATGACACCATCAAGATGCATTTCACCATGTTAATGATTTGTCTTTCAGACCCCTTTTTTCCTGAGAGGGTACAAATGGAAATCTAGGGTACAAAATCTAGGGTACAAATGGAAATCAAATGGACCCTAGCGGGTCCATTTGGTTCACATTTGTATCCTATCAGGAAAATTTTGAAAATGGGTTAATTTGCTTCTATTTATACACTACAAAAACCCCATTATGGTCCGTTCGGTTCTATGTATCCAGTTAAAACCGCATTAAGGTCCATTTGGTTCCATTTATACAGTTAAAGCCCGATGAACGTCCACGTGTTCCTGTTCCTATTAAAAACCTCATTAAGGGTCCATTTGGTTCCTAACTATCTACAGTAGCATTTAGCTGGGGACCCCCTGGGACTCTCTGAAGGACCCCTGAGGGTCCCTGGACCACAATTTCAGAACCACTGGTTTAAATAAAGCTGTTATTATCAACCTAATAATCCAGTAATTGTGTGTGTGTGTGTGTGTGTGTGTGTGTGTGTGTGTGTGTGTGTGTGTGTGTGTGTGTGTGTGTGTGTGTGTGTGTGTCTGCAGTGCATGCAACCTTTGTTCTCAAACAAGGGAATATAACTTTATTACAATATGTACATAACATACTGTATGTCTCACATGCATCTCACGGTTTATACAAGCCTAAATACGTTCAAATGTTACAATATGGTTCAATACAAAATGGTTCATCATAATAATGTTAATTAGAATATGGTTTCTACAAATTTTCAACAAGTCAACAAGTTTTCTTTCTGTTCTAAAACTTCAAGACCTTTAGCTTTGTTTGGCCCATGCATTTCAACTGGACACTACATTATACAAAATGTTTTTAAAAATCCAGCTAACAGTTTTCTGTGATTCAGTACAATACCAGATGATACCTGTGAATGGACAAACTAGTGAAGAATACACTTGTTTACAACGGCAGCCACCCTGTTCATTTCATCAAAAGTTTAGAGACATACAAATGTCCACTTCTGCTTTCACGGAGGCCTGTTTCGAATTGTGGCCCTCCGCAGATGCTCTATGAGAGTGGTTTTGAAGGAGTCAAGGGATTTGCATGTCTTTATAACTGGTGGTAGGGCGTTCCACATTTTGGTGGTGTGAAATCGAAAAGTTATTTGTTCTCAAAGAAAGAACCCCCAGAATTATTTACAATTTACAATTTAGGCAGACACCCTTAATCCAGAGCGATTTACATTAATAGAACCAGTGCAATGCATCATATATTATCATATATATAATTTACAGATTGCAATTTACAATTTAAGCAATGTACTTACTACAATTTACAGTTTAAGCACTAAAACATACTATTGAGATGCTACATACAGTAGACGCAGTAACTGCTGTCCAAGTCTACTTAGTATGCTATCTGAAATACCTAGTTTGGTACTGCTATGGGCTGATATGTACTGCAAGTGCTATGCGCTGAGATGGAGTCTGAAGAGGTGTGTTTTCAGACTGAGGCGGAAAATAGGGAGTGAGTCTACCGTTCTGATTGCAGTTTGGGGCGAGAGGAGCGTTGGCCAGGTGTTTTTAGCGGGAGTACAACCAACTTCCCTGTGTGTCGGCTGATCAGAATGCACTGCAGGGTTCATATGAGGGCTTGACACTAACACTTGCCCGCTTGCCCGGGGCAAGTAAAAATAATGGTGGGGCAAGTGAAGACTGCTACCTGGTTGCCCGATCGGGCAAGTGTGCAACTTAGTGCACTATAACACAACACAAGATAAATTTGTCTTGAAGGTGGTCATTGCGACCTGGGCTAATTAAGATGATAATTTTTAACTCTTGAGAGTGTAAAAATGAAACCAAATGGACCCTTGCGGGTCCATTTGGTTTCATTTTTACGTTCTCAAGAGTTACATCTGGTTAACCAACTTAGCTGGGGACCACCTGGAACCCTCTCAGGGACCACTGGTGGTCTTCGGACCACTGGTTGAAAACCCCTGGTTTAAAGCACCCAAGTAGGAAGTAAATTAAATGCAAAATTTACAATATATTTTTGGGGGGCAAGTGATCATGACCTGAGGGCAAGTAGAACCTGACTTGCACTTGCCCGATGGGCAAGTGCCTCAGAGACCTTAGTGTCAACCCCTGCATATGATGTGTCTGTGTGTCTAGCAAGATGTTTGTTTGCCTGCCATCTACCATCTGAAGATATTAGTAGGGATCCCATAGAAGCAAAGATTTTAAGGGGGAACACCACCCATTTTCAATATTTTACTATGTCATTGATGTACCTTCAAGGTGTTGTGTGGACTTGATAAAAAAAGTTCCCTCATTCTGTTTTCCCAAGAAATGGAGGTCTGAAGAAAACCACTAACACGGTGAAACATCTTGATGACATCATCAAGATGTATTTTCACCATGTTAATGGATTTCTTTAAACGCTTCTTTTTTTCTGAGAGCATACAAACCGAACCAAATGAACCCGTTAGGGTTCATTTGGTTCCGTTTGTACGCTCTCCTAGCAATCCTAGCCAGCATTTCATTCCAGTGAGCCGATTAAATTATACTGTGTGTGTACGCGTGTACGCGTGTGCGTGCGTGCGTGCGTGCGTGCGTGCGTGCGTGCGTGCGTGCGTGCGTGCGTGCGTGCGTGTGTGTGTGTGTGTGTGCGTGCGTGTTTGGTTAATGCCCTAGTGTGCATGGTTTCATGTTTACGCTCTCAAAGAGTTACATCTGGTTTACCAACTTTTCATCTAGCTGGGGACCACCTGGGACCATCTGAAGGACCACCGGTGGTCCTTCAGATGACTGGTTGGAAACCGCTGCTTTAAAATAATAAACTACTAAACCTAGTGACTAGTGAATAAACTGTGGCTACCAGGAAGTGAATAGTGGAATAAAGCACCCTGGTGAGTGAGTGAATGGTTCAGTCAGACAGTCCAGGACATGTCGCTGCAATAGTGGAACTTCCACTGGATTGTTCCATTATGAGTCACAGCAGGTGGAACCTCTCCACTTCCCATTTTTATAATTATAAAGTGATGTTTATTGTTCAATGCAACAGTGTGTGGGTTTTAGTGGGGAAATTCACAGCTTCCCTTTTCTCCATGTGACCGTGAGACAGACGGACACCGACTTTATTCCTTAATCGTCCTTTAGCAAGTCTTCGGTGTGTGTGTGTGTGTGTGTGAGTGCGCATGCGTGCGTGCGTGCGTGCGTGCGTGCGTGCGTGCGTGCGTGCGTAGACGGATCTAGAAATGATGGGCCCCTGGGTCACCACAAGCCAAAGGGTTTATATCTTATATATAACTTAGTGTATATCTTAGTGTCTGCACACACGCATATCAATTATGACATATAGGCGTGTGATATTTACCTCGTTTCAGCACGATTTACAGCAAGAGATAGCTTGAAAATAACAAACAGCTAAAATAACTAAACCAAGTAAACCCAAACTCTTGCAGATGTAGTAAGCATATCATGATGTTTTTTTTAGGACTTTTGGGGTTATTTTATTGACACAAAACGAATAAGCCCCTTGTAAATAATAGTGAAAAGGACTGTGCGAGCCACTCGTATTCACTGTTACCCCTTTTTGGGGGGCTGCTCTGAGCTTGAGCCTCTTAGCGATCGCAGATATCATATCGTATATGTCCCTCTAGCTTATGTCTAAAGGTGTGAGCCTCAATCACCACTAATATAATTAGGGGGGGGGGCTGATATGGAGAATATTCTATAGTAGTCATTATAATACTGATGCTAGATAAAAAGCATGCTTGTCTTGTTTAAGTCCAGGTCATCTTGGAAAATCAACAATGGTAGAGATTATAAACAAAGTGGAAAGTTGGAACTGAAGACTGAAGGAGAGGAGGAATTCTACAAAGCAAGATGCATTGATGACATCATTATGAGGCCAAAATCAAACCAAGCTGCTCCTGAGAGCAATTTACGTTAAAGCTCCTCTATGATATGAAAGACTGATTGTTCAAACTAGATCATTTGTGGGGATAGAAACCACACATGGGAGCACCAAGAACACAAAAAATAAATAAAAAAGTTTCATGTTATCACCCGTTTAAAGGACTCCAGGGATTTACTCTTTTTGAGGGAGGGAGTCAAGGCATTCCACACGTGAGTGGCAGTGCCGCAGAACAGTGGTTTTCAACCAGTGGTCCTTGAGAGGGTCCCAGGTGGTCCCCAGCTAAGTTGCTTAACCAGATGCAACTTGAGAACTTGAAAGAGTGTAAAAATGAAACCAAATGGACCCGCAAGGGTCCATTTGGTTTCATTTTTACACTCTTTCTTCATTTTTACACTCTCAAGAGGTAGGATATGTTAGGATGTGTTGTGGCTGCAGAGAGTCACTAACTTTTTTTGAGGTAGTTTGGCAGATATGCGGAAGCGGGTACAGAGGACATGGAGGACAGAGTTGCATTCGATTTTAAATGTCGGTCCCCGTATTTTTGTCTTAACTCTGCTTAACGCTGGGTCCCTCCGGTCCACTAGGTGGCGCTACACGATGGGCTCCATGTTCCGCAGCGAGGAGGTGTGTCTGGTGCAGCTCTTCCTGCAGTCCGGCTCCGCCTACAACTGCGTCAGCGAGCTGGGAGAGCTGGGATTGGTCGAATTCAGAGACGTGAGTATACTGGGCCGGAGATTTTTGTCCGTCGAACTCGGGGCAGGAGGAAATGGCATGGTGCGACTTCATGAAGCCGCACCCATACCATTTTCGGTTACAGGACTTTTATTAGTCAAGTAAACATCAACGATAACAGCAGTTGTTGTTGTTGAAGTTGCAACAGACACGCAGCATGCATAAAGCTAAAGGTCTGACTCAGAGAGTTTTCTGTTTTCAATGATGAAATGCTGTTGGTTTAGCGGTGACACGGCTGTAGTTAGTTAGTAGCAGTAGTAGCGTTTCAAATCATTTTAAATATAAGCAATTTAATTTGAAATATCTTGGGTTGTTTTGCACGCTGTAGCATCTGAACCATACCAGAGACAGAGACCAAAATCAAGTTGGGCTAGACCGCCACGGTTTTTATTAGTCTTTACAGGATTATCCTAGGGACAGGTGAGTATGCAGAACATAAAAGTCTATGGTGAGCGGTTTCGCGTCTTCGGTCCTCTTCAGGTGGGTACCGGTGGGGGTCTTACTTCTAGAACTTAAGTCAATTAATCCAAATAAAGGCGCCCGGCCTAAACACAGCCGGGGAATTACGTTCACTGTCCTTCCAGGGTGAGTATACTCTATCTAGGGACAAAGTGGGCGCTCCTCTGGAGCGTGCTTGTGTGAGAGCCAGGAGTTGCTGCCTGTGGTGGGAGAGAGGGAGACAGCATATTAACAACTTGCCTCTTTAATGGGCAACCAGGGTGAGGAGTAGTGAGCGGGCGCTCGCTTACCGCCAGTGTGTAGCCCGACCGTCGCGATGGGAGGCCAGAGTGAGACTGAGCAGCGGAGCGGTGGTGAGCCTTGTACGCTCGGGGCGGGTCGCTCAATTGTAGGCGGTCTGCCTGACGAAGGATGTGGTTGGGTACGTAGCGGGCGTCAATGACCGCGCCCAGGCGTAGCCGCTGTGCTCTGCCCGCCTCGCTCTGCCTCCCATCGGACCGGTGGCCCTCACCTGGCCGGCGGTCCCCCAGCGAGACGCCACACACCCCTCCCCTTTGTTCCACGCTCGGGCGGGGGACCTCGTCTCCGTCGCCCTCGTGCATACGAGAGAGGGCGTCTGCATGCGCCATCTCCCTCCCGGGACGATGCTCCACCGTGAAATCATAGTCCTGCAGGGAGAGGAACCAGCGGGTTATTCGAGCATTTTTATCCTTACTGGTGGACATCCATTTCAAGGGGGCGTGGTCGGTGACTAGAGTGAACCGGCGGCCCCACAGATAATATCTGAGATGTTGTATGGCCCATTTAATGGCGAGACATTCCTTTTCTATAGTCGCATAGTTGCGCTCATGGCTTTGGAGTTTTCGGCTCACATAGGTGACTGGGTGTTCATCTCCATCCAGGAGCTGCGTCAGCACGGCGCCGATGCCGGTGGCGGATGCGTCTGTATGGAGGACAAAGGGTTTATCAAAACTGGGGCTGACCAAGACGGGTTCCTCACACAACACTGTTTTAAGTCTCTCAAACGCTGCCGCCGCCGCCGGGCTCCAATTTACTGTGGTAGGGCTTTTGTGGCGGGTTAGATCGTAGAGAGGGGCAGCAATAGCGGCAAAGTTTTTTACGAACTTTTGATAATATGAGACTAGACCTAAGAACGACTTCACCTGCTTTTTGGTGCGGGGTTGGGGCCAGGCTCTTATCTTCTCCACCTTCTGGGCCTGTGGTCGGATGCAGCCTCTGCCTACCGTGTAGCCTAGGTAGCTCGTCTCGCCCATCCCTAGTCGACACTTCTTAGCGTTGGCTGTGAGACCGGCGCTTCTCAGGGCTCCCAGGACCGCTTCTAGATGTACCATGTGCAGCCGCCAGGTGGCGCTGTGGACAACCAGGTCGTCCAAATATGAGGCCGCGTACTCCTGGTGTGGGCGGAGGATTCGGTCCATCAGCCTCTGAAAAGTGGCGGGCGCGCCGTGGACCCCGAACGGCAAAACCGTATATTGGAAGAGACCCTCTGGAGTGGCAAATGCCGTCTTCGGTTTGGCGTTGGGGGTGAGGGGAATCTGCCAATAGCCCTTAGTCAAATCCAGCGTCGATACAAACCGGGCCGGGCCCAGTCGTTCTGTCAGCTCGTCGGTTCTGGCCATGGGATATGCATCGAAATCAGTTATTTCATTTAATTTGCGAAAGTCATTACAGAATCTTATACTGCCATCCGGTTTAGGGACTAAGACAATCGGACTGGACCAGGGGCTATTGGACTCTTCTATGACCCCCAGTTTTAGCATATTTCGTACCTCTTCTTTTATAGCGGCCCTTTTGGACTCTGGTATGCGATACGGTCGCAATCTCACCACTTTGCCTGGCGTCGTTGTGATATCGTGCTCGGCGAGGTGTGTGCGGCCGGGGAGTTCGGAAAACACATCAGTATTTCTCCCGACTAGTTCTCTCAGCTCCTGCTGCTGCGGGGCGGACAGCTCCTCGCAGATCGGCACCGGGGGTGGTCCCTGGGGGGGAGGAGGAGAGAAGAGTGCCTGTGCCGGCGGTGGTTCGGCGGGGGAGTGCCATTTTTTAAGCAGATTGACGTGATATATCTGGCATGCCCTTCGTTTCCCGGGCTGGCTGATTTTATAGTTAACGGGCCCGATTTTCTCCATCACCTCGAACGGTCCCTGCCATCTAGCCAGGAATTTGCACTCTGATGTGGGGACTAACAACAACACTTTTTCCCCCGCCTTGAACTCTCTCCGTACAGCGCCGCGATTGTATACTCTGCACTGGTCGCGCTGCGCTTGCTGCATGTGTTCCCTGACTAATGGCCAGATTTTACGCGCGCGCGCCTGGAGTTGTTCAATATGATCCACTACGCTCCGGTGGGGGGATGGTTGGCTTTCCCATGTCTCTTTGGCTATGTCTAGGAGGCCGCGAGGACTGCGTCCGTATACAAGTTCAAATGGCGAGAAGCCGGTGGATGCCTGTGGCACCTCTCTAATGGCGAACAATACTAATGGAATTAGCTGGTCCCAGTCTTTTCCGTCTATCTCGGCGGTTTTTCGTAGCATCCGTTTTAGCGTGGAATTAAAGCGTTCGGTCAATCCATCCGTCTCGGGATGATAGGAAGAGGTTCTTATTCGCTTAATATTCATCCATTTATAAAGAGCGGAGAGCACTCGGGACATGAAACATGTGCCCTGGTCCGTGAGGATCTCTGCCGCTACGCCTACGCGGCTGAATAGCAGGAATAGCTCGCGCGCCACCGTCTTGGCTGTGGCGGTGCGCAGTGGGATTGCCTCGGGAATCGTGTAGCGTAGTCGAGTATAACTAAGATATATCGGTGTCCACGGGCGGATTTTGGCAGAGGCCCAACTACATCCATAGCCAAGCGGAGAACGGTATGTCTATAATAGGCAGAGGGATAAGCGGGTTGCGTTGCACAGGGCGTGGGGCATGTAACTGGCACTCGGGGCAGGCTCTGCAAAAGTCCTCTACTGCACGCTTCACCCCTGGCCAATAAAACCGGGCAACAATGCGATCGTAGGTTTTTTCCATACCCAAATGTGCCCCCAACTGATGGCTATGCGCGAGATACAAAACTCTTGAAATATAACTTTTGGGTACTAGGAGCTGCTCTATCACATCGCCCTTGCGATCCTTCACAGCTCGGTATATGAGACCATGTTTTACAATGAAGCACGGGAAAGACAGTTCACTCACCCCCTCTGCCGGCGTGCCATCGACGGCGCAGATTTGTCCTCGGGCCGAGGCGAGGTTCTCGTCTTCCCATTGCATGGTGGCATATTCACCGACGCGGCCGGGGGTCTCCGCTTCAGGCGGGAGGAACTCGCCAAAGGGGTCCTCCGACTCCTCGCCCGGGTCCTGTGACATCGCTGGGGGGCTTTCATCAGCGCCGTGCGTGGGCGGTTCCGGGCTGCCGTCGGAGAATGGCTCATCCGAGCCGGGTCGAAAGGCTGGGCAGACCGGGTTGGTGCCGTGGGTGTCGCGGGGCGGTTGGCGCCTTCTCCGGCGGGGGCGGATACGGGGGGTCCCTGGGGGACGCCAGTAGCGATGGAAGAGGATGTTGTCCGCGCCCAGGAGCATGGGGACAGGTAGGTTCGGTACTATTCCGGCTTCCAGGGTGGCCTCTCCTCGAGGCGTCTGCACGCGCACTCTACAGGTGGGATAGTGGCGGAGGTCCCCGTGTACGCACGTCACCGGCACAACTCCCCCCGCGGTGGGTGGTCCGGCGAAATCGGCTCTCACGAGGGAAACGACACTTCCAGTGTCGAGGAGGGCGTGCGTATCCGTGCCGTCGATGCGCACGGGCAGGCGAGAGGACTTGGGTCGGGCCGGACCGGTCTGTAGGCATGGTCTCCCTTCCTCGGGGGACGGGGCGGACGGCATCGAGACGTCTCGATCCCGATCCGGACAGGTCCAGGATATATGGTCTAATTTTCCGCAGACGTAGCAACGGCGTTCGGTGCGCTCGTTGGGATTGCGGGAGCCGCGCTCCGGGGCGGCGTTTCTGGCGTTGGTCTGCGACGGCTGGTGGGGTTGTTTCCTCGATCCGCGGCTCGTCCGATCCTCGACCCCGGGCCTGGCGTTCTCGGGGCGGGAGGAGCCTCCCATCATTTCGCGACACACTTGATGGTTCTCGAGCAGAGCTACAAGCTCATCTACCGTATTAGGGCTCGTTTGTGCAGCATACTCACGGGCTTTAGGCGGCAGCGCGCGAATACAACGGTCGATGACTATTCGGTCCATGGCTGGTGGTCCCCCGGCTGTGTTTAGCCATCTGTTTGTGAGGCGCATGAGAGAGGCTACCTGCGGGCGGGGCGGCTGAGCAGCTTGATAAGTCCAGTTATGGAATCGTTGGGCGTGGGCCGGTAAACTGTGTCCTTCTATAGCTAGAATCGCCTCTTTTAGTTTGCTATAGTCGCGAGAGTCCGCTGCGGACAGATCGCTACAGACTCGTTGTGCCTCTCCCGTGAGGAAGGGGGTCAGAATCGAACCCCAGTCCGCTACAGGCCACCTCTCTCTATGCGCGGTACGCTCAAAAAGTTCCAGGTAGGCTTGAACGTCATCCGAGTGTGACAATTTAGTGAGGACGAGCCCGGGGCTCGGGTGGGTTCTGTCTCTGGAGTGGCCCGCTCTATAAACTGTTTTAGAGTTTTTTGTAAATCAGCTTGACTTTTGAGCAAGGCCGCTATGGCTTGTGACTGCTCCATGTCTGTGTCAGTGGCGTGGATCAGACGTGTGCCCGCATTCGAACACCATATGTAGCATCTGAACCATACCAGAGACAGAGACCAAAATCAAGTTGGGCTAGACCGCCACGGTTTTTATTAGTCTTTACAGGATTATCCTAGGGACAGGTGAGTATGCAGAACATAAAAGTCTATGGTGAGCGGTTTCGCGTCTTCGGTCCTCTTCAGGTGGGTACCGGTGGGGTCTTACTTCTAGAACTTAAGTCAATTAATCCAAATAAAGGCGCCCGGCCTAAACACAGCCGGGAATTACGTTCACTGTCCTTCCAGGGTGAGTATACTCTATCTAGGGACAAAGTGGGCGCTCCTCTGGAGCGTGCTTGTGTGAGAGCCAGGAGTTGCTGCCTGTGGTGGGAGAGAGGGAGACAGCATATTAACAACTTGCCTCTTTAATGGGCAACCAGGGTGAGGAGTAGTGAGCGGGCGCTCGCTTACCGCCAGTGTGTAGCCCGACCGTCGCGATGGGAGGCCAGAGTGAGACTGAGCAGCGGAGCGGTGGTGAGCCTTGTACGCTCGGGGCGGGTCGCTCAATTGTAGGCGGTCTGCCTGACGAAGGATGTGGTTGGGTACGTAGCGGGCGTCAATGACCGCGCCCAGGCGTAGCCGCTGTGCTCTGCCCGCCTCGCTCTGCCTCCCATCGGACCGGTGGCCCTCACCTGGCCGGCGGTCCCCCAGCGAGACGCCACAACGCCATCATGTTTGGTGGGGCAGTCAGGGCATTTAGGGGGCATTGACCCCCCCCATGCCCATGTCTAGATCCGCCCCTGCTTCCGGGTCATTTTGTAGTCCCTACGTTGAGTCCGTTGTTCTGTTTTGTGATTGGTTGAATCAGTTGAATCCAAACGTCAACGCGTTCCAGAGGAAGTTCGTCGGTGAGGTGAGGCGATGCGAAGAGCTGGAGAAAACTCTGAGTGAGTATTTATACTCTATTACTGTTTATAGAGCTGCGCAGTCCCGCCTCCCCTCGTGACGTCGCCCCTGATCCAGAAATGACACTAGATTCTAGTTCTTGACGCTAGATCCTAGTTTCTGACACTAAATTTTTTTTTTTTATCTTTTTTTTTTCTGAAAATAATCTATGTTCCTGTGTCAGGAACACATTTCACATTTCATAGCAAGGATTACCAGAATTATCTATATTTGGCTGTGGACTCCCCATCTGAAAACATGCTCTATATATCCCCCAGAAGCAAAGATTTGAGTTAAAAATGTTTGCTTCTGAAATAATGTATTCAACGATTTAAAAATATCAGACCTACAAGCTCATAGCGCGCCACTCGGTGGCGCGCTATGAGCTTGTAGATCTGATATTTTTAAATAGCTAAAGTATGCTCCCTGATCCAGAAATGGATTCCCCATTCATTTTTCGAAAATGTTTCATATAAAGACGCCACGGACGAAGCCACCTCGGGTCGTGACAAGTCCTGACGATACACACAATGTTTTGGGACAACAAATAATTTCTATGAAATGAAAAACAAAACAAAAAGTGTTGTATCCTGCCGTTTTCTACTTCTTGCCAATTAGCTATTGCATGATAATATTGTGGTGGTTGTCATGATTTGTCACGACCCGAGTTGGCTTCATCCGTGGCGCGATCGTGTTTTTATTAACCGTTTTTTGAAAAGTCTATGAGGAAAATGAATGAGGATTCCGTTTCTGGAACACGGGCGACATCGTGAAAGGGGCGGGACTGCGCAGCTCTCTACTGTTTTTGCCAAGCCGACTCCAATAAATGATATTGTCTTGTAGATGTAGCCAACCATTTGTGTGGTAGGTAGGTAGATAGGTCGGTGAAGCCAAACCCGTTGCCATGACATTGTCATGGGCGAATGGGCGACAGTCCCATAGCTATGTCCTTACCGGCTATGGGAGGATTGGCATTTATTAAGTTTAATAATAAATGCCCCCCCCCTGGTGGCCACGGGTGAAGGGGTCTTCAGTAACCCACCACAGAAAAAAATCACGGACAAGAAATGCGGTAAAAATATGTGTTTGTGTGTATGCAGGCAGCCGCGACTAAGTTCAGAGTGTGTGTGTGTGTGTGTGTGTGTGTGTGTGTGTGTGTGTGTGTGTGTGTGTGTGTGTGTGTGTGTGTGTGTGTGTGTGTGTGTGTGTGTGTGTGTGTGTGTGTGTGTGTGTGTGTGTGTGTGTGTGTGTGTGTGTGTGTGTGAGAGAGAGACTTGGACAAAATTGCCACGCAATTCGCCCGCGAGTGTCCACCCAAGAATGGTGCCTGATCATATGGTGTTTAAGTGAAGGCGTGCGAGACTGAGAGAAGACGGACCCCATTTTAAAAGACAAGTGTGTGTCTGTCACAGCTGAGGATAGGTCAGAGCGTTGCGGATAGGTCTCTGCAACGCAGCTCCTCTGTGCTTTATTCTACCTGCGTTGCTCCTCAACAATATAGACGGCAAAATAGTCCGTCACTGAAAGAGCTACATGCGTAAACTCCATTTTTACTTTTACTGTACTTTGATCCGCCAGAGTTAAAACGTTGTGTGTTCTCACTAAAAAAATATATATATATTTTTTTCCCACAACGATGCTCCTGTCCTGACCGCCAGTGGTCCCTGAGAGGGTTCCAGGTGGTCCCCAGCTAAGTTGGTTAACCAGATGTAACTCTTGAGAACGTAAAAAGGAAACCAAATGGACCCTAGTCTACGCAACTATAAGATGGACAAATAAATAAATAAATCTTTAGTTTTGGGATCTGTGGGGCTAAAATGTCATCCAATGGTATTCCGTGGCTCAAATTCTGAATAAATAGTGGTCCCTGGGATAAAAAAAAAAGGTTGGAAAAACCCTGCTGTAATAATGTTCTATATCGTGACACTCACTCTTTTCTTTGTACACGTTATTTATTTATTTATTTATTTATTTATTTATTTATTTATTTATTTATTTATTTATTTATTGCTCCAGCATTCCTGGAACAAGAAATCAAACGCTCCTTGTCTCCGCCCCTTCGGGGTCCGCTGCCAGCCCCCTGCCCTTCCCCTCCGTCCCCCCAGCCCAGAGAGCTGATCACCATAGAAGAAGAGAGTGAGACCATGGCCAAAGAGCTCCGGGAGGTAAGAAGACACCCTAAAGTTAAACCCTGACCTTAATCCTAAACAGTGTTGTAGTGGGACTTTTAGAAGTGTGTGTGTGTGTGTGGGGGGGGGAGCGGGTCCATTTGGTTCCATTTGTACACTCTCAGAAAAAAAGGAAACTCATTAACATGGTGAAACACATCTTGATGATGTCATCAAGATGTATTTCACCATGTTAATGATTTTTTTTTAATGACCTCCATCTCTAGGAAACAAAGAATGGGGGAACTTTTTACCATGTCCACCCAACATCTCTGAGGTATATTAATAGTTTTTCTGCCGTCCACGCGCTGCTCGTGGACATCCCGTTAGAATACCCCCGCCGGTCACGACGACGGCTCGTATCACGACGAGATGTAGATTTCATTCTTTAATCCAACTATTAGTCCGTGTGCATCGTCTGATGATCATCCCGTTGCTGACTTTCATTTGGGACAGAATTGGGGACAACTTTTTTTTTTTTCCGTCCCATTGACATGCATTCAACCCAATGCATTCAAACGGCTCTCCTCCGGTTTGCCCCCTCAATGTCGCTGGCGCATGGGTTAAGAAGCCAGGGCTACACAGCTCTTCCTGACTTGTGAACCGGATGTTTTTGGGTACATCGCCAGATGATCGATTAGGCAAGACAACAGACACAGCATAACAGAAACAGCACATCCTGTTTAGGAGATCTGAGCTTCAAAATAAGGGCTTTTTTACCGATCAAACTGGTTTGAGCCGCGGCAATGGAGAGGAAATAAAGAAGATCCGATCGCGGTCAATGAGTTAATGACGTAGTAAAATATTGAAAATGAGTGGAAGACACGTGCATGCACACTTGCAATTTGCATTGGCATTTGGCATTGGCAAAAAAATCATGGCACTCTATCTTTAACCCAAGGGCGCCATGAGGGGAGGGGAGGGGGGGGAGGGGAGGGGGCGACCACCAGACATGCTTCAGAAGGATCCCAGGCTAATAAGCCTCATATGGATAAATGCATTTTACTTGTCATCTATAACTAGAATCGAAAAAATCGAAAACACATATAATATGTTATTTAGTTTGAAAATAGTTCATAATTTTATCCATTTAATATTTTATTATTTATTTTTTATCTTCCATTTTACAGGAGATTTTCCCTGGACCCCCCCAACCCCCCCCCCCCCTTTACCAAATGGACCCTGGACCCATAAGGGTATTGGACCTAGGGACCTATAGGCAGGGCTTGACACTAACACTTGCCTGCTTGCCCGGGGCAAGTAAAAAAAAAATGGTGTGGCAAGTGACTGCTACCTGGTTGCCCGATCGGCAAGTGTGCAACTTAGTGCACTATAACACAACACAAGATAAATTTGTCTTGAAGGCAGTCATTGCACTCTGCCTCTGTGTCTTTCCCTGCTTTCTAGCTATCCACAATTCCAGGCTGGATTTGGGAAACAAAACAGGCAAATTAACATACACATCAAAATGACCATCAATCTTCTACAGTGTAGACCTGGGCTAATTAAGATGATGAATTTTAACTCTTGAGAGTGTAAAAATGAAACCAAATGGACCCGCAAGGGTCCATTTGGTTTCATTTTTACGTTCTCAAGAGTTACATCTGGTTAACCAACTTAACTGGGGACCACCTGGAACCTGGGGGGCAAGTGACCATGACCTGAGGGCAAATAGAACCTGACTTTCACTTGCCCGATGGGCAAGTGCCTCGGAGACCTTAGTGTCAACCCCTGCTATAGAGCTTGCCTAGGGCTCCAAATAGCTTTACCTTTATGTACCCTGTGTAAAAGTGTTTTCTTTTACTGAAGAACCGTCAAAATAAGTGTTCTCTTTTTGCCAAGCCGGTAATACTTTATTTAAAAGGTATTACAGGCAGATGGTCCCCAGCTAAGTTGTTTTAACCAAATGCAACTCTTGAGAACGTAAAGATGAAACCAAATGGACCCTGGCGGGTCGATTTGGTTTCATTTTTACGCTCTCAAGAGTTACAATATCCATCATGTGAATTACGGTAGTCCAAATCTACACAGCTAGAAGATTAATGGTCATGGACTCAAGCAAAAGAAATCTTTCGTTTTGCGGTCTGTTGGTCTAAAAATATCGTCAATTGGTGGTCCGTGGCTCAAATGCTGAATAAATGGTGGGCCCTGGAATGAAAAAGGTTGAAAACCCCCTGCCTTAACGTTTTGAGCTCAGAATTTGGAGCCCTAGGCAAGATTTTCCCTGGAGCCCCCAAATGGACCATTACAGGTCCATTTGGTAAGGCCCATGTGTCTCTTCAGGTGTCCAGGAGACTCACTGACTATCTCTCCCTCTCTCTCCCTCTCTTTCCCTCTCTCTCTCTCTCTCTCTCTCTCTCTCTCTCTCTCTCTCTCTCTCTCTCTCTCTCTCTC
Source organism: Benthosema pterotum (assembly GCA_039105355.1). Lineage (NCBI taxonomy): Eukaryota > Metazoa > Chordata > Actinopteri > Myctophiformes > Myctophidae > Benthosema > Benthosema pterotum. The sequence continues at coordinate 4,852,445 of CM076984.1, forward strand.
TCTCTCTGTCTCTGCCCCCCCCCCCCCCCCCCCCCCCAGGTGTCTAGGAACAGAGACCAGCTCAGGGGTCAGCTGACTCAGCTGGTCCAATACCAGAGTGTTCTGACCCAGACCCACTCCCTGACCGGATCACACTCTCAGGTAACGCCTCAGTCTTTAACCACTGCTAAACTACACACACTAAACACCCACTACCGGCCCACACCCTAACCCTAAGCAGACCCACTCTGACCAGGTCACATTCACAAACTACACAGTAATGTAGGTGTGTGTGTGTGTGTGTGTGTGTGTGTGTGTGTGTGTGTGTGTGTGTGTGTGTGTGTGTGTGTGTGTGTGTGTGTGTGTGTGTGTGTGTGTGTGTGTGTGTGTGTGTGTGTGTGTGTGTGTGTGTGTGTCAGGCAGGACCACCGGCCCTGGAGAATCAAGGACTGTTTGATAATCGACAGGACGTCCGCCTCAGGTAAACACACATGCACAGTTTGCACACACATTTTTTTTCCTATCCCACAATTTTGAAACCCATTTTTTCACCCAGTGCCAAATCCCTAATGTGATCCTGGGCTCTACACACCCTCCGCCAACCTGGGGAGGCAGCGGACTGGCCTCATGCTTCCTTCTATGCATGAGGAGTCCAAGCTGCCTTCTTTTCACCTGACAGGGGGGAGTTTCCCTGGTTGGACGTAGCGCGTGGAAGGAACACGTTATTCCAACCAGTTCCAGTCCCCTCCATCAGGCGCCTCGGCTGGCCAGGGGGAGGCAGTCTAGAGCCTAGGATTATTTGTGAGGGTATCTTGTCCCGATCACATTTTTTTTTTGTTCCCGATCCGATCACTGTTTTTTTGCTCCTGATACAATCCCATGATTTTTCCCGATTGATTGATTGATTGATTGATTATTTTATTAGATTCACATGTAAAAGTACAAAAGTACATCCATACATCAGATCCAAAGGGATGACCGAAAAAAGACTTTGCAGTCTTGTTTCCATTCGGGTCCTAAGCAAAAGCATTTCATATAACTAACAATACATCATAATACATACACATACATCATGGATCGCAATGGGATGCTCCATCTCCCCCATCCTGTTCGTGGCGGCCTTTGAGATCATCCTAATTGGGGCAAGGCAGGTGGTGGGTGGTGTCCGACTGCCTGCAGGTCGGAGACTCCCTCCACTAAGGAGTTACATGGACGACATCACCTGTCTGTTACGAACTGCCCCATGCACGTCCAGGCTGCTAAAGAGGCTGGATGAACTGATCACCTGGGCAAGGATGAAGTTCAAGCCCCAAAAGTCAAGGAGCCTCTCATTGCGGAAAGGGGAGAGGAACGACAAAGTCATCTTCACCATCGGCGGCGAGCAGATCCCTCTTATTGCGGACCAGCCTATCCGAAGCCTGGGAAGACTTTACACATCTGGTCTCTCAGACAAAGGTATGGGGAAAACCATCCTCCAGCAGCTATCGGAAGGCCTGATGAAGATCGACTCAACCCAGTTACCCGGCAAGCACAAGGTGTGGTGCTATCAGTTCACCCTCTACCCGAGAGTGATGTGGCCGCTAAAACTGTGTGAAGTCAACTCGTCAGCCGTTAGCCGGATGGAGGCAAAAGCCAACTCCTTCATTCGCAAATGGCTTGGACTGCCACGGTGTTTTTCAGCAGCTGGCCTATTTGGGTGGAACTCACTCCAACTACCCCTGAAATCCATCACCCTGGGGTACAGGCAGGAGAAGGCAAGGCTGGTGATGGAACTAAAGGAATCCTCCGACAGGTCAGTGGCAGAAGCGAATGCAGGAGTTGCAACTGGAAGGAAGTGGAGGGCAGTGGAGGAGGTGCAGAAGGCGATTGGCAGGCTGCAACATCAGGAGGTTGTGGGCAGGGTCCAGACTGGACGATCAGGCCTAGGGTGGAGTGACCCACCCATCCTCTGGTCCAAGGCAAACAGGAAGGAGAGGAAGGACCTTGTTGTTGCCGAGGTTACCAGAGTGGAACAGGAGGAGCTCCGTGTGAAGTCTGTAGCCCAGGGACAGCAGGGACGCTGGACAAACTGGGAGGGTGTCGCAAGCCGAGCTATCAACTGGGCTGAATTTTGGAAACTACCACAAGCTCGACTCAGTTTCCTAATTAGAGCAACCTACGACACACTCCCGAGCCCCCAAAACCTCCATCAGTGGCTTGGGACAGAGCAGTCCTGCGAGCTCTGTGGGACCACCAATGCCTCACTCCAGCACATTCTGTCAGGATGTAAAACAGCGCTGACACAGGGTCGGTTTACATGGCGGCACGACCAGGTGCTCAGGAAGATGGCAGAGGTGCTGGAGAACTGTCGCCGGGAGGCCAACATCTTGAGGACTCAAAGGAGCCAACAAAGGATCCACTTCCTCAAGCAGGGGGAACCGGTCGGGCACTCCAGCAAGAGGGCACCACCCGCCAAGCTATTAACACCTGGGGCGGAGTGGAAGATGGAAGTGGACCTGGGGAGACAGCTCCGGTTCCCCCCGGAAATCTGCACCACCACCCTAAGACCAGATGTGGTGCTATGGTCTTCAGCAGTGAAGTCAGTCCTGCTGATAGAACTGACAGTGCCATGGGAGGAGGGACTGGAAGCGGCCTACGAGCGGAAGATGGCGAAATATTCAGACCTGGTTGCGGAGTGCAGGGAAAGCGGGTGGAGCGCGAGGACTTACCCGGTGGAGGTGGGAGCTCGGGGCTTCCTCGGAAACTCAATGTCACGCCTTTTCAAGGACGCAGGACTACGGGGCACCCGACTGAGCAAGGCCACCAAAGAGCTGTCAGAGGAAGCAGAGAAAGCGAGCTACTGGCTCTGGCTAAGACGACGAGACAAGTCTTGGGGAGGGACTTCAGGGTAAGTTGCGCTGCAGGGGGTGTCGGGGAGACGTCCCTGTTCACTGCCCCGCCACCAGGAGATGTTCTGGGTAAGGGGCGAAACATCCATGAATGGTGGTCCCCAGCTGATGACTCTGCAGCAAAACTTACCCTGTTGTGGTATGCGGTCAGGCCTAGGCTCGGCTCAGGGACAAGGACGCCCCTGCCATGCACAGTCCACCACGGCACTGTTGGAGGTGCGACAGAGAAAGCAGGAAGACCATCCTCCTGTAAGCAATAATGTATTTCTGGAGACAGTGACTACTGTGAATAGAGCAGGTGGCGTCCAGGGAAGACTGGAGGACAACCAGGAGAGACTGGAGACAGCAGGATAGACTGCACCGGGAGAGGCGGGCCAGTAACCCTACCCTCTAAGTTTCCCAAGAGGAGACACCCAAACCATACTGCGAAAACGAATCAAAGAAAACAACCCGAAGGCCCTCCGAGAGGCGGGATGGAAGAAGGGCCAACTAGGACGGACCACACGGCAACGAACGCAAGGACATCGGCAAATGAGAAGATTCCCAGGAAGTGTGGGTGCGGCTGGGAGAAAACAACAACCTTGAGGGGACTTCACATCCACATGGGAAGGAAGAAGTGTGGTGGTGGCAGCCACATGCAACCTTGCACTGTCCCAGAAGGGGCAGGTCAGACAAACGGGACTCAAGGCCGGGTAGACAACCACAGTGCTAGCGGGCCCGACGTTGCAGAGGCAGGGCAGGAGGAGAGGAGAGAGGAAGAAAGGGATGAGGTTGAACCCCAAGAGGTCAACCCAGCTGCTCCCCCAAGCGACCCGAGAACAGAGTCACGTCAAAGAGCCAGGAACCTGAAGAATCCACTTCGGAGGAACAAGATCAAGTGGCCAAAAGCCAACGAAACCGAGGAGTGGGAAAAGCTGGATGAACATCTGAGCAGGCTGCTGCAAAATACCCTACGTGGATCGGTGGAAGCCAAACTAAACCTGTTTGGAGACATCCTGTATGAAGAATGCAGCAACCGGTATGGTGAGGTAACCATGCGGGAAGCAGCTCCAAGGACAAAGGGGAGGAGAGAGAGGGAGATCGACAACCTTGTGGCAGGCAGAAGGCAGCTCCGCAAGCGGTGGAGGAAAGCTGGGGAGCTTGAGCGGGAAGGCCTGAAAGTCCTCTGGGAGGAGGTCAAGAGTCGCCTCGCCAACCTAAGGAGAGCAGAGCGGATCCGAAGGAGGAGGAAAAGAAAGGAAAGGGAAAGATCAAGCTTTTTCAAGAATCCATTCCGGCACGCACGAGGGCTCCTTGAGGAGAAGACAAGTGGAACATTGGATGTCTCGAAAGAAGAACTAGAGTCACACATCCGTACCCAGTACAGTGACCCAGCAAGAAATGTTCCTTTAGGCTCACCGGGATATGTGCCCAAGCCCACAGAACCATCAGCGCTGTTTGACACATCACCACCCAAGCTCGCTGAGGTTACACAAGTGGTCCAGCGGGCAAGAACAGCATCAGCGCCAGGCCCAAACGGCATACCATACAAGCTCTATAAGAACTGCCCAAGAGTGTTGAGGCTCCTCTGGACCCTGCTAAGGATCACCTGGACCAAGCAGAGCATACCTTCTGAGTGGCAAAGGGCTGTGGCTGTCTCAATTCCCAAACAACAGAACGCCAAGACCATCGAGCAGTTCAGAAGCATTGCCCTACTGAATGTGGAGGGAAAGATATTCTTCTCTGTGATGGCAAGAAGGATGACCACCTACCTGATGGAAAACAACTACATTGACACAAGCTGCCAGAAGGCTGGAATTCCTGGATTCCCTGGTTGTGTAGAGCATGCTTCAATGATTTGGGAACAGATTCAGACCACGAAAAGGGAGAAGAAGGATCTCCACGTGATATGGCTAGACCTGGCCAACGCCTACGGGTCAGTACCACATCAACTGATCGCATATGCCCTCGACTTCTTCTACATCCCAGAGAACATCAAGACCATGATCATGAGGTACTTCCAGGACATGTTCATGTGCTTTGCACTGAAGAAGTTCACTACGGGTTGGCAACAGCTAGAGGTGGGGATCGCAATGGGATGCTCCATCTCCCCCATCCTGTTCGTGGCGGCCTTTGAGATCATCCTAATTGGGGCAAGGCAGGTGGTGGGTGGTGTCCGACTGCCTGCAGGTCGGAGACTCCCTCCACTAAGGAGTTACATGGACGACATCACCTGTCTGTTACGAACTGCCCCATGCACGTCCAGGCTGCTAAAGAGGCTGGATGAACTGATCACCTGGGCAAGGATGAAGTTCAAGCCCCAAAAGTCAAGGAGCCTCTCATTGCGGAAAGGGGAGAGGAACGACAAAGTCATCTTCACCATCGGCGGCGAGCAGATCCCTCTTATTGCGGACCAGCCTATCCGAAGCCTGGGAAGACTTTACACATCTGGTCTCTCAGACAAAGGTATGGGGAAAACCATCCTCCAGCAGCTATCGGAAGGCCTGATGAAGATCGACTCAACCCAGTTACCCGGCAAGCACAAGGTGTGGTGCTATCAGTTCACCCTCTACCCGAGAGTGATGTGGCCGCTAAAACTGTGTGAAGTCAACTCGTCAGCCGTTAGCCGGATGGAGGCAAAAGCCAACTCCTTCATTCGCAAATGGCTTGGACTGCCACGGTGTTTTTCAGCAGCTGGCCTATTTGGGTGGAACTCACTCCAACTACCCCTGAAATCCATCACCCTGGGGTACAGGCAGGAGAAGGCAAGGCTGGTGATGGAACTAAAGGAATCCTCCGACAGGTCAGTGGCAGAAGCGAATGCAGGAGTTGCAACTGGAAGGAAGTGGAGGGCAGTGGAGGAGGTGCAGAAGGCGATTGGCAGGCTGCAACATCAGGAGGTTGTGGGCAGGGTCCAGACTGGACGATCAGGCCTAGGGTGGAGTGACCCACCCATCCTCTGGTCCAAGGCAAACAGGAAGGAGAGGAAGGACCTTGTTGTTGCCGAGGTTACCAGAGTGGAACAGGAGGAGCTCCGTGTGAAGTCTGTAGCCCAGGGACAGCAGGGACGCTGGACAAACTGGGAGGGTGTCGCAAGCCGAGCTATCAACTGGGCTGAATTTTGGAAACTACCACAAGCTCGACTCAGTTTCCTAATTAGAGCAACCTACGACACACTCCCGAGCCCCCAAAACCTCCATCAGTGGCTTGGGACAGAGCAGTCCTGCGAGCTCTGTGGGACCACCAATGCCTCACTCCAGCACATTCTGTCAGGATGTAAAACAGCGCTGACACAGGGTCGGTTTACATGGCGGCACGACCAGGTGCTCAGGAAGATGGCAGAGGTGCTGGAGAACTGTCGCCGGGAGGCCAACATCTTGAGGACTCAAAGGAGCCAACAAAGGATCCACTTCCTCAAGCAGGGGGAACCGGTCGGGCACTCCAGCAAGAGGGCACCACCCGCCAAGCTATTAACACCTGGGGCGGAGTGGAAGATGGAAGTGGACCTGGGGAGACAGCTCCGGTTCCCCCCGGAAATCTGCACCACCACCCTAAGACCAGATGTGGTGCTATGGTCTTCAGCAGTGAAGTCAGTCCTGCTGATAGAACTGACAGTGCCATGGGAGGAGGGACTGGAAGCGGCCTACGAGCGGAAGATGGCGAAATATTCAGACCTGGTTGCGGAGTGCAGGGAAAGCGGGTGGAGCGCGAGGACTTACCCGGTGGAGGTGGGAGCTCGGGGCTTCCTCGGAAACTCAATGTCACGCCTTTTCAAGGACGCAGGACTACGGGGCACCCGACTGAGCAAGGCCACCAAAGAGCTGTCAGAGGAAGCAGAGAAAGCGAGCTACTGGCTCTGGCTAAGACGACGAGACAAGTCTTGGGGAGGGACTTCAGGGTAAGTTGCGCTGCAGGGGGTGTCGGGGAGACGTCCCTGTTCACTGCCCCGCCACCAGGAGATGTTCTGGGTAAGGGGCGAAACATCCATGAATGGTGGTCCCCAGCTGATGACTCTGCAGCAAAACTTACCCTGTTGTGGTATGCGGTCAGGCCTAGGCTCGGCTCAGGGACAAGGACGCCCCTGCCATGCACAGTCCACCACGGCACTGTTGGAGGTGCGACAGAGAAAGCAGGAAGACCATCCTCCTGTAAGCAATAATAAACAAAAGGGAAAAAAGGGTGAGAAATATACATAATACATAATGTTACTCTTACTGTCAAGCCGTTAATGACAAATGAATTTTTAGCCCTTTCTTGAAAGAAGCTAGTGATTGATTGATTTTGAGGGAGGGGGGGAGAGCATTCCATACCTGAGTGGCAGAGTAGTGGAATGTAGATTTCCCCATATTTGTTCTAAACTTGGGTGGTACCAGATTATTATTTGTGCTCCCTCTAGTGTTGTGACTGTGGAAGTTGTTCACCTTTGTGAAGTAGTCAGTTAGGTAGATGGGTACTGAAGGTATGTGGGGCAGATCTGCATTTATTATTTTAAACGTTAGCCCCATTGTCAGTTGCTTGACTCTATTTTCTACACAGAGCCATCCTATGCTATTAAAATGAGTTTCCTCGAGGTGCGACATAGGTCCTAGACCTAGAATAAGCCTGATCAGTTTGTTTTGAGAGGTCTGAAGTTTAGCCTTTAGAGACATTGAAATACTGGAGAACCAAGATGTACAGGCATAGTCAAACATGGGTTGGATAAGTGCTCCAGCCAATGTCCTAAGAGCCCTCCTGTTGACGAAAGAGGAAATTCTGCCCAAGAATTTTGTTCTATGATTTACCCTCTTGATTGTCCTTGTTGCCATACCCTCCCCAGACAGGTTATTATCTAGGATACATCCTAGATATGTAAGCTCTTCTTTGTTCTCAATAACTGTGTCATCAATTTTGACCTTGAAATCATTTACCCTGCTAAGTGAATGTTTAGAGCCGAACAGGATGGATTCTGTTTTACCGAGATGTAAGGAGAGCTTATTATCAGTAAGCCAAGTTCGGATTTTTGTTAATTCTAAACTGAGTGCCTCCTCAACCTGAGTTTTGTCTTTCCCTGAAAACAGGAGTGCCGAGTCATCTGCAAATAAAAACAACTTGCAGTTACATGCAGCACTCATGTCATTGATGTATAACAGGAACAGTAGAGGTCCTAGTATGCTCCCCTGGGGAACGCCACATTTCACTGGGAGAGGGGAAGACAGGGTTCCATTTACGTCCACCACTTGCTCTCTATCGTCAAGGTAGGATTTTATCCAGCCTACTGACTGACTGTCAAAGCCTATCGACTCCAGCTTGTTCAGAAGAATTAAATGATTTACTGTGTCAAACGCTTTTTGAAGGTCCAACATGACCATTCCGCAATAATTGCCAGTGTCTACCTCACGTTTGATGTGATCGGTCAGATATAGTAGGCAAGTGTCCGTAGAGTGAGATGACCTGAAGCCAGATTGAAATTCAAACAGGAGATTGTGTTTGTCAAGGTAACTGGTGATTTGTTCATATATTAATTTTTCTATGATCTTTGAGGTGGAACAAAGGATGGAAACAGGACGATAATTTCCAGCCTCTAACTTGCTTCCTTTCTTATACAAGGGGATTACTCTAGCCTTCTTCAGTTCTTGAGGAACATGACATTGGCTGATGGATAAATTGGTGATGTGGGTTATGATTGGGGCTATGGAACTGGCTGTGTCTCTTAAAAATCTGGCGGGAATATTATCATGACCAGTGGCCTTATTTGGCTGAAGTGCATTTAGTTTTTTCAGCACATCTTCTTTTTTGACCGATTTTATGGAGAATGAGTTTTGTTTCGCTCCAAGCTTTCCGTAATGAGCTTTGATGTGCTCGGCTCCATACAGGCCTGAGTGAGGGGGAAGTTTGTTAACCAACTGTGTGGCGATGTCCGTAAAGAAGCTATTGAAACTATTTGCTACAAGTAATTTGTCTGTGATGAGTGAACCGTTTGATATTATGCAAAAGTTTGAGGATTTTGTCTGGATTTTATTGCTGCACCCTAACTTGTTTAAAGCTTCCCATAGTTTTTCTGGATGTTTTTTTATTCATTTCTATGTTCTCGTTAATAAAGTTTTTCTTTGCTTTAGAGATTAAACTCTTTACTGTATTTCGCTGTTTTTTGTATTTAACAAATGAAATTTCATTTTTGTTCTTATTATAACCTGAATAGGTTTTATTTCTTAATTTTATAGCATGTAATATTTCCCCTGTCATCCATGGTTCTGTTCTGGCTCTAACTCTAACCCTTTTTAGGGGTGCTATATTATCTAATGTGGCTAGAAAGGTATGTTTGAATTTGGTCCAGGTTTCTTCAACTGAGGTGGAATTTAGAATGTCTGACCAGTCGAGGTTATTGAGAGCTGTTGTGAAGGCTTCACTAGAATAGTGCTTCATTGATCTACTAAGGGTTGTGGTGTGGCCTTGAGCTGTAGGTTTATATATTTTGCGTGTACAGAAAATCACATTATGGTCACTCAGGCTGCACTCTATGACTCCACTTTGTTTTATTCTAGCGGGGTCTGATGTCAGGATGAGATCTATGGTGGACTGAGAAGCAGGTCTGGTGATATCTGTTATTAATTGGGTGAGGCTGTGCAGGTTACAGAATTTGATGTATGATTTGTAGATGGGTGTGTTTTTCCGGTGGATACTGGTGTTGTAATCTCCAATAATAATTGTTTCTGAGTTTCCTATTGTTATAAGGTCCTGTTCAATTAATTCATAGAAGTTGTTTTGGTCTGGGGGTCTGTAGATTGATCCAATAATTAGAGGTTTGGCTTTTGGGAATATGATTTTAACATAGATCGACTCTGAGGTACTGCCTAAATCAGTAAGTATGTTATAATTTATATTAGAATGTATATATATGCATACCCCTCCTCCAAACCGATTTCTGTCCTTTCTGATGATGTTATATCCCTTAATTTCTATTTCTGAATCATGAACCGATTCATCTAGTTTTGTCTCTGAAAAAGAAAGGATATCCACTTTGCCTTTCCCAAACATATGCCTGATCTCGGATATCTTACTAGGGCACTTTAGACTATTAACGTTCATGTGTATAATGTGCAATCCCCTGGAGGAGAAAATATTGTCCATGTCATTTATAGAGAATGATGCTTTGCCGCCCTCTAGTGTTTTTGTGGGAGCGGTGGGGGGTGGAGGAGGCGGCTGTATAGAAGGGGCAGCGATACGTTGCGTGGACCGTAGTGGAGGTGGTGGTGGTGGTGGTGGTGGTGGTGGTGGTGATGATGACGACGACGAAGGGGATGAAGATGGTACAGATATTATATCTGGTGGTCCCAGTCCGTTAGTATGCCTGTTCAGTGCAATAGTGGCCTGGGCGGAACTAACGGTCTCGCGGCTAGGACCCGGGGGATGTCAAAGGCGCGACACATCTGGGCATTGAGAAGGGGGAGGAGGGGTGGGGGTGATACGTACATTATAGGCAATATTCATTGATAGTGCCTGGGTGCCTAGTTTATTTGGGTGGCGCCCATCACGGGCATAAAAACAGGGACGACACCAAAACAAGTTAAAATTGTCGATAAAATTAAAATTGTGGGCAAAGCAGAGTTGCCTTACCCAGGTATTAAAACTAAGCATTCTGCTGTAATATACATCCCCACAGTACAATGTGGGGATGGGACCTGATATAAAAAAAAGAAAGTCTGCTATCGACCAGAATGTCAATCATTTGTAGGAAGTGCTCTCTCGTCAATAATGAGTGACGACGTGATTGATCATTGCTCCCGACATGGATAATCAGCTTAGTGATTGACGTTGCCAAGGAATTGATCACACCTGGCAACTTTCCGATCAGTATCGGAATGGTGGCTCCGGGGAAGCAGTATAATTCGGCTCGTGGGATGTGTACATGTTTTAAGATGGAATCGCTAATGATAGCCATCGAAGGTGGTTGTGTTGAGAACGGGGGACTTTTTTTAATCACCGCCTTTTTTTGTTGGTGATAAACGCCTGTTGCGTCCGGCTGGGATTTATTGTAATAAATCAGATACTTTTTGCAAATAAAGGACTAAAATTAAATTGTCCCAAGAAAAGGATCTTATATGAAGTCCACCAAATGGCAGAATAATATATCAGACTAGAATAGCACTCCTCACTCAAATGTGCACTTGTGCAACTCCAAATGATCACTGGTTATACTGGTATATTAACCCCTTACCCCTGTGTCAGATCACTGGTTATACTGGTATATTTACCAATACTGAATGCTCTGAAGACAAATTACTGATACTGATACTTTTCTGGTACCAATACAGTATTGCCGATACCGATATGAACCGATATGACAAAAAAGGGGCCGATCCGATAGTTTTCCCGATACCGATACATCCCTAGTATCTACCCTAGGGGACACAGGGAGAAATGCAAACTCCACACAGAAAGGCCCTTTCACCAACCCCGCCTCGGGTATGGTTACTGATGACGCGGAGGAGGAGACACGCCGCCAGCACCCACAGCAGCGCCCCTAGCGTGAATCGAACACATGCTATTTAGTAGGAATATTCTGGGGTCTCCGGTAGGGGTTTTCAACAGGTGGTCCGGGGACCACCAGTGGTCCCTAAGAGGATTCCAGGCGGTCCCCATGCTAAATGAAGGAAAGTTGGTTAACTCTTTGAGAGCGTGAACATGAAACCAAATGGACCCTTGCGGGTCCATGGTATGAAAAAGGTTGAAAAGGTTGAAAACCACTGCTCTATGCAATCTAATGTAAAGTGAATGTGTGTGTCTCTCTCTCTGTAGTTTCGTAGCGGGCGTGGTGCACCCATGGAAGGTTCCGGCATTCGAGCGCTTGCTCTGGAGAGCATGTCGCGGTTACATCATCGTTGACTTCAGAGCCATGGAGGATCGACTGGAGACCGACGTGGTACGGGGGGGGATTAATCTCAAAAAAGACGATAAGAGAAAAAGAGTCTAGGGAGCGCAGAGCGTTGTCCAGGGAGTTTTAGAGGAGGGAGAAGAGCCTGGGACGTGTGGAGCGTTGTCCAGGGTGTTTTAGAGGAGGGAGAAGAGTCTGGGACGTGTGGAGCCTTGTCCAGGGTGTTTTAGGGGAGGGAGAAGAGTCTGGGATGTGTGGAGCCTTGTCCAGGGTGTTTTAGAGGAGGGAGAAGAGTCTGGGATGTGTGGAGCCTTGTCCAGGGTGTTTTAGAGGAGGGAGAAGAGTCTGGGATGTGTGGAGCGTTGTCCAGGGTGTTTTAGGGGAGGGAGAAGAGTCTGGGATGTGTGGAGCGTTGTCCAGGGTGTTTTAGGAGGGAGAAGAGTCTGGGATGTGTGGAGCCTTGTCCAGGGTGTTTTAGGGGAGGGAGAAGAGTCTGGGACGTGTGGAGCCTTGTCCAGGGTGTTTTAGAGGAGGGAGGAGAGCCTGTGACGTGTAGCAAAACATCCTGGACAACGCGTCCAGGGTTTTTTAAGACACGTGGAGTGGAAAGGAGAAGAGATCTAAATCACTTATCCAAGACTAAAAGTACTTAGTCTTTTTTACTATTTCGAAAATAGTTAGAGTGAATAGTTACATCGTCACGCTGTGAACTTGTAGATCAGCTCTACTACGTATTTACAGTATATAACTAAAACTAACGCTCGCAAAATAGTAAGACATTTTAACCTACCATATTTTGTGTTTTCTCTGTAACCTTATTTCTGTAACCTTTTTATTGTATTGCGTTTTCTATGTACCGTACTTTCCGCCTTATAAGCCGCGACTTTTTTCCCGTGCTTTGGACCCTGCGGCTTATTCAGCGGTGCGGCCAATGTATGGATGTTTACGGCTAACAAACACTATAGGGCGTTCTAAGTCTAAATGCACGGTATGTACCCCAACTTTAAGCCGGCCCGAGCAGGAAATGTAGGGGGACAGGGCACAGGCAGTTCGCTAAGACAGACACTACTAAATGCATCATGGAAAGCAAACAAAGAAGTACATATAACACAGCTAAAGTCAGTCGAGCTGGTTGAAAAATAAGGAAATCGATCTGCTGTACGTAGCCTTGGGATCATCAATGAATCAATGGTTAGACGGCGGACCAACGCGAGGAACGCCAGCGCGGCGGAGACACCAGCTCCTCGGAACGCCAGCGCGCGGAGCCGCGGAGCACCAGCGCGAGCAACATGCTGAAAGCAACTTTTTCTCAAGTCTGCCAGTGGATCCTGACTGCGTGGAAAAGTGTCAAAACATCCACGAACGGGTTTAGAAAGGCTGGCAGCAGCAGCAGCAGCAGCGCGACCAGGAGGAGGGGTCCGTGGAGGCGGCAATAAAGACGCCTCGTCGAGCGTCTTAAACATTGAGAGGATTTCTGCTGGTCCCCAGCTAAATGGTGGACAGTTGGTTAACCAGATGTACGCTAGGCTACCTTTTTCATGAACCAAATGGACCCGCAAGCGCTCATTTGGTTTCATGAAGTGATCGGAGTGTGCGTATCTCCAGCTACACTCTATGGCCAGGCCTGGATGTAATATTTCTCAATCGGGGGTGCAGCCGAAAATGGCAGTTGGTTTAGTGGTGCCACAAATGTAGTTAGTCAATGTTTAACTACCGCTATAAGCATTTGATTTGAAATATCTTTGAAGTTTTCATTGTTTGCATTCCGTCATGTTTGGTGGGGCAGTCAGGGCGTCTAGAGGGCATCCCCCCCCCCCATGTCTATGCCTAGATCCGTCCTTGGTCTATGGCTCTAGCGTTAATTACATACAGCACGTGCAGTTCTGTAGTCGTTTAAATAATAAAAAGGATGCTTCTCAAACAGCATTTCGTTGCCGACAATCTCATCTGTGCAAGAACCCTTACATATGGTAATTAAGCATTAAAACACCCGCGGCTTATAGGCCAGTGCGTCTTGTATATGTACACAATTGATTTTTTCGCTAAATTTGGCCGGTGCGGCCTATATTCAGGTGCGCTTTATAACCCGGAAAGTACGGTAACCCTTTTTCACCTTGTGATGAAAAAGGGTTACATGATGTATTGATGTGATTGATTGATTGATTGAACCTTAATCTGACCCAGAGAGCTGATCTCTCATTGGCTCTCTTGATTGATTGTGATTGGTTGTGACCGTCAGGGGGAGGAGCCAGTGCAGTGGACAGTCTTCCTCATCTCCTATTGGGGTGAGCAGATTGGACAGAAAGTCGCCAAGATCTGTGATTGGTGGGTTTTTCCGTTGCTATGTCCACGTCCTATTGGTTCAGTTTGTCGGATGAAACCTTTACCTCTGACCTAACATCCTGTTTTTTTTTACCTTCATGACACACACACACACACACACACACACACACACACACACACACACAGCTTCCGTACGCAGACGTTTGCGTACCCAGAGAGCATTCAGGAACGAGAGCAGATCCTCCAGAGTCTACAAGGCAGGATAGAAGACCTGAAATCGGTAAGATTATTATATGAACTTATACTAATTAATCCTAAACACAGGTGGTGTGATTTTCATAATGTTGATGTCTGAGGTGGGCGGGTCTTTCAGTAGCTTCATGATGCTCAGTGACATCATAATGTTGTGATGTCTGAGGTGGGCGGGTCTTTCAGTAGCTTCATGATGCTCAGTGACATCATAATGTTGCTGATGTCTGAGGTGGGCGGGTCTTTCAGTAGCTTCATGATGCTCAGTAACATCATAATGTTGCTGATGTCTGAGGTGGGTGGGTCTTTCAGTAGCTTCATGATGCTCAGTGACATCATAATGTTGCTGATGTCTGAGGTGGGCGGGTCTTTCAGTAGCTTCATGATGCTCAGTGACATCATAATGTTGCTGATGTCTGAGGTGGGCGGGTCTTTCAGTAGCTTCATGATGCTCAGTGACATCATAATGTTGTGATGTCTGAGGGGGTGAGTCTTTCAGTAGCTTCATGATGCTCAGCAGTGTTGGGGAATATTACTTAGGAAAGTAATACATTACTTATTACTTATTACCCCTTTAGAAAAGTAATAATATTACACTACTTATTACTTGGATGCAAAAGTAATATGTAGTATATTACATATTACTTTTTTATATTACTTTTGCACCCAGATCCCTGAAAAAAGGAAAGTAGCTACTGTACAACTACACAATCTGTCAGCTTCTTTTAGAGCTGAATCTAATTGTTTTGAATGTGAAGAATAATAACAGAAGAATAATAAGAGTCACCAATCAGCCAACCATGCTGTGTCAATTGGGTGACTGTAGCTCTCTGGTGGAGTTGTTGCCCCCACCACCTGACTATGGATAAGCAGGTGAAGATGGATGGATGGATTTAGATACAGTAAATGTATTTAGATAGACAAATACAGACATCCCGCCCTAGAAAAATACTAACATAATATATTAACATTTATATGGCATTTATATAGCCTACCATAGATTGAAGTTGCAGTAGGCTGTTATTTCAGTCAGTGGATTTTCCTTTTTTTTTTTGGTATGTATTGTTTGGTATGTATGGCTCCACAATGACCATGGACGCTGTCTAAAAGTATTGGTCAAGGAAAGGTTGGGGATGGGGTTTATTGGAGGGCTTATGTATGATATCTGTATTATTATAATAAAAACCTAATAATAATAATATGCTGTATCTATCAGGTCCTGTCGTCAACAGAAGCCTTCCTGCAGCAGGTCCTTGGCCGAGCGGTGGCGGTGCTGCCTCAGTGGAAGGTTCGAGTCCAGAAGTGCAAAGCGGTGCAGAGCGTGCTGAACCTCTGCAGTCCGTCCGTCACAGACAAGTGCCTGATCGCCGAGGCCTGGTGCCCTGTGAGGTCACTGCCGGAACTGCAGTCTGCGCTCAGAGAGGGAGGGGTGAGATTATGAATAACATCATTATTATTAATATAGTTAGATCAGGGGTTTTCAACCTTTTTGACTCCAGGGACCACCATTTATTCAGCATTTGAGCCACGGACCACCATTTGATTACATTTTCACCCTAAAGACCTAAAACTAAAGAATTATTTTGGTTTTGTCCACAATTCCAGGCAGTATCTGGGAAACAATACACTGTAGACTTCTTAATTAAGTGGTGCTAATTCAGATGAAGAATATTTTAACTCTTGAGAGTGTGAAAATGAAACCAAATGGACCCTTGCGGGTCCATTTGGTTTCATTTTCACACTCTCAAGAGTTACATCTGGTTAACCAACTTTCCATCATTTAGCCTGGGGACCACCTGGAATCCTCTCAGGGACCACTGGTGGTCCCCGGACCACCGGTTGAAAACCCCTGAGTTAGATTATTAACAGCAATATTCATAATGGTACAGTATGTTATTAAGTTTCATCATATTTGGTTCAAATGGACTTAAGCATGTTTGCTTCGATATGGGCTCATATATGGGTATGCCCAGTTTGTGGAGTTCTATGGGGTCCAAATTCATATACAGTAAATGGAGGGTGTGACACACGCACAGACATTTCTGCCCGGCTTACATAGGAATTTCGCTCACTGCGTTTGCAATTATGAATATTGTTGTTAATAATCTAACTATACTTATATAATTTTACTTTTACTACTAGCCAGGCAAAATGTCTTTGTGTGTGTGTCTGTCTGTCTGTGTGTGTGTGCATCACACAACCCAAATTTTGGGCACGCCTTGGCCCAAATATGTAGAAATCCATAGATGCATTTTACTAGTAATCTAACTATAGATGAACTGTGTGCGTGTGTGTGTGTGTGTGTGTGGGAGATCATCAAGGCTAGGACAAGTACGACAGGCTAAAGGCTCTTTCAGAGTCTGGAATTTCGGTGGCCACCGCGAGCACCGCTCAGAGCACCGCGACCACCGCTATTTCATAGACCACTAGCAGCACCTCGCCCTCCCTCCCCTGTTCTCTTCGCGTCCATTGTTGTTTATTTTCCCCTCTGATTTTCTCTCTACTTCGTACCTCCCTCAATTATAATAAATTCTGCTGCTTTTATGTTTATTTCGTATTCTATTTATGCCATTGTGTCTATCATTGAATCCCTTCGTTCTCCTCCTCTAGGAGCAACCGGTGCTCCTAGAGTACTGGACCCACCGCGCGGTGCGGTGGTTAGTAACGTCATATTGTAGGAAACGGTGGTCGCGGTGGGCACCGAAAATCCATCTCTGAATAGGCCTTAAGATGGAGCCTGAACTCTCTCTCTCTCTCTCTTTCTCTCTCCATGTCTCTCTCCCAGAGGAAGAGTGGCAGTGGCGTCGACTCTTTTTACAACCGCCTGCCGTGCTCCACCTCCCCACCCACACTGTTCCCCATTAACTCTTTCACCGCCGGCTTCCAGAGCATCGTCGACGCCTACGGAGTGGCCAGCTACCGCGAGGTCAACCCCGGTAGGTCACACCTGGGGCGGATCTAGGCATGGGCATTGGGGGGGGGGGGGGGGGGGGGGGGGGGGGGGGGGGGGGGGGGGGGGGGGGGGGGGGGGGGGGGGGGGGTGCCACCCTAAATGCCCAGTCTGCCCCACCAAACACGATGGCATGCAAAACAACCCAAGATATTTCAAACTAAAGTGCCTATATTTAAAATGATTTGAAACACTACTACTGCTGCTACTAACTAACTACAGCTGTGGCACCACTAAACCAACAGCATTTCATCATTGAAAACAGAAAACTCTCTGAGTCAGACCTTTAGCTTTATGCATGCTGCGTGTCTGCTGCAACTTCAACAACAACTGATGTTATTATTGGTGCTTTACTTGACTAATAAAGTCATGTAACCAAAGATGCCCCCCCCCCCCCCCCCATTGGGAAATGTTACATCCGCCCCTGGGTCACACGACCTGGGTGGCTAACATGCTGTTAGCCACAATGTCACAGTCAAGACACTTCCTCCTTGTCATACCTGTGCGTGTGCGTGTGCGTGTGTGCGTGTGCGTGTGTGTGTGTGCGCAGCGCTGTACACAATCATCACATTCCCCTTCCTGTTTGCGGTGATGTTTGGCGACGTTGGTCATGGACTGTTGATGACGCTCGCTGCTCTGTGGATGGTTTTGGAGGAGAAGAGCTTAAAACCTTCTAATGAGGTATTCCACACACACACACACACACACACACACACACACACACACACACACACACACACACACACACACACACACACACACACACACACACACACACACACACACACACACGAATGGTAGCCTGTGGGGGGTGAGTTTAGAGAGTGTGTTTGTGTGTGTGGTCTTGCAGATCGCCAGGATGATGTTTGGGGGTCGGTATCTCATTCTGCTCATGGGTCTGTTCTCCATCTACACCGGAGCCATTTACAACGAGTGTTTCAGCCGCGGACTGAGTGTGTTCAACTCCTCCTGGAGTGTAGCTCCCATGTTCCGGGAAAACATCTGGAAGTAAGTAGCCTAGTACTCGTGTTCCGGGAAAACATCTGGAAGTAAGTAGCCTAGCACCCATGTTTCGAGAAAACATCTGGAAGTACCCTAGTACCCATGTTCTACCAAAACATTTGGAAGTAGGTACCCTAGCACCCATGTTCCTGGAAAACATCTGGAAGTAAGTAGCCTAGCACCCATGTTCCGGGAAAACATCTGGAAGTAAGTAGCCTAGCACCCATGTTCCGGGAAAACATCTGGAAGTAAGTAGCCTAGTACTCGTGTTCCGGGAAAACATCTGGAAGTAAGTAGCCTAGCACCCATGTTCTACTAAGTGTGTTTCAGCCGCGGACTGAGTGTGTTCAACTCCTCCTGGAGCCAAGCACCCATGTTCCTGGAAAGCATCTGTAAGTAAGTACCCTAGCACCCATGTCCCTAGAAAACATCTGGAAGTAGGTACCCATGTCCCTAGAAAACATCTGGAAGTAGGTACCCTAGCACCCATGTCCCTAGAAAACATCTGGAAGTGAGTACCCTAGCACCTATGTTCCTGGAAAACATCTGGAAGTAGGTACCCTAGCACCCATGTTCTGGGAAAACATCTGGAAGTGAGTACCCTAGCACCCATGTCCCTAGAAAACATCTGGAAGTGAGTACCCTAGCACCCATGTCCCTAGAAAACATATGGAAGTAAGTACCCTAGCACCCATGTCCCTAGAAAACATCTGGAAGTAAGTACCCATGTCCCTAGAAAACATCTGGAAGTAAGTACCCTAGCACCCATGTCCCTAGAAAACATCTGGAATTAAGTACCCATGTCCCTAGAAAACATCTGGAAGTAAGTACCCTAGCACCCATGTCCCTAGAAAACATCTGGAAGTAAGCACCCATGTCCCTAGAAAACATCTGGAAGTAAGTACCCTAGCACCCATTGTGAGGTTGCCCGATTGGCTGGAGGCTCACACCCGCCCCACACCCCACAGTCACTTACAGTAGCACCCAACCCGGCCGGTGATGTTATATTGATTGGATTGGCTCTGTGCGTTTGTGGGTGCGTGCGTGCATGCTTAGTACTTCTTTTAAAGAGTTTTGTATAGTGCACGGGCTGCCACGTGACACCCATGTTCTACCAAAACATTTGGAAGTAAGTACCCTAGCACCCATGTTCCGAGAAAACATCTGGAAGTTAGTACCCTAGCACCCATGTTCCTGGAAAACATCTGGAAGTTAGTACCCTAGCACCCATGTTCCGAGAAAACATCTGGAAGTAAGTAGCCTAGCACCCATGTTCCGAGAAAACATATGGAAGTTAGTATCCTAGCACCCATGTTCCGAGAAAACATCTGGACATAAGTACCCTAGTACCCATGTTCCAGGAAAACATGTGAAAGTAAGTACCCTAGCAACTATGTTCCAAGAAAACATCTGGAAGTAAGTACCCTAGAACCCATGTTATATACTTGTTTTCTATCAGCCAAGAATTTGACTCGGGGGTCATCATTGTTGGATCAAGAATGTGGCAAAAACTAATAACGTATTGTCCCGAATATAGGACAAACTTATTTTCTAATAAATGTAGCTTAGAAATTCCCAGTCATCATTTAGTCCATTAGATGTCAGCATTCCCCCTAAAACTAAAAAAGCTGCACAACTTAACCAGACAATAGAAGGCAAGTTATGATGCCTGCTTTATTTAACTCCAACTAACACAGCAGTGCAACTTCTCCTGCATAACACCGCTAAATAGACTGATGTCCGACACTCTTTAATGGGTTAAGAACATTGCCACGTACTTTAAGAACATTGCCACGCTCTTTAAGAATATTGCCACACTCTTTAAGAACATTGCCACGCTCTTTAAGAACATTGCCACGTAATGTTAATTCCTAGTTCCTAGTCCAACATCACTTCATACAGTACACAGAACTAATAATATGTAAACGCAAGGAGACCTGGGACTTGAATGTTACTAGAATAAGAACTAACAAGCGCCTTCATTTTATCCTAGTTACATTTTGTTTCAAAATTAAATAGGATTTTAATACTTCAGGGAGTGTGTGTACGGGATAGTAACTAAATTACTTGATCAATTGAAAATGAGTTCTTGTTTGTGTGGAAAGATCATGATCAAGTAAATGTTGCTGCATGTATGTAGTGCTTTACACTAACATTTCATTAATTTATATAACGTTTACGTTAACATTACATTAATTTATATAACATTTACATTACCATTACCTTAACTCATAGGTATAATGTGAAAATGAACTCCTTGCTGTCTGTATTTTCAGCTCGTCGGTTTTAGCAGGAAGTCAGTATCTGTCCATGGATCCTGTTGTAGAAGGAGTCTTCATCTCCCCTTACCCATTTGGCATCGACCCGGTAGGTGGTACCCTGTTACCCTAATCCCTAATAAAACCCCTCAATGTTATCCTACCCATAACCCCTCCCATAGGACCATGACTCCACCCAACTGCTACCCCCACCCTTGTTATAAACCAGGGGTTTTCAACCGGTGGTCCGGGGACCACCACTGGTCCTTGGGAGGGTTCCAGGTGGTCCCCAGCTAAGTTGGTTAACCAGATATAACTCTTGAGAGCGTAAAAATGAAACCGAATGGACCCTTGCGGGTCCATTCGGTTTCATTTTTAGATGAATGGTCATTTTGGTCTGTATGTTTTGTCTGTTTTGTTGCCCAAATCCAGTCTTGTATTGTGGACAAAAGCAAAAGAAATCTTTAGTTTTCGGGTTTCTGTGGTGCTCAATGTCCTCAAATGGTGGTCTGTGGCTGAAATGCTGAATAAATGGTGGGCCCTGGTATCAAAAAGGTTGAAAACCTCTGTTATAAACTCAAACTGTGTGTGTGTGTGTGTGCGTGTGCGTGTGCGTGTGCGTGTGTGCGTGTTTCCATATAAGGTGTGGGGCATGGCCAACAACAAGCTGACCTTCCTGAACTCCTACAAGATGAAGATGAGCGTCATCATCGGGGTCATCCACATGACCTTTGGAGTGACCTTGAACTTCTTCAACTTTGGCCGGTACAGTATAACGTTTGCTGTATGTTAGGAACTATTTATCGCCGCGGGTAATCTCTTCCTGGTTGTATTTTTAGGAACTATTGGTGACTATAGTAAAATCTTCTATATTTATGAACTATTGGAGACTACAGTAAAATCTTCTATATTTAGGAACTTAAATGTACTTCATGTGTACTTTCCTGCAGCCGCAGCGTTGGCTGAAAGCAGCCTTGTGCAAATGCATGATGTGTTCTCCCTGCATGCTTTTGGCATTGGTGGCAAGGAAAGCAGCCGGGGCACCAACTGACCATTCAGGAGCATCCATGCCATTTCAGTCATGGGAGGAAGATCAGGGTGTGGTAAGTGAGCTTGATTCCATACAAGAGCTTGATAATGGGAACACATGATGTGAAACTTTACTGCATCTGAGGTTCGTGGCAGAGTCTCCTGCAAACTCTTGCTTCATTGCATGCACCAACTTCAGGCACACCATATATTTTGCAGATTAATTTACATTAATCTATATTAAAGCTGGGGCAGCAAAGGATAGTAAGTATCTCCAGTGCATGAAATTCAGAAGTTGCCTTCTGGTCAAGTTAATACTCTACTTGCCTTTCAAGCTGTAACAGTTTAGTGGCGGTGGTAAGAAAACAACCTGGCAGGTGTTCCAGCAACATCCCTCAGACGTGATTGGCCTTGGACAAGGTCTTCTTACGGAAGACATATGAGCTCAGCAGAGAAATTAATCTGTAAGATATATGGTGTGCCTGAAGTTGGTGCATGCAATGAAGCAAGAGTCAAGTTGTTTTGTATGGGGTGTCCGCAAGAGACTCTGCCACCAACCTCAGATGCAGTAAAGTTTCACATCATGCATTCCCATAATCAAGCTCTTGGAATCAAGCCCACTTATGACACCCTGATCTTCCTCCCATGACTGAAATGGCATGGATGATCCTGAATGGTCAGTTGGTACCCCGGATGCTTTCCTTCCCACCATTGCCAAAAGCATGCAGGGAGAACAGGTCATGCATTTGCACAAGGCTGCTTTCCCCCAATACTGCGGCTGCAGGAAAGTACACATGAAGTACGTTGAAGTGTGCGGTTTCAAGAAACTTGGCAACACCTGCCAGAGCACCGAAGATTATTGGGACTGACTGTCCATGTGTTTACTGCAAGCAAATAAACACTAATTTATGCAAATAATGAAGAAATTATTCACCATTAAAAAATAAAGGAAAAAAAAACGTTTTTCATTACCAAAGAGGCCAATTTTCACAATATAAATTATATTAAAGTGGTACTTTCACAATTAATCTGAAATATGAATATGTGATGGTATTCCCCATATATATATATATATATATATATATATATGTATTTTATATATATATATATATATATATATATATATATATATATATATATGTATTTTATACCTTATTTAGTCAAACACACATCATGTTATTATGCTTCATTATGGTGGTGGCCGTCATGTTTAAATGGTCGATTTTGAAGGCTTAGCAGCCATTTTTGAGCTTTATTACATACAGCAGATTTGGATTCGGCACGCCTTAATACCCCTAGAACACTTGTATGTAATAAATTTACATTTACGAGCGACGCCGACGGTTATTACCATAAAGTCTTGCTTAGAATGGCATGCAAAATGATTACCGTAAACGACGGTGTTGTGGTGCAATGAAAAAAAAAAAGTATGGTGGAGGAGGAAGTGGGGCGGAACTAGGAACCAAACTGCAGCGAATGGTTTCGGGTCGAGGGCAAAAAAAAGCAGCACTTGGCTCTGATTGGTTATCCCTGGGGAAAACATCGGCCGATTCGGGCAAAAAGCTCAGCATTTTTTATCTTTCCGGGCGACGTCGGTCGACATGAGCGGTTCTGCTACTGTCGACCGAATCGGTGGCTCCCATAGAGAAATAATGGATGTCGGGCGACGTCCGCTTTACCATCGCCTGCCGTTAAAACGTAGGGTAAGATCTATATTTTAGAAAGTATTCATCTCTACAGTAAGATCTTCCTAGTTGCGTTTTAGGAGCTATTGGAGGTCTACAGTAAGAACTATATTTTAGGTAAGGCTGTTGAAAATGGGATTAAATTAATTCTGTTGATTAATCTGATTAAAAAAATTAACGCAATTAACTCATGTTCACACTGATTCAACCCACTCAGCATTTTATCATTGAAAGAAATGGGTAGAGCACGGTTTTATGGAGACATATAGCCGTGTGTCTCCCTGTAACCAGAGCCATAGAGTGTAGCTGGCGGATCTACAAGCATTGAGGGCTTGTAGATCACCTATTTTGTTACCTATTTTAAAGATGGTTAATTTATTTAAATGGTTATTTTTTCACAGATTCTGTTTCTTTTTTTAAAAAAACATGCATATTTGACATAGTTCAAATGGTGATTAATCATGATTAAATTAATTTTGAAGCTGTGATTAATTTGATTAAAATTTTTAATCATTCAACAGCCCTAATTTTAGAAAGTATTCATCTCTACAGTAAGATCTTCCTAGTTGCGTTTTAGGAGCTATTGGAGGTCTACAGTAAGATCTATATTTTAGGAACTCTTCATCACTACAGTTAAGATCTTCCTGGTTGTATTTTTTAGGAACTTTCGAGACTACAGTAAGATTTTCCTTGTGGTCATCCCGGAGCTGTTCTTCATGCTGTGTCTTTTCGGCTACCTGATCTTCATGGTGGTTTACAAGTGGGTTGCGTACACTCCCTCCCAGTCCCAGTTCGCTCCCAGCATCCTCATCCACTTCATAGACATGTTCCTGTTCTCAGAGAACCCGGACAACCCCCCGCTCTACACGGGACAGGTTAGTGTGTGTGTGTGTGTGTGTGTGTGTTTGTGTGTGTGTGTGTGTGTGTGTGTGTGTGTGTGTGTGTGTGTGTGTGTGTGTGTGTGTGTGTGTGTGTGTGTGTGTGTGTGTGTGTGTGTGTGTGTGTGTGTGTGTGTGTGTGTGTGTGTGTGTGTGTGATAATTGTCAACTTGTGTGTTATAATTGTCAACCGGTATTGTCATACCGGTATGTTAGTTGGTGGTTAGCGTGTCCGCCCTGAGACTGGGAGGTCGGGGTTCGATACCCGGTCGGGTCATACCAAAGAAAATGGGACCCAATGCCTCCCTGCTTGGCACTCAGCATCAAGGGTTGGTTTGGGGGTAAGTCCCTGCGATATACTAGCGTCATGTCCAGGGGGTGTAGTTTCATTTTTACACTCTCAAGAGTTAAAATAGTCATCATATGAATTAGCCCCAAGTCTACACAACTAGAGAATGTAGAAGATTAATGGTCATTTTGATCTGTAGGTTTGACTGTTTTGTTTTCTCCGTGGCTCAAATGCTGAATAAATAGTGGTGTGTGTGCGTGTGTCTGTGTGTGTGTGTGTGTGTGTGTGTGTGTGTGTGCGTGTGCGTGTGCGTGTGCGTGTGCGTGTAGGGTATAGTCCAGAAGGTCCTGGTCGTCTTGGCTCTCCTCAGTGTTCCAGTCCTCCTCCTGGGTCAGCCCACCTTCGAGCTGCTCTCTCACCGGATGCGCCGCGGCAGGAGGCCCCGCCCCCCGGTCGCCCCCGACCTCTCTGGCCACGCCCCCGACGCAGAGGAGGTAGGGTCAAAGGTCAACCAGGGGTTGACAACTAAGGTCTCCGTGGTCAGGTTCTACTTGCCCTCAGGTCATGGTCACTTGCCTCCCCAAAAATAGATATATTTGCATTTAAGTTTACTTCCTACTTGGGTGCTTTAACCCATTGTAGACTATCCCGATTCTAAAAATGTCTTTGAAATACTTACCTAAGTGTATTGAAAAACTTCAAATTATTGTGTAACACCATCAAATTTTTGACATTTTTTGATACTGTACATACTGTACAGAACCCCTATAGGGGTTCCCGTCAACTAGGGTAAAACTACCACTAGGGGTTCCCGTCTACTATGGGTTAAACCAGGGGTTTTCAACAGGTGGTCCCGGGGACCACCAGTGGTCCCTGAGAGGGTTCCAGGTGGTCCCCAATGAAGTTGGTTAACCAGATGTAACTCTTGAGAACGTAAAAATGAAACCAAATGGACCCTTGCGGGTCCATTTGGTTTCATTTTTACGCTCTCAAGAGTTAAAATTCATCCTCTTAACTAGAGAATGTAGAAGATTAGGTCATTTTGATGATGATTAGGTCATTTTGTTGTGTATGTTTATTTGCCTGTTTTGTTTCCCAAATCCAGCCTGGAATTGTGGTTAGCTAGAAAGCAGGGAAAGACACAGAGGCAGAGTGCAATGACTGCCTTCAAGACAAATTTATCTTGTGTTGTGTTATAGCGCACTAAGTCGCACACTTGCCCGATCGGGCAACCAGGTAACAGTATTCACTTGCCCTACCATTTTTTTACTTGCCCCGGGCAAGCGGGCAAGTGTTAGTGTCAAGCCCTGCCAACCAGGGACCAATCAATCAATCGCACATGTGGGTTCATTTTGTAGTCGCTAATGAATTCATTCGGAGTAGAAGCGCTTTTTCCCACTTGTTATTTTGTTCTAGTGTTTTTAATGAATGTCTAACCCGACAAGGCCCAATGTTGCCTTTTAGCAAAATTAACCCCCTAATCAATTAAAAATTAGGGCTGACCTTCGATCGTGATTTCCGTGATCGAGGTCGCAGATGCAAAATACAAATTGTACCGTATTTTCCATACTATAAGCAGTGATGGGCAAGTTACTGGGAAAATATAGTAAGCTACACTAGTTGTTACTCTCGAAAAAATGTAGCTAAGCTACAATACAAGCTATCCCCAGAAAATTGTAGCAAGCTACACTACAAGCTACACAACAAAAGTAGCTTGCTACATCAACACTACATATATATAAATATATATTTCAACTTAATGTACAACTTTTTAAATAATAATAATAAAATAATATAAAAAGCACAATAATACTAATCTAGGGGTGGATTTGAACCTAGGATGGTGGCATGTCTAAGTTTTGGGATGGTTTTCTACCCATTAAAATGGGCGGAATTTGGAAATGTGTGTGGGACAATGTAGTAAGCTACACTCCCTGTTACTTAAAACTAGTAGTGTAGCTTCACTACAAGCTATTCCCAGAACAAATGTAGTAAGCTACACTACAGGAAAATGTAGTTAATGTAGCTAATGTAGCTACTTGTAACAAGTTACTGCTCATCACTGACTATAAGGTGCACTGGATTATAAGGCGCACTGTTTTTTCTTTTTCTTTTCTTTTTTTTTTTTTGAGAAAATTAAAGGCTTTTAAGTGCACCTTATAATCCGAAGAATACGGTAGTTAGAAACCGTAGTCATAATGTCCAAATGGAGCAGAAGAACAACACATTAAATGCTTACTATCTTAAATGGCAGTTAGGAACTAAACAGACCTTTTAAAGGCACTCTTGGTTCCATTATATTTTACATATATTTTCCCAGAGATGGAAATTACCTTTTTTAAATGGGTGTCAACAGCAATGGTTTGATTGACTGACCGGGGACACGCAGGAGGTGTGTTATTATTGTTATTGATTTAATTGACAGGTGACGGGGGACAGGTGTGCGCTGTTGGCTGACGAAGGTTCGATCAACACTCGAACCTCCGATGTCGAGGGCGGGGCCGAGGAGGAGGAGGAGGTACACGTGCACACACACACACACACACACACACACACACACACACACACACACACACACACACACACACACACACACACACACACTTATTGAACAAGTGTCAACCTCTCTGCTACGGAGCTCTACATAGCGTGAGAGTCAAGTAATAGGAGTAAGTAATAGAGGCAACTTTTTAGCCAAAAATCAAAATAGTTATATAGCGATATTTTTTTTTGGCCTTTTTCCACTCTACGTTGCTTCAACTTTGACGCTGCAGCTGTTTCCCTGCGGACAGACACTTGCTTCGTCCTGCAGACATTCCAGAACCGTGTCGTTGTGAACAAATCATGAAAACCGCTGAAAACGGCAGCTCCTCTCTGATTTTACTCACCACCGCAGTGGTGCTCACCAGCAAACAGAGCTAAAGCAATCGGTTTGATGCTGCGGATGTCAAAATGCATCAGATTATTACTAATGATAGTTTGTTTTATGAACAGTTTGACGCTGCAGATGTCTACATGCATCAGGCCATCCACACCATAGAATACTGTCTGGGATGTATCAGCAACACTGCCTCCTACCTGAGACTGTGGGCACTGTCCCTGGCACATGCACGTAAGTACAGCCACACACACACACACACACACACACACACACACACACACACACACACACACACACACACACACACACACACACACACACCACACACACACACACTAACCTGTTCTGCCATTCCATTATGTTGCTCTTACCTCCTCAAACCCTACACACTCATATACTACACTATAGACCTGCACACACAGTGACGTCACCAGCCCTGTTCCACTAGTGGATTCCTCATTCATTTTCCTAATAGACTTTTCGAAAATGGTTAATAAAAACACGATTGCGCCGCGGCCAAAGCCAACTCGGGTCGTGACAAATCATGACAACAAACACAATATCGTCATATAATATTTAATTAGGAAGAAGTAGAAAACGGCATGATACAAGACTTTCTGTTTCGGTTTTCATCTTAGAAATGATTTGATTGTCCCAAAGGTTTGTGTGTGTCATCATGATTCGTCACGACTCGAGTTGGCTTTGTCCGCGGCATAATCGTCTTCATATAAATTATTTTCGAAAAGTCTATGAGAAAAATTAATGGGGAATCCATTTCTGGAACAGGGGCGGTGACGTCACTGCTTTATAAAGTGTCTTTATAAGTGTCTTTATAAGTGTACTGTCTTTATAAAGTGTTATTTATCATTATTTTATTACAATTCTTACAATTCTCCATCCAGAGCTGTCGGAAGTGCTGTGGGTGATGGTGATGCGCATCGCCCTGCGCTGGCAGGGATACCTGGGAAGTGTAGTCCTGTTTGCAATCTTCTGCTTCTTCGCTGTTCTCACCGTCTCCATCCTGTTGGTGATGGAGGGACTGTCTGCCTTCCTGCACGCCCTCAGATTGCATTGGTATTATGATTATTCAGCATTTGAGCCACGGACCACTATTTGATGATATTTTAGTCCCACAGACCCCCAAAACTAAGGATTTCTGTTGTTTTTTGTCCACAATTCCAGGCTGGATTTGGGAAACAAAAAAAGTCCAACATCAAAATGAGCATTAATCTTCTACATTTTCTAGTTGTGTAGACTTCTTAATTCAGTGGGTTAATTCAGATGATTAATCTTTTAACTCTTGATAGTGTAAACATGTTTCATGTTATGCTGTCAAGAGTTACATCTGGCTAACCAACATTGCAACATTTAGCCTGGGGACCACTTGGAACCCTCTCAAGGACCACTGGTGGTCCCCAGACCACTTGTTGAAAACCTCTGTATTATAGTAATGTTAACTCGTTAACTTGATTATACACTGCATAGATGTAGTGAACGTTAATACAAAGTTGGCCAAAGTTGATTTGGTACCAAGTACGTGTCTGTATCTCCTACGGTTCTTGAGATACAGCATATAGGTACTTTCACAGCTTGAGGAGAGCAAGACATTTGTAACATTGATTTTTTTAAGTCAATGAAATGATGATACAGGCATGAAAATCGGTACACACACTCTGCAAAAAGTTGAGTCTATTAAAGGGGAACGCCACCCATTTTCAACATTTTAATATGTCATTAATATACCTTACAGATGTTGTGTGGACATGATAAAAAAACGTTCCCCCAATTCTGTATGGAGGTCTGAAAAAAATAGTTAACATGGTGAAACACATCTGATGACATCATCAAAATGCTTTTCCCCATGTTAATGGATTTTCTTTCAGACGCATTTTGAGAATGGGTGGACTTCCCCTTTAACAACACGAATTGAAATGAGTATTTTAATTTATGTTTTTATTATAATTTTCTTTCATCAGTATTCAGTATGGGTTTGGTTAAACATACACTGTTGTTTTTCAGGGTGGAGTTCCAGAATAAGTTCTACAGCGGGATGGGATACAAACTGAACCCGTTCTGCTTCGCTGCTCTCATCCAAGCCTCCAGTGCGCTCTGATTGGCTAATCCACGCCTCAGCCCCTCTCTGATTGGCTAATCCACGCCTCAGCTACTGCCGGATTGGCTAATCCACGCCTCAAATCTGCTCTCTGATTGGTCAAACAATAATATACTGTATCTCTGTGTTAATGCATCCTGAGGTGATTTCTCTTTCATGACTGAACGTTTGCGTTCACTTTGCACTCTGACTGAAAAAAAGACTGTTATTATTCTAAATGTATTGTTATATTAATTATATCCACCTAAAGAATGAAGTGCATTGTAGCACATTATGAATGATCAATAAATAATACTGCAGCTTTTCTATTTCATATCCTGTGTCTCTCCATAAGTAATAAAGTCAAAAGTCAAAGTCGTATGGTCAGTCACTCACGTTGCCACAGTGAAATTGGTTCTCCGCTTTTGACCCATCTCTTGGAGCGGTGAGCCGCAGCGTGCGTTGCACTCGGGAATCATTTGTTGATTTGACCCCCAATCCATCCCTTTGATCCTGAGTGCCAAGCAGGGAGGCATTTGGTCCCATTTTTGCCACCCACTTCGACCGCTATCGAGCGATAATTCCCAGGATGCTGCTTATTAAGCAGAGTTCCTCGACAAGGCTTGTTGTCTCGGTGCTGACTGACACGATTGCATTGATATGCATTGATATGACGAAAACCCGGTAATCCTCGATCAGCGTGTCCGGTTGGCCGCCTTGTTTAAAGCCCTGTGTCAGCTTGGCGACGTGCTGGAGGTTATGTTTAGGATTAGAGTGCGCCCAAATATGGAGTGTACAGTATAGCCTATGGAAAATCTGTGAGTAAGTCTGCCAGTAAGACGTGCATCTTATTCTTACTGGTACTCTTTTGTACCAATAACAGTTCCATCAGAGATACCATGGATGGATGGATGATCCATATTGGGGCATGTGGGCATGCCAAATGTAGGAAGTTGGCGAGTAAATCTCCCAGTAAGATGAGCATCTTTACACTTTTGGTCATACTGCACATGTAAAAAGAAATAAGAGACTGGCTAATCTGAGGTGTTTTTGTATAGGCCTAACTATTCTTGAGAATGAAATGCAACTATTTCCCAAAGTGGCTGCAAAATTATATTTCTCTCAAACTGCTTTATTAATACATTATAATCATATAGGTGACATAGATATTTGCTTTGTATCCACCATAACTCTACTTATTATACTTACTTAAATATCTAAATACTGAAAAGAGTAACTTATAAACTGTCTGGTGTGTTCACATGAGACTGAGTAGACTATAAAAAAATGACCAAAAGTTTTTTTTGAAAGTGGAAAAAAAAGGGGTATGAAAGAAAAATCATTAACATGGTGAAATACATCTAGATGAAGTCATCAGATGTATTTCACCATGTTAATGTTTTTTTCCCCCAGACCTCCATTTTTAGGAAATACAGAATTGGTGTAACTTTTTTTTTATCATGTCCAGTCCACACAACATCTCTAAGGTCGGCCTGTATTAATGACATATTAAAATGTTGAAAATGGGTGGAGTTCCCCTTTAATGTAAAGTTAAAATACAATGAGTGAAAAAATATAGGCTTTGCTGCCACCTGGTGGTGTGAATGGACTACATTAATACATCAATTGCGTTAGCTTTATAGTACAGGCAATCTAAGTAATAAGGGGGTAATATTGTGTGTTGTGGCTGAAAATGACTTCCAATAAATCACTCATGCCGGCAGGCTAAGACTGGGAGTAAAAACAAGCTGTATGACGCGCAACACAATAGACTAAAACACCAATGATAAAAATGATTCATACAAGGAAATAAGTTTATGCTGTGTTTACTGCTGTTTAAATATCAGTGCACCAAATATTACAATACTTCAGCAAGACAAACAAGATTGCAATAAATATGTGCAAATCTACAAACAGTGGGCAAATGCCATAGAATCAAATTATCAAAGTGCAAGTGCTATAAAGTGCGGTCAACAAATTATGTAGCCTCCCAGCTCACCCTGCCTCCAAGAATCCAAAACCAGTATAGAGAGTGAGCTGAGAAAGACCGGCACTTTGTAAGCTACGGTGGCCACCCACAGAGGTGCTTCGACCAATAAACGAAGCCCAATGCGGTGCGCACCTCACCAACCCAGTGTGAATATCTATATAGCTATAGAACGTCATTTTGGCTCCTACATTCCGGCCCCTAATTATGCCTGGGCACTAATTACAACTAACATTAATATGTAGGAGCTCGAAATTAGCCTTAGCAAATACAAAATAGAAATAGAAAAATAGAAAATTCAATGGAATTCTATGCAAATAGTCAATCATCATAAATCATTATTTCTCGAGTAGGATCTTCGTTCATCCATATTCTCCTCTCCATCTGCAAAACAGGGAAATAAAGAGAGTGGGAGAGAGAGAGAGTTCAAAGAGCTCGAGAGCTCCAAGCGAGAAAGGATCCATAGAGCATGAGCTCTCCATGTGAGACTTCACGGCCCCTCTGCTTCCTGAAGCCACGTCAATCTGCATCTCCTCTCTGGACCCTGAAGCTTCAGTGGTCTGCATGCTCTCTCGTAGTTCCTCTTCATCGAGATCTAGCTGCATCAGAAGCCTTCTGTTCCGAGCCAGATCCAACATCTTCCTGACCCCAAGAAGCCAACTGACCACTTCTCCCAACCAGAACCAAGGCGGGATGCAACTGGTAAACGGCACGTTTTTCTCTGCATGAACTGCCCTCATGGAGACGTCCTTTGGAGAGACCTGCACAGAACGAGCGGATAGGTCTCGAGACTCCATTTCAGCTTGCACCCAAATATTGGATGTCAAGGATTCCACACCAGCTCCACTGTCTGACAAGCACCTGCACACACAGAGCTCTTCAGTGAGATGAGGCTTGTAGAGCCAGGCTACCCATTGCTGGGCAGCAGTTATAGGCAACGCCTCACCTCTGCATGTCTGATCTTCACTGAGATGAAGTTCCTGGTGCCGGGCTGCCCATTGCTGGACAGCACTTATCGACAAAACCTCACCCCAGCCCGGCTTAGCTCTGTGTATGCCTTGCAGATGGTTCTCGGTGCCCAGCACCACAGGTCCAATAAATCCTGTGTGATCTTCCTCGAGATGAAGCTCTAAGCGCCGGGCTGCCCATTGCTGGACAGCACTTATCGGCAACGCCTCATCCCGGCCTAACTGATGTCTGCACTGTGTTTTCTTGGTACTGCACAACGCAGGTGCGGTGAAACCTGTGGGATGTCCAGCCACCTTCTTGTTCTGTTTACGGACACCAACCAGCTGAACAGACTTTGTGACAGACCCTGAACTAAGATCTTCTGTAGCCAAACCAAGTTGTTCATCCTTCTCACATCCAGGGACGTCTGCCTTCGCCTGCTGCTCCCACAGCTGGTCAACTCTGGCAACTGCAATACGGTTCACAGTGACGGGATTCACATGTGTGTTGTTAAACCTGCCACACTTTCCAAGGGGACCATTCACAGTCCAACCCAAGATGGTCCTGACCGCATAAGGACCACCACCAACACTCCTAACCACCTCCCATGGCTCTAGAGCCTCAGGAACATTGGTGCCAATAAGAAGATCCACCCCCGAGTTGATCTCTGCGATCTTGAGGTGTTCAAGATGCGGCCATTTCCGCAAGTCTTCCTGCCTCGGGATGTTACCTTGATCTACAGGCATGCTCTCCTGCGTGTAGACTGCAGGTAGCTCACAGAAACCATCTGTGTCCAGCCCAGCTACCTCCAAGTCCAAAACAACCCTGCTACTGACCACCTTCTCCTGACCCATTGTCCTTAGGAGGATGTCAGTCTTCTTTCCTGAGAGGTTCAGCCTGTCCATGAGCCCCTCCGTGCAGAATGAAGCAGAGCTTCCAGGATCAAGGAAAGCATAGGTCACCAACGTCTGACCTTTCTTAGACTTCACTCGAACGGGAAGTATAGCAAGAGTGCAGTCAGTCTCTCCGGCCCCAGTAAGACCACTGGACTGCACTGTGATCAAAGTGTTCTCATCTGTCGTCTCCACTTCTTCTGGCGCTTGCACTGGACTCTCCTCCTCAGGGTAGATATGCAACATGGTAGGATGTCTCTTTCCGCACACTTTGCACACCAGACGTGCATTGCATTCACGGCTTCTGTGCCCAATGCACATACATCCAAAACACAACCCTTTTTCTCTCAAGAAGGACATCTTCTCATCATGCGTCTTCCTTTCCAATAGACGACATGTGTCCAAGGAATGCCCAGCTCCACAAAGCAAGCAAGTCTTGACGACAGACAAACCAAGTTCTCTCTTCGGTCCAGTGTCAACCCTTTTGTCGACTGTAGCGACAGTAGTCGCAAAGCTACTTCTGTTTACTTCTGCAAAGTACTGAGGTTTAGCAGGCCTCACTTCCTTCCTCGACACTGTGGGGGAGGAATCTTGGATATCCCCAAAGAGTGGGTCGCTCGCAATCTTCACCTGCCATTCAATGAATTCAACGATGTCACCAAAGGTGGCTCTGCGATGGTTCGTCTCCTGCAAGCTACAAGCGACATCTCTCCACTTCTCCCTGAGTTTGTAGGGCAACTTCTTGATAACAGCCTGCATGTTAGCAGGAACATCCAACTCGTATGTGGATTCAAACTCCCCAAGAGCATTAAAGCAGGATCGCAGCAAGAAGCTGTAAGACTGAAGCGCATCAACATCCTCTGCCTTTATCGCTGGCCACAAGAACACCTTGTTCATGTACGCAGAGGTGATCTTCAAAGAGTTGCCGAAATGCTCTTGCAACAAGGATTTGGCTGTGGCATAGCCAGTTTCAGAGGACATATGTAGACAGCTGCGAACCATGTCTCTGGGCTTCCCTTTCGTGTACTGCTCGAGAAAGTACAAGCAATCCTTGGCACTGTGAGTCTTCTCCTCGATGCAGTGTTCAAAGGCTCTCATGAAGGTTTGGTACTCCAAAGGATCACCATCAAAGGTTTGCATGTCACGTCGTGGAAGAAAGAACAAAGACTGTTGTTTAGCAAGCAAAGAGGTTATCTTGTTTTGCTCCTTTAAGACAGAGATCAGCTGATCATGATTGACACCATCTTGGACTAAGGGTGCAGGCTGCCGCAACTGCGACTGAGGACGAGCTTGAGGATCGGGCCATCCACTTTGCTGCACTGTAACTGCCTCAGGCCTTGGCTGCGATTGCAGCCCCACACAAGTCACCTTAGGCCGAGCATCCAAAGAGGGAGGACGTGTCTGCTCAGGTTGAGCATCCAGGAGCTGTGAACATGGCTGCTGTTCACCTGACATGTACTGAGATGGCTGCCATACTCGCTGCTGCCTCGTGTTCTTCACCAACATAGCTCGAGAATCAAGCAAAGATGGACGTGCGGCTGACTGCTTATGCCGTGCATCAAGTAGATGTGAACGTGACTGTGGCTCACCCATTACAACATGCTGAGAAGAGTGCCCCCCTGACGGAGGAACAAAGGTTTCAGCATCAGGATCCAATGGTTGAGAAAGCTTCTCTCTCCCTTTCTCAACATAAGAATTCATCCCATCTGACCTACTGGCTGAAGAACAAGACACCTGAGAGGAGGCCTTCAAGACGTTGAGCTTAGCTGCTGATGCCTCTATCTCTGCCTCCAACTCTAGCTGTTCTTTCCTTCTTTTTAGTTGTGCCTCTTGCTCTTCACGAGCTCTTCTGAGCTGTTCTAGAGCCTGTCTGGACTGTGCCTCTTGCTCTTCTAGAGCCCTTCTAGACTGTGCCTCTTGCTCTTCACGAGCTCTTCTGAGCTGTGCCTCTTGCTCTTCTAGAGCCCTTCTAGACTGTGCCTCTTGCTCTTCACGAGCTCTTCTGAGCTGTGCCTCTTGCTCTTTTAGTTGTGCCTCTTGCTCTTCTAGAGCCCTTCTGGACTGCGCCTCTTGCTCTTCTAGAGCCTGTCTCTCTTTGAGCTTCTTCTGGCGAGCGAGAAGAGCTGCCATGTCTGCTTCTATCAGGCGTGCGGATGCAGCAGAAGAAGTAGTGGACCTACACTTACTACCTGCAGTGCTTCTTTTCTTTGATGGCTCAACTGACACATTAGAGATACTATCATCTGGGTTAACATCATCAATGACTGAAGCTGCCACCACACCCCCACGGTCATCTGGAACACAGGAAGCATTTGGGTTATTCACTGCATTAGATGTTTCAAGATGTGGGGGTACATACAACGGTATAATAGCCTCTTCCTGTAACTGCGCTGTACTTTGAACAGAAAGATTTTGCGAGAGCCATTTGTTTGTATTTTCAGTGAAATCAACTTTGCGTTTTTGTATGTCTGAAAACCAATCGTTTTGTCTCTCTTGTTCCTCTGGGGGAAGCAAGGGAATAACCGAATCATGGAGATGGCTTGCTTCATCGTACAGAGCAGATACATTGAAAAGATTGAACTGGACAGCCTTTGCGTTTTCAGAGCTTTGCATGAGGTCATTAATTGCTTTTACAAGTCGTTCAATTTTGTTAACCTTAGCTTTGCGTTCGTTTTGAAGTTGTTCAATTTTGTTTGATAGTGCTTTCGCAGTGAGCATTGATTGCCGTTTTGGCTCGTTTGCACTGGTAGTAGAACCTGGCCTTGATGAACTAGACATTTTGAATTTGCATTAAAATGAATCAAAGTCGAAATCATTTGCATCCAAATCGAAGTCCAAAAAACACCGCAACAGCCCTAGTAGAATGTGCGTGTAAGTGTGTGAATGCGTGGCTATTGCTCCCCACTAAACTGCCTAACGACCCGTAAACTGCCGAATGCAGACCCTGTGTCTTCAGCATGTAACGATAGGTACTTATGTGCCTATATATCTCTATAAGAGACGGCACTCCTGGGCCACCCGTTCCGCGGGTTTTAGAATGCGGGCCGAACCCGTTCATGCACAAGAAAAACAACAAACAATAGCCCACAGCCAGAGCTATAGGCTAAAGCCACTTTGCCTATAGGGGAACAATAGAGTGAGCGTGTGCTTGCAACAAGTGTGTGTTTGGGGCGGGCCGCTATGCGATGTGTAGAACACAACGTGGACTCGAAAGCAAATGGATTAAACAATAGCTGAGTGCAACCTTAATGCCGCGGTGCACGTATGTGCGCGATTCATTGTTTAAACGCCGCGGGGAACCAGGTAGGTTAAACACCCAACACCAATAGCGATCCAGATCGATACAAATTTGTTGACAATGTTGTGGCTGAAAATGACTTCCAATAAATCACTCATGCCGGCAGGCTAAGACTGGGAGTAAAAACAAGCTGTATGACGCGCAACACAATAGACTAAAACACCAATGATAAAAATGATTCATACAAGGAAATAAGTTTATGCTGTGTTTACTGCTGTTTAAATATCAGTGCACCAAATATTACAATACTTCAGCAAGACAAACAAGATTGCAATAAATATGTGCAAATCTACAAACAGTGGGCAAATGCCATAGAATCAAATTATCAAAGTGCAAGTGCTATAAAGTGCGGTCAACAAATTATGTAGCCTCCCAGCTCACCCTGCCTCCAAGAATCCAAAACCAGTATAGAGAGTGAGCTGAGAAAGACCGGCACTTTGTAAGCTACGGTGGCCACCCACAGAGGCACTTCGACCAATAAACGAAGCCCAATGCGGTGCGCACCTCACCAACCCAGTGTGAATATCTATATAGCTATAGAACGTCATTTTGGCTCCTACAGGGGGGTAACCTCAAACAAATTGCAACAGAAACTCTTCCACCTATTTTTGTTTCCTTAATATGTTAGGAATAACATATCAAAAGTCCTAAGAAATCCAAGTAGGGGAACATAGTGAAAAATGCTAAAATAGATGATGTCACAATTTCCGATTTTCGCTTATCTAAAAATTAGATTTATGTGTGTTTTCTTAGCTTGTGTCTAAAGAAAATGTTCAATACTTTGCAGAATT
Source organism: Benthosema pterotum (assembly GCA_039105355.1). Lineage (NCBI taxonomy): Eukaryota > Metazoa > Chordata > Actinopteri > Myctophiformes > Myctophidae > Benthosema > Benthosema pterotum. Next base: position 4,889,655 of record CM076984.1, read on the forward strand.
ACATAGAAACTATGTCTGATTCAGTGAAATGATTGTTTAAGAGTTTCTTTCATTTATTGCAAAAGGAAAATCTTAATATTAATGCATTTTGTGAGCTAATAAGGGACAAATTTCGTATAGATTATAAAATCAAAAAAATGGTTGCAAAACAAGTTGCAACAGAAACCCTTTAACTTGTTTTTGTTTCCTTAATATGTTAGGAATAACATATCAAAAGTCCTAAGAAATCCAAGTAGGGAAACATAGTAAAAAATGCTGAAATAGATGATGTCACAATTTCCGATTTTTGCCCATGTTAAAACAGATTTATGGAGGTCTTCTTAGCTTGTGTCCAGTGAAAAGGTTTAATAATTTGCAGAATTACATAGAAACTTTGTCTGATGCAGTAAAATGATTGTCCAAGAGTTTATTTTTTATTATTTTTTATTTTGGCAAAAGGAAATTCTTAATATTAATGCATTTTGCGAGAGGAAAAAGGGGCAAATTTCACTGACAAGAAATATAGTCAGAAAATGTTGCAATAAAAGATAATACTATAAACATAAATTTAACATCACAAAACGTAAAAGTTACAAAAGCAATGCTGTCATAATATATAAATGATTCAACACCTTCATCATCGCGCCTAATGTATTACAGTTTTTAGTGTTTACATTGTATATTGTAAAATTATCATCATCACTTCCAGACTTGTGTGTGCGCACCCTGTGTCTTTGCAGTTTACACATGCAACAGAGCAGTCAATGCTTCTTGCAAGTGCACGTCAGGCTGCTGCAGTTGGTCTTGCAGGTGCATCTGAAGACCCATAGCAGTTCCTGAGCTGGAGGTATGTCTGTCTGGACAGGGATAAGAACCCCATCATTCTCTTCCCATCCCAGTTGTTGTGGCAAGAGCACTCATGCAGTTCCCTTCCACTGCTGTATTTGGTAGTAGACACAGAGACTGTGGTACTTTGCTGCTGTGGCTGAAGGTAGCAGACTCTCTGGCTCCACAAAAGATGCCACCTTCTTACAAAAATGCTTGTATCTTAATGCTTAATGAGTCAAGACCCTCCTCAGACTTCCCGCAAGAATGGGGATGGGAAGAGAGTGATGGGGTGCTTATGTAACGCCCGGGATTCGAACTCGGGTCTCCCGCCTGAAAGTCCAACACTTAACAGTGGTTAAGTGTTGGACTTTCACGCCAAAGGGACCAAATTTCTTTATTCTGCTCCCAGACCAAAGGGACATCCATTGGTCCAGGGGCAGATACTAAACTTTAGAGGCCATCACGCCATCAGTGCAGCCGCCTGCTACACTTATCCCCGTCCAGACAGACATACCTCCAGTTCAGGAACTGCTATGAGAGGGGTCTCCCTGCAAGACCGACCGCAGCAGCCTGAAGTGCACTTGCAAGAAGCATCTCTTGTAAAGCCAGAGAGTCTGCCATCTCCAGCCACAGCAGCAAAGTACCACATTATCAAGTACAGCAGTGGAAGGGAACTGCATGAGTGCTCTTGCCGCAAGAATGGGGATAATGATGGGGTGATTATCCCTGTCCAGACAGACATACCTCCAGCTCAGGAACTGCTATGGGTCTTCAGATGCACCTGCAAGACCAACTGCAGCAGCCTGAGGTGCACTTGCAAGAAGCATTGTCTGCTCTGTTGCATGTGTAAACTGCAAAGACACAGGGTGTGCAAGTGTAGAAGGTGGCTACAGCCTCTGTCGTGATGGCTTCCAAAGTCTAGTATCTGCCCCCGGACCAAGGGGATGTCCCTTTGGTCTAGTGGTTAAGATGTTGGACTTTCACGGTGGAGACCTGAGTTCGAATCCCGGGTGTTACAGTGGTCCCGTGACCCGGATCGCGTTTCCCTGTGGAAGGAGGTCAATAGGGAGGTGAGTGTAGCTGGTGGCTACAGCCTCTGTCGTGATGACCTCCAAAGTCTAGTATCTGCCCCCGTACCAAGGGGATGTCCCTTTTGGTCTAGTGGTTAAGATGTTGGACTTTCACGGTGGAGACCCCGTTTCGAATCCCGGGTGTTACACAAACACAAGTCTGGTTCAAAGTGATGATGATAAAGATGTTGAATAGTTTATATATTATATATTTATGTTTTGTGAGGTTAAAGTTATGTTTATAGTATTATCTTTTATTGCAACATTTTCTGATTATTTCTTGTCTGTGAAATTTGTCCCTTTTTCCTCTCGCAAAATGCATTAATATTAAGAATTTCCCTTTGCCAAAATAAAATAAATAAATAAATGAACTCCTGGACAATCAATTTACTACATCAGACACAGTTGCTATGTAATTCTGCAATTCTGTAATTCTGCAGTATTAAACATTTTCATTTCACATCAATGGGGATTTCTGAGCTCATCTATTTCAGCATTTTTACTATGTTCCCTACTTGGATTTCTTAGGACTTTTGATGTGTTATTTCTAACATATTAAGGAAACAAAAACAAGTTAAAGGATTTATGTTGCAACTTGTTTGGCCCAATTGCAACCATTTTTCAGATTTTCTGCTATATGTGAAATTTCTCCATTTTTAGCTCACAAAATGCATTAATATTAAGAATTTCCTTTTTCAAAAAATGAAATGAAACTCTTGGACAATCATTTTAGTGCATCACACACATTTTCTATGTAATTCTGTAGTATTAAACCTTTTCTTTAGACACAAGCTAAGAAAACCTCCATAATTCTATTTTTCACCAGGGGCAAAAATCGGAAATTGTGACATCATCTATTTCAGCATTTTTCACTATGTTCCCCAACTTGGATTTCTTAGGACTTTTGATATGTTATTCCTAACATATTAAGGAAACAAAAACAAGTTAAAGGGTTTCTGTTGCAACTTGTTTTGCCCTATTGCAACCATTTTTCTGATTTTATAATCTATACGAAATTTGTCCCATATTAGCTCACAAAATGCATTAATATTAAGATTTTCCTTTTGCAATAAATGAAAAAAACTCTTGAACAATCATTTCACAGAATCAGACATAGTTTCTATGTAATTCTGCAAAGTATTGAACATTTTCTTTAGACACAAGCTAAGAAAACATACATAAATCTAATTTTTAAATAGACGAAAATCGGAAATTGTGACATCATCTCAGCATTTTTCACTATGTTCCCCTACTTGGATTTCTTAGGACTTTTGATATGTTATTCCTAACATATTAAGGAAACAGAAAAAGTCGAAAGAGTTTCTGTTGCAATTTGTTTGAGGTTAAACCTTAGATTGCCTGTACTATTATTTTATCTTTACTTATATGAAATTAATCTATGCTACAATCTGCATTAATGCCAGTGAGCTTGTAGATCTGCTGTCAGTTTGCCTGCTGAAGGAAATAAATTACCTCATGTTTAAGCATGGTGGTGACGTCACTCGTGTGCGCCTTGCCTCCCGGCGGCAAGGTGACGTCATCAAAGTGCGCGCCATTGTTTTGGACGCTGAAAGAAATAACGCTGTTTTCACAAACACAGAAACATTTAATACACATTTAAATGCATTATTAATAATTCATTAACACAAAGTTCTGGTATCGGGGAGTTTAAGTTAAGAAGAAGAATCAACAGCGGAGGTTTGTTTCCTTGTTGTATTAACTATTAATACATGTGTAAATGAATATGATTCTAGTTTTATGTCTGATTAACGAGACTTCAGTATTATGTTGTTGATGCACACATAACAGTTCCATGTTGTAGTAATGTTGGTACCATTAGAGAATGAATGAATAAATAGCATTTGTATTAATAGCTGAGATTGTACGTTTACAGTACAATTCAAGTGCAACTACAACTGTGAATGGACACCACTGGTTAAACGTTCCACTTGTTACGATACAATATTGTCCACTGTGTTCATTTCATCAAATATATTTTTATAATAATGAAGACATTTAGAGACCTACATATGTTCACTTCTGTAAAGCCAGAATCAGCAAATCATAGCAGATGTAAAAGGGAAAAAAAAAAAAAAAAAAAAACACTAGGAGGGGAAAGGGGGTGGGTGGGTGGGTGGTCATATTTTTACGGAGGCCAGTTTAGAATTGCTACTGTCTGATTTTGAAAGAGTCAAGGGATTCACATAATCTTTATGACTGTTGGTAGGGTGTTCCGCATTTTGTTTTAGCAAAGATTTAAGTCCCTTGTTTGTGCCAAATCTGGGTTGCACATGGTTTGTTGATCTCCCTCTGGTGTTGTGGGAGTGGAGTTCGTTTACATTAAGGAAGTATTTGGTCGTGTAAAAACTTTGTGATTCTCTTGGACCAAACCCATTGCACGATGTTGTACTGTCTTCAAACCTAAGCCAACCCAGTCTGTCAAAGTGGGCAGGGGTGAGGTGGGTTCGGGGAGTGAGGCCAAGTAACAGCCTGACTAGTTAGTTTTTTGATGTCTGTCACCTTGTTTTCATTGTCTTTGAGGTGCAGATACCAGCAGAGATAACAGTTCTGTGCTGTATTGATGGTTTTTAAACGAATGGTTAGTTGTCTCTACTATAAAGTATACTTTGCTTTAGATGGGTTAGTGTTAGATGTATAGTTTAAGGACTACAGTGTCATACAATTGTATAAAACAAGGTAAGGGCAAAGTCTTTGTTGAAAAAGAGTCTTGGTAATTGTGTTGTAATAAAATTTTGAAAGGTTTTAAATGTAATATTTAGATGTTTCCTTTTCCTAATTGTGTTACCCCTGTGTTGAAGTATTACTATATGGTTTGGATTAGGTATAGTCTTGTTGAGGTTCATGGTGGGAATATACTTTTAGGTTTACTGTTTACCTGAGTTTTCTTTGATGAACATTGTGAAGTTCGCCAGCAAGTGACTGACAGGTGCAGAATAATATTTTTTTTTTGGTCAACTAAAACTGAACTAAATGTACGTTTATCCAAAACCAGGACTAATCAGTCTTGGAGGTCCTTGACTCCTTATCACTAGGATCCAGGGACCAGAGGAGGACCACCATGTCTGCTCAGAAGGACTGTGAGTTCCTGGTGAAGAGAGCCAGAGATCTGGTGTCAGAAGATCCATGTGCTGCCAAGGCCTGGCTGATCACTGCCCGTACCCTGTACCCTACTGACTTCAATATACAGGTACCACCATACCCTGTACCCTACTGACTTCAATATACAGGTACCACCATACCCTGTACCCTACTGACTTCAATATACAAGTAACATCTGGTGCAATGCTTCCTTATTGCAGTGGTTTTCAACCTTTTTCATCTCAGGGCCCACCATTTATTCAGCATTTGAGCCACGGACCACCATTTGAGGACATTTTAGCCCCCACAGACCCCAAAAGTAAAGATTTAGAGTTTCTTTTGTCCACAATTCCAGGCTGGATTTGGGAAACAAAACAGGCAAAACATACTACAGATAGATGACTAAATGGACCCGTAAGGGTCCACTTGGTTTCATGTTTACGCTGTCAAAGAGTTAACGTACATCTGGTTAACCAACTTTCCATATTTAACTGGAACTGTCTCAAGGACCACTGGTGTCCCCCGGACAACTGTTGAATATCACGTCCTTTGTTTGGTTTTGTTTATATTAAGATTCTACGCTCTCTGTCGTTTCAGTATGAGATGTACGTGATCGAACGCAACGCAGAAAGGACTGCCCCTGCTGGCCGCCTGCTGTATGACATGTGAGTACATCTAAACTGTTCAAACTCAACGACCAACGTAGAGTCCCTGCTGCCACATGACATGAAGAACATTAAAATGGCCTCAACTCCATATGCTTATATATATATCTATATTTCTCAGGTTTATAAACTTCCCAGAGCAGCCGGTGGTGTGGAGAGAGATTGGAGTGATCACATCTGCTCTGAGACAAGACTGCCACGACAAACACTCTGCCTTTTTACAGGGTAATAATTATATCTATATGATTTCTATAAATATTATGTACTTATAGACTGTCACAACAAACACTCATTATACACTGTCTCTACAGTAATGTGTGTCTGCCCGACTTTCCATACTGCATCTTGATTGGCTAAGAGCGTCTTACAAACTTTGCAGAATTGGTCCCTTTTGAAGAAATCATGAACACAGTGTGAGATTGATGCAGAATTTTTCCCACAGCTTCTAAACTAGGAATAAATGCCACCTGAACATCAAGTATATTTCTGACTGTATTTCTCTGTATATTTTTCATTTAAGCCTAGGGGACAAAAACTTTTTTTTTTATTTTTTTTTACTATTTCTGCCAAAGGCAGATTTGTTCCATATTTTATATTCCACCCTAATTGGCATCCAAAGTTTAAAATGCCTCATTATTATTCATTCCAGGAGTGTTTGAGACGTTGCCAGGCAGTGTTCAGTGTAAAATGCTCCTTAAAGCAACAGAACAATGTTTCAACACGTTGGAGAAAGCTGAGATGCTGTTGCTGCTGCTGAAGAGATTCCCGGAGTCTGTGGTGCAACATGGAGTAAGTATTAATACCACAGTATTTATACTTGAGTATTTATTTAATAACCCTGAGTCTATAGTACAACATAATAGCACAGTATTTATTTTGCTCCTGTTTTAACACTCACCATGCCACTATACTTCCGTGGCAAACGGTGATGCACCACAAAATCACCCGCCATTGCAGCTATACCATAGCTCACGGGCTTGAGAGCAGTGTTGGGCAATAACTAATTTTAGATTACATATTACTGTAATATTATTACTTTTGCTCCAAAAAGTAAAGTAACGAGATTACTCTACGCATGCAAAAATAGAATAGATTTACAAACTATCGACAAGTACTGTAACAACAGAGATGTGCACTAGATTGTAGATCAAGTGCACATGCAGCATCTTGCGCACAGTTACGTACACTACAAATCGCTTGCTGCTTTATTTTGTATTTTATTTTTAAATACAAGACCTCAACTGTCTTTGAAAACAATTGTGAAAAAGTTTAAAAAGTCAAAGAGGCAAAGAGACTATTATTATTCCAATAAATTGGATTCAGTTCTAAACAGATTATGTTGAACATCTCTATTTTTTCAAATGTAGGAGTTGAGAACTTGGGAAAGTAATAACGTAATATGTAATCCCCCTCTAATTAAAAATAGAAGGGGAGAATTGGAAGGTTTTCCTGTATATGCTATTACTAACGTTTGAAAACAGTATTTGAGTTCAGAGTTGACAGTTTGTGATGTTGAGTTTAGTCTCTTGCACCCAAAACTAAGAACTTTGACGTTTTTGTCCACAATTGCAAAAGAGAACTGGCAAAACGTTGGTCAAAATAATAATCATTCTCCATTTTCTAATTGTGTGGACTTTTGAAAATTACGTAATTCAGATGTTTAAATATAATTTAACTCTTGAGAGCGGTAAAACAAAACCGGGTCCATTTGGTATCATTTTAACGCTCTCAAGAGTTACAGATAAGGGTCCAAGTGGGGGACTGTCATGTGGTCTACCTGCACGGCCTGAGTGATCTACTGGTAGATCACAGTCTACCTTTTGGGCACCCCTGCGCATAGCTAATAGCGATAACAGATTATTGGTACTATACCTGATAACCGATTATTGATACTGACAAGACAACAGATTCTTGATATTCGGGTCTCGGTAAATGCCAAACCAAACAGATTTGTTTGTAATGGACCAGATTTTTTGGGCTCCATCTGTACTTTTAACCGGTACAAAGATTCATACAAAAGGCACAAAGCCCCTATCATTGATGCCATTAATGACATGGATAACAAGTCGTTATCTCTCTCAGGTGAATCTGGGAGAGACACTGTTGGAAGCAGAGATCTCGGAGAACCTGGACTCTCCTGTCAACTGCTTCAGAAAACTGTTCGGTCAGTATGCTGTACTCATTGAGTCAGGGGCGTTTTTTTGCCATTAGGCGGACTAGGCAGTTGCCTAGGGCGACCATGAGGGGAGGGGGGGGCGACCATGAGGGGAGGGGGTGAGTGGAGGGGGCGACTACCAGACCTGCTTTAAAAGGAGCTGGACCACTCTGGTCTGCGATGACATGGCTGTGCTCAGTGTTGCCGAATTGGCACATTTGGCGCTATCTTTAGCTTTTTTCCAGATCCCGCTAGCGCAAAAAAATAGAGAAAAACTACTGGCGGGAAAATCTAGTGCTTTTTTTTGCTGGTGAGTTGGAGCGAAATTGGTTGACAAGGTGCCAGAGATAAAACCCACGTTTTTCACCATTTCCCTCCTATGGTAGAGTCCTCCTTCCTTCCTAGAAAGGACCATTGGTAACCAAATGGACCCTTATAGATCTGTAATTCTTGAGAGTGTAAAATGAAACAAAATGATTTTGATTGGTTTGATTTTACGGTCTCAAGGGTTAAATTATATTTAAACATCTGAATTACCGGTACCTAATTTTCAAGAATCTATACATTTAGAAAATGTAGAACAATTGTTGTTTTGACCAACCAGTTATTTGACCAATTAGTCAGAGAGACTCAACATCAAATGATGGTCCTCTGTGGCTAAAATGCAGAATAAATAGTGGGCCCTGGTATGAACATGGTCGAAAAACACTTCTCTAGCGCATTCTAGTGCATTTTGGAAGTGCCACTAGTGCATTTTAGGTTTGGGCAGTTGGCAACACTGGCTGTGCTTCACACAGCCTCATTCTGACATCACTAGTCGCAGATCGTTCCCAGTGGGAAATCCCTCTGACGGATGTTTCCGACAGACATTTCCGCTGATAGACGCTCTGTCTTAGGTTGTTTCCAGGCTTTTCTCTTCACAGTACAGACGGTTTAAACACTGGAGAACGAGGCAAGCAAAAAAAAAAATAGGAGCATGGAGTCCACGGCGTGAAGTCTTGTCTGCTCCCAAAGCAGCAGCAGCACCTATCAGTCTGTCAGTCATTGGTAGTCTAATGCAGGGGTTTTCAACCTTTTTCATCCCAGGGACCACCATTTATTCAGGATTTGAGCCACGGACCACCATTTGAGGATATTTCAGCCCCGCAGACCCCGAATCTAAAGATTTATATTTTGCTTTTGTCCACAATTCCAGGCTGGATTTGGGAAACAAAACAAGCAAAACATACATTCCAAAATGGCTAATTCAGATGATGAATATTTTAACTCTTGAGAGTGTAAAAATGAAACCAAATGGACCCGCAAGGGTCCATTTGGTTTCATTTTTACGTTCTCAAGTGTTACATCTGGTTAACCAACTTAGCTGGGGACCACCTGGAACCCTCTCAGGGACCACTGGTGGTCCCCGGACCACCTATTGAAAACCCCTGGTCCAATGGGCCTCTTATCCCCCACAACAACAGGCATTTTACTCTTATTGCTTTTCCCAATCTCCTCTTATCTTTTTTCTTATTCGTCATTGTCGTCATTGTAGTCTGTAAACCTGGACTTGCCCTAGCCGTGTATTTATTATGTCGTCAGGGTGAACCAAGGCCAAAATAATAAAACAAAATCTTTGCAAATCCTTAGGTGCCATTTTGCCACCCCCCCCTTTTAGTCAGGGGTATGCCAGGTATATGCACTAATTAAGTGATTGATTGATCTCAAAATCAAAAAATCACAAACAGCATTCGTGCACTGTACAGTCCCTTATGGATATTTGTGTCTGTGCCTTTGAAGGACTTTGTTTTTCTCTTGCAAATCTGGCAACAAATCAATAGCTAACAGGAACCTATGCACACACAGACGCAAAGACTTATGGGTTGTAGGGGAGTTGTGAATACAGGGCTGGTTGATGTGGCCCAGGTATGTCCCAATCACTCCAGTCACTCCCGCCATCAGCACCGAAGACACTGCTGTGTCAGTGTAATAGAGAAGTTAAAAAAAGGTAACGCACATCCCCAACTGGTGCTGAGCCAAAAAACTGTAGAAGTACAGCAAACGTAGAAAAAAAGGAGAATGGGCTCGCAAGATGCCTGATGAAGACCTGAACAGGTCGAAACGTCGCTGCTCTACCATTGTCGCTAAATAAAGTCTGGAGCACTTTAAGTGAGTTGCGAGCCCATTCTCCTTTTTTTCTCAGTGTAATAGACACACTATGGACCACATTGGCCCGTAACAATGATCTATTACCCTGATTTTTTAATAACTGTGTGTTTGTGTGTGTTCCACAGTGTGTGATGTTCTTCCTCTCATAATGAGTAACTCCGACATGCGTCTGCCGTCCAGCCTGTTGCATAAATACCTGCTGAAAGCTGCCGAGTTTTACATCTGCTACACAACCCTTAATCTGCCCGGTAACAACTACTATTATTATGATTATCAATATCATTATTGTTGTTGTTGTTGTTATTATATTATATTTAATATTATTATTAAGAAAAAAATGAAAGAAAAATAGGCCGCCTCCTAAAAGCTCCTCTCTCTCTCTCTCCCGATTGGACGGCAGGCTCCCAGGAGGCGGGAGGCTCTCTGAAGTCTCCGCCCCCAGGCTCCTCCTCCCATCGCTACGTGATTGACGGGCTGTCGGAGAAGTCGTCGGTGGTGACGGAGCCGTGGGAGCGGCTGATGGACGTCATGGGAGGGGTGGGGGCGAGGTGCGAGTGGAGAGGAGACATGAAGAACAGGTAAACCCTAAACCAGTGATAATAATAATAATAATAATAACAACATTATTTATATAGCACTTTTTTAACTGTTTGTGTACTGAACGCATTTTGGTGTTCAGATCTACGAGCTCGTAGATCTGATTTTTTTTTTTTTTTTTTGGGGGGGGGGGGGGGGGGGGTGAAAATGATGCTGCAAATCTAAGAATATATTCTATTTGACACCTGACTGTAGCTATTTTCTGCCTAATTTCTAGTTTCTGATGCTAGATTCTGACAGATTCTACTTTCTCTGAAAAATCTAAGTTCCTGTGTCAGTGATGCTTCACATATTTCATAGCAAGGATCACCAGAATTATCTATATTTGGCTGCGGACCTCCACCTGAAAACATGTTCTAGGGGATCCCCAGATCCTGAAACAAAGATTTGAGTTAAAAAAGTTTGCTTCAGAAATAACATATATTCAAAGATTTGCACCACGATTTTTCAAAAATAGCAGAGATACAAGCTCATAGCGCGCCACTCGGTGGCGCGCTGTAAGGGAGGGGGGGGGGGGCTTTCATGACGTCATAATAATATTATGACGTCATATATGTGTATATTAATATTATTAGCAATATAGGCTATTGTATAGAGTTGGGATGCCCGACCGAAACCCTACCCTCGACGGCCCGGGCTCATTTGCATAATTAGTGGTCGGGCTTTCTATGTTGTTAAAATGTTAATATATTGATATTAAATTGTAAAATAGTACATTGTAGCCTACATAAAAATGGAAACGATAACCAGTATATCCAATGGTGCAGCTAAGCAGCAGCACTGCTGGTTGAGTTGCAGCAGCAATGAACGGACATACTGTATAGCCCTATATTTAACCTCAGTCCCTGCACACATTCTGTAGCCTGGCCCTACAAGAACGACGCAATCAGCGCAGAGACTGAGGTCCCATATGGGGCGATGTTTCCTGCTGCTGGAGAACCATAATTATGGGCCGGAGGACAGCGTTAAAAATCTCTCACGGAGAATGCGACCCTCTTCTCTTCCTCCATGATATAAACTGCATGGTTGGATTGATAATTCAATTTACTAGCTATTAAACAGTAAACAGTTGTAAACTATGGACTCGGTCGGCAAGGACTCAGCATGGCAAAGGCACGTGCTTGTGCGCCCAAGCGCACACGTGGTGAGCTATTTATGATTAATCACGGGAGAGCGGCACACCCGCGGGAGGCAAAATGTTGCAGCAGACCGTTTTTAAATCAAGGGATTTAAACACACGCATGGCACAGGAAGGTTATACATTTTATTATGGACATCTGAGGGGAACGTTCTCTACTGCTGCCTTAGCCTGGCCTAACCCGCAATGATTCTGGCCTTAGGGGGGCGGGGTGCCGTGGGATCCACACGGCAGATCGAGCTGATCTGATTTGATCTCACGAACGCGTCGTCATCCCCGGCCCCTCCCGCGCCCGTCCACTGCTGTTCTACGTCACATCATTTAGAGCGACGCCCACCCCGGAAGGTTGACTCCCCCCTCTAGGCCACTGTGTGTAACAAGTTAGTCCAGGCTTTCCGTTTTCGCGCAACGCGAACGAAAATGAAAGCCTGGGTGTCGAGGCTACTGCTGCCTGGACACAGACAGACATTTTCCCAAAGCAAGGAGCCGAGCGCACAGGCGCATGGTAGAACCTGTAATTTGCGATTCTGTTAGAAGTCCAAGTGTGTGATACAGCCTATACTGTAGAAGGAGTTATATTGTTTTTTCTCTGTTCTAACTAAAAAAAAAAAAAAAGAACAAGCCTGTAGCCTATATGGAATATTTATAGTAATATTTAGTAAAGTTGGCAAAATTTAGTAGTTAGTAAAGTTTAGTAGTAAAGTTGTTCCATACAGAGAAAGACATGTTTTGCGATAACGTTTCTATTGTTAATGATGAGCCCTGTGAGGCTGTGACGCATGTAATCACACCTATTGATGAGGTGCGATTACGTGCGCCGGGCCGTCATTAGCATGTTCTTTTTCTCGCACCTTAAACAATGGACTGAGGTATTGATTGGTTTCGGGGTGTGCTAAGGATTTTTTGGGGGCAATTCTCACAGCACACCCAGGCTTTCCCCAAGTCACACTACAGACGCGTCATCATTAGATAATGCCTTATAATATAAGTCTCTCTCTCTCTCTCTCTCTCTCTCTCTCTCTCTCTCTCTCTCTCTCTCTCTCTCTCTCTCTCTCTCTCTCGCGCACTTTTTCTCAGGGCCCCCTCTCTCTCAGGGGGCCCCTGGGGAGTCTCGGGGCTCCTTGAAAGGTTTTGAATAATGGTAAGGCCGCCTATGCCTGTTGTCGTTCATTTATACCATAAGTATATGGGGCATTCGGTGCTCCTCATTCGTTCAACCCTACGCTGGAGACGGGGTTGGCCGGTGTGGAAGGTATGATTGCGTCACAGCTGTGTCATTCGTAAATAAGACGCACCGACCGCACTTGGTGACGTCACGACCGAGGACGGCAAAACACACCTGGACATGGCAAAACACATGATTTAGGCCATGTTATCGGCTGAAAACTTCAACGCAGCCATCTTTTTAGATGTACCTTGTGCTTCGATATGTTGACAAGCTTCATGGAGATGCTAATTTTCCTTTCTAGCTTGATTTGGCACCTGCCCAGAACTAAAACTATTAGTAACTGCCGTACTGACCATGGTATTACTGCACTTAACTGACCACTGACCCAACTGTCCCGACTTTAACCCAACTGAGAATCTGGGTTGTGTTGTCAAGAGGAAGGTGTGAGACATAATAACTAATAACATAATAACTGAACTTTGTGTGTGTGTGTGTGTGTGTGTGTGTGTGTGTGTGTGTGTGTGTGTGTGTGTGTGTGTGTGTGTGTGTGTGTGTGTGTGTGTGTGTGTGTGCGTGTGTGCGTGTGTGCGTGTGTGCGTGCTAGATCATACAGTGACATGCTAAACGTGGTCAAGGATTTAACTCGTTACCTGCCGAGTCTGGATGGAGACACCAGGACTCACTGCTGCCACCAGGTGGTGATCAGTGCTGCCGTGGTCCTGTTCCACTCCGCCTTCCTCTACATGTCTTCTGTCCAACCGGCACTGTTCTCAGGTCAGATTTATATACAGTATAAACAATACACAGACTATATATAACATGTTGTGTCTTCTGTCCCACCGGCACTGTTTTCACTGTTTTTGACTATGACGGTGTGTCATGTACTTATATAAAAATTGAGTTTAGTCATGAGCGGTAGGCATTCATAAGCTTCGGCTTCAGCCTATTCCTTTTTTCTTGTGACTTACTTTTATGTATTCTTTCTGTTTTTGTGCTGATACAAAGCTTACTACTACTACTACTACTACTACCACCACTGTTGTATTGTAATATTTATGACATAAATATATCTCTATATCTCTCTATCTATGTGGTATTCTTTGTGATGTCAGGATCAATGTAACAGTGTACACATGGAAGCCCGCACAACGTCTATACTTGCAAGAAACTTTATTAGAGGAATAAAGTTTCTTGCAAGTATAGACGTTGTGCGGGCTTCCATGTGTACACTGTTACATTGATCCTGATTCAAGCTTTTTGCCTGCCTACTCACGCGTCCCAAAGACTTATAGGTGTGCATAAGACTTTCTTGCCTATTCTTTGTGATGTAAATTATATTCTTTGTAACCTAAATTATATTATTTTCAGCCAAAATGCCAAAATGTGTGCATTTTGTGTCATTTCAAAACAACTTTGCGTTGAGGATAAAGTAATGTAATGTAATGTTAAATGCAATGTTACAATGTTATACAGTATATGATGTTCTATTGATAGGTGCTCCATCAGGGGGTCCATGGATCCTACTAGAGGACCTCAGCTGGGTCTACAATGACCTGGAGGACAGAACAGTATCTAAACACGGACACAAGAAACGCAAACTGGACAGAGAGAAGACCATGGTGAGAGGAGGACATTCACTCTGCATTAGATTACAGAGAGAGAGAAAGAGAGAGAGAGACATTTGTTTATGTTACATTACCAAGGGAAAGAGAGAGACATTCACTTTACATTAGATTACCTAGAGAGAGAGACATTAGCTTTACATTAGATTACAGAGAGAGGGAGACAGAGAGAGACATTTGCTTTACATTACATTACAGAGGGAGAGAGAGAGACATTCACTTTATATTAGATTACAGAGAGAGAGAGAGGGAGACAGAGAGAGACATTCACTTTACATTAGATTACCTAGAGAGGCACAAAGACACATTCTCTTTACATTACATTATAGAGAGAGAGAGACAGAGAGAGACAGAGACAGAGACATTCACTTTACATTACATTACAGAGAGAGAGAGACGGAGACATTCACTTTACTTTACATTACAGAGAGAGGGAGAGAAAGAAAGAGACATTCGCTTTAATTTACATTACAGAGAGAGGGAGAGAGAGAGACATTCACTTTTCTTTACATTACAGAGAGAGGGAGAGAGAGAGACATTCACTTTACTTTACATTACAGAAAGGGAGAGAGAGACATTCACATTACAGAGAGAGGGAGAGAGAGAGACATTCACTTTTCTTTACATTACAGAGAGAGGGAGAGAGAGAGACATTCGCTTTACTTTACATTACAGACAGAGAGACAGAGCGAGACATTGGCTTAACATTAGACTCTCTCACTCAGAGCTCAGATGACGAGGACCCCCAGGGTAAAGGTCGTGGTGGTCGTCACATCGTGGTCAACAGGACAGAGATGCCAGGATGGTCAGAGACGCTGGAGGCCTTCAGGACGGCCAGAGAGAGCTGGGAGGTCCTGACCTCTATGGACCTGCTGGACACTGGTATGTATCCTATTGGGCCAGTGATGCCAGGGCCCACCACTTAGTCAGCATTTGAGCCACGGACCACTATTTGAGGACATTTTAGCCCCCACAGACCCCAAAACTAAAGATTTATTTTTGCTTTTGGCTGGATTTGGGAAACAAAACAGGCAAACCTACAGAGCAAAATGGCCATTGATCTTCTTAGTTGTGTTAAGATGAATATTTTAACTCTCGAGAGTTACATCTGGTTAACCAACTTAGCTGGGGACCACCTGGAACCCTCTCAAGAACCACTGGTGATCCCTGGACCATTGGTTGAAAACCCCTATACTGGACAGAAACATTCCATTTATTGCGCACAAGTAGTTCATGGCCTACTTGTGGACAACTTTTTCTAAAATTCTGGACATCTTAAGAACATACATTTTATTTTGAAAATGTGTTTTGATTTGGCAGAGTTTAAGAAGATGTGTTTTGTTTTCACAGAGTTTAAGAAGATGTGCGCATCGTGGAAAACGGACAGCTGGCTGTGGTTCCGAATATTCCTCACAGACATGATAATTTACCAGGTAACTGATGGACATCACAATCTATCACCATCACCCACTATCCACCAGGATAGTGGGTGATGTTTGGCATAATGTTATATTAGGGGTAATGTTACATGACTATGGAGATCATGTGTGGCGATCTGTGTTAAATTTGGATCAAATTTGAAGGAATAATATGAGAAAATGTTATACACACATGTCATCCTCCTGGTGGATCTCCATCCTGGGAGATCATTTCCTGTCAAAGGCTTTTCCTTGGACTCTAGGGCAGTTTTAAAAAGGTTTTAAACAGATCACTGCAGTTATAGATGAGTCATTCCACGGAGACATTACACAATATTAACACTCCCAGTGCCAGCCCTTTTTCATATTTTTTGAGGTAGCCAGTGCCAGCGATTTTCATCAAAAAGTCATATTTCATATTTCGGTCCATGTTTCCCCACGGACAAGTTAGTTGGCGGACACACACTTCCGGTTCCGGTTTGGTCCGTCCCTTATTATGGTCTATCAATGGAATATGCGCTGCACGCTGCTGTTAGCATGGGGATCGTATCAAACCGGCGCCGGTAAGTAACGTTGAAAGGCGTAGCTCAACGGCAGCGGCATCAGTCGTTACTGTATTTCATAATGATAACGGGAGACGTAGATCTATTTCAACGGCACGAAATCTGTTAAGGACATCTTCAGCTATAAAAAAAACATAATTTCCCATCTCAGGCATTCAATTTAGTTTTTTATATATCTTTTAACATGTTAATTGATAACGGAGTTGAGCCAATTAAGTTCATAACGGAGTTGTGATTTTTGTACTAAAGATAGTCACTACTCTAACTGAGTTGAGTTAAATCCATGTAATGTTTACACAATATTAAAGGGAACATTTCGATTGATTAAAAAATCTTTTAAAAATATTTCTCAGTGACTCCATCAATAAAATACAGCTAAAACGGTCAGAGGGACTGCAAAAGGTACCGTTTCCGTGGAATGACCCAGATAAAAAGACTAATCAGATAGTTACAGTGCCACCATGAGGCTGTGATGAAAAATTCTTCCTTGGCATAGAGGGAATGTGCGAGCGAAAATCACATGATGTGTTCATTACCTGCACTTTGTTTGAAACGGAGCACTACTGCAAAATTTGAAAGCCAATTTTAGGATAATGATAAATTATAATGTTCACATGACTATGGAAAGCATGTATGCGAATTTGTTTTAAATTTGAGATCATATACTGTATTTTACATATTACATATTTTACATAACTAATGGTAAACACAAAATAAACAGATTATCTACTGGTAATGTACAAGGTGAAATAAAATAGATTGACTAATCTACAACATAAATTGAGAATGAACTAGATTATTGCACAGCATAAAACTAGGTTAAATAATTTAAATATAAAATAAACTAAATTAACTAATGCACAGCATAAAATAAACTAGGTTAACTAATGTACAACATAAATTATCACCAGTCTACCATATGCACATTTTTTCAGGGTCACTGCCATAACGCTGTGACATCACTGCATCACATGACCAGTGTATTACCCTATGTCAGGGGTCGGCAACCCAAGATGTTGAAAGAGCCATTTTCGACCCAAAATCAAATTCAAAATCTGTCTGGAGCCGCATTTTATTATTTTTTTCCTGAGAGTGTGCAAATGTGAACCAAATGGACCCTGGCGGGTCCATTTGGTTCCATTTGCACACTCTCAGAAAAAAAGGTCCTCACAGAAAAAATCATTAACATGGTGAAACACAACCTTTCTTCAGAAATGGAGTTTCTTAAGTTTTCCAGAACTCCATTTCTAGTCCACACAACATCTCTAAGGTATATTAATGACATAGTAAACTGAGTAAACTGTTGAAAATGGGTGGTTCAGATTGAAAGCTCCACCTCTGATAACTGCTGGGCTTTTTTGACATGGCCAAGTGCTACTTTAACTGGCAACTGTCAGACAGCGCAACGTGTTTTGGGTGACTGAAATGTTTATATTATTTTGGTGTGGATCACCCCAGTGTGTGTATGTAATAATGCTACAGCCAGGGAGCCACTAGGGCTGTGTTCTAGAGCCGCATGCGGCTCCTGAGCCGCAGGTTGCTGACCCCTGCCCTATGTGTACATGTTTTCAGGGTCACTACCGTAAGGCCCTGACATCACTGCATCACATGACCAGTGTCCAGCCTCCTCAGGGCCAGAGTTCAGAGGTCAGAGGTCAGAGCAGCGTGGAGATTCACAGATCTGTAATTCAACAAGCCTCGTGTCACTATGCCCTGGGAGAGTACAGAGTACGTACAGATCTACTGACACACACACACACACAGTGATGGGCAGTAGCTTGTTACAAGTAGCTAAGCTACATAGCTTAACTACATTTTCCCGTAACTTGTAGTGTAGCTTACTACATTTGTTCTGGGAATAGCTTGTAGTGAAGCTACACTACATTTTTGAGTAGCTTGTAGTAAAGCTACACTACTTATTTTGAGTAACAAGGATTGTAGCTTACTACATTTTCCCGCACACATTTTCAAATTCCGCTCATTTTTAATGGGTAGAAAACCTAAAATATACATCCCTCTAATATACATAATACACATTTATTGATATTATTTTATTATTATGATTATTATTCAGAAAGTTGTACATTAAGTTGAGATATATATTTTTATATATCTAGTGTTGATGTAGCAAGCTACATCAAGCTACTTTTGTCATGTAGCTTGTAGTGTATCTTGCTACAATTTACTAGGGATAGCTTGTTGTGTAGCTTAGCTACATTTTTTCGAGAGTAACAAGTAGTGTAGGTTACTACATTTTCCAGTAACTTGCCCATCACTGCACACACACACACACACACACACATACACACACACACACACACACACACACACACACACACACACACACACACACACACACACACACACACACACACACACACACACACACACACACAGTCGGTGTGTGGTGTGGTCACAACTGCAGCATTTGAATGCTTTTTTTTATAGATATACAGTAAGTTATAATATAGTAGAGGAGATATAGGCCTAGATTTTCATCACCGCTTAAACCCCTTATCCTTTAACTTCTTTGCCTTTATAAACTATTTTAAAAAATATTTTCAATAGCTGAAAGTCTACAGTCCAGGCTACAAGCTCACAACATGTCAGTAGATTGGCACATTGAACTATTCCAAAAAGTTTTTCAAAATAGTAAAAAAAAAAAGGCAAAGAAGTTAGGGAGGAAGGGTTTAGCGTGTGGCGAAAATTGTGTCTGTTCACACATTTCAGGGTGAACTGAACTACCTACGGTAGTTGATCAGATATGATTTGTTGATTAAATATACTAATCATCTATATTGCTCATCAGATGGTGTGATTAGAGGTATTGGTCATTTTGATGTGTTATTTGATCCTATGCATTGGTGGTCAGATGGCCTGTGAGAAGGTTCTGGACATCGTCAGCTCTCTGGTGGTTCCTCCCAACCAGGATCTCCTGAGGAGCTCAGAGGAGCACAGCAGCAGCTTAAGGGTTAAAAATAAACCCCGCAAAGGTGAGACATATTTCACAAAGCTTTTAATTCACGTTACCGTGTTGTTAAATATCTTACAGTAACTTTAAATACTTTACCATAACTTTAAATACGTTATTGTAGCTTTAAATATGTTAACCCTCTTATTGCCCTTGACGCATTTTATGCTTTAAATTACTTAATGGCCTTGATGCCTGTGGCACATTTTTGACGCTTTATTTAATCCCCAATGATTGTAACATTAATTTCAGGTTATTAGCATTTTTTTAGCATGATCGGCTAACGCCAGGTTCTACCCACTTAGTAATGGCCAAAATCGTCGGGTGCACACTTGCACGTGCGTGTGCGCGGTCTGTATGTCCATCGCTGATCATAATCCAACCATCGGTGCGTCATTACAGCTTGATTTGACTTATATATGATAGAAAACACGATCGCTCCGATGGAGGTCTAGACGATGACCACACCACCACACAGTTTGCCTAGCAACAGTGACACAAATAAACAGGAAGTACTCTTACTCTATGACCGGAAATGTGCTTCATTTCCGGCCATCGTCCACATTACTGCCACCTACTGGGTGTTATCATATAGTATATGGTCAACTCTACAAATGACGTGTGTTTGGAATCATATGCTTCATTTGATTGCCATTAATTTGATAAATACAAAATGTGAAAATTGGGGTAAATTGTTGGCATTATGAGGAATACAGTACAGTAGTGGCATGGCCAGTAAGAGAGTTAACGTACCTTTAACTATACTATATACCTTTAAATATGATATACTTTATTTGCTTAACCCAACTTTCTCAACTTTTTTTGATCAGTAGGGTGCGCCAAACTTTTTTTTTGCCCCAAAATGCCTGAAGCCATTTTTACCCTAGAATAAAGCAGTTAAAGTGTTTTAAATATGTTACCATAACTTTAAATATACTAATGCAACTGAAGAGGCGTGTCTTCATATGACATAATAAAAGCATGTCATGTACTTCCAGGTCACGACCTCCGTCTGCTCCCTTGCACCAGTAAAGCTGTTCTCCCGTTCTGTCTGCAACTGATGTTGGCCTGTTTTAAGGTACCGCAGCCACAGCCTAGGGTTACTTTTAGTTGTTAGTCTTGTCTGAGGATGCAGATCTCATACGGTTGGAGCAGGTCAGAGACATAAGAAGGCACCTGACCATGAAGGGCTCTGTTTGTAATAGCAAGGTTATCACACAAAACTAAAAACCGAGAGGCACCCAGAGACTGAGCAAATGAGTTGGGCTTGGGTTCTCTCAGAAATCCCGCTGGCCACTTTGACGAGGCGGCTAAGACTGTTCTTGTTAGACAGACAGGAATCTTTTAAATAAATTCTGTAATTAACTAGAAGTCAGTGCAAGGAAGCAAGGACCGGTGTTACTGTATATGGCAGGATCTCTTGGATCTGGTCAGCAACCTAGCAGCTGTATTCTAGCATGGATTTAGACGCACAGGTAAAAATAAAATTACAATAATCAAGTCGAGATGACAAGTGCATGGATAATCATTTCCAGCCCCAGGTGTGAAACAACTGATCTTAATTTTGCAATGTTACGATATGGCGAGCTAAGGGTTTGAGGTGTCAGATGTAGGATGCTGGCCGGCTTCTTATATGCAGATTCATTAGATGAGGTCAGTGTCGAATTCTTCATGGAGACGGCTGCATATGGTGTCGTGACATGTCATTACATCTCCTTTAACAGCCGCGAGCCTTCACAGACGCCCGTGACGACCTGTCTCTGGGTCATGTGATCGTGCTCCTGCAACACGATTGGCCACAGGGAGAGGCGTTGTTCCTGAAGGCGCTGGAGAAGATCTGCCAGCAGGGAAGCTTCACGTATGAGAACTTCTTCAACTATGTGACCAGTATCCTTTAAAAGACTACAAACATGGCTACAGGCCTCCAAAACCTGACCCTAACATCTCTGTGACCGCTATCCTTTAAAATACTACAAACTTGGCTACAGGTCTACACCATCTAACCCTAACCATGCTAACGTCTAGAGAACTTCCTCAACCACGTCACCAGTATCTTAACTTTAATTAAAAGACTACAAACATGGTGGTTCATTATGACTAATTAAAAGACTACAAACGTGGTGGTTCCACGTTTGGACTTCATTTAAAAGACTACACATTGCGGCTCATCTTGACTTTCAATAAAGGACTACAGAAATGGAGGTTTACTTAGAGACTACAAACATTGTGGTTCCACGTTATGACTTTAACGAATGTCTCCAGACATTGACATGCTGGAAGAGTTCGCCTACCTGCGAACTCCAGAAGGAGGGCGGATCATGCTGGAACTGTTGCCCAATCAGGGAATGCTGATCAAGTAAGGCCCTCCCATTTCATTTAAGCTTCTCCCATTCCATCACTGTTCAGTCGAAAAGGTGACTGCAGTGGTGTTTGTTGTTTTTGTTGTTAGTAGTAGTAGTAGCATTACCGTTGTTACTGAACACACACTGTCACAAAGTGCATTCCCTAAAATATACTTTAACTTTTGAAACTGTGCTTAGAAGGAATATTTTTGAAGATGTTGAATATTGAAAATGTTGAGAGAATATTTTTGAAGATGTTGAATATTGAAAATGTTGAATTATTATTATTTTTGTTTTATTTATTTTTATTTATTTTAAGTAATTATGATTTTAGTTTTTAACTCGAATCTTCTCAGTTCCGGGGTCCTTGGCACATTCAGATGGGGGACGGTGCGCTGAATTGGTGGTCTTTGGTACAAAATTATCTGAGAACTATTGATGTCATTTGAATAATGTGCCTAATGGGTTAACTCGGGACTTAAGGGTTAACCTGCACTGCACCTTTAAAGCTCTGTTCAAAGTCCAGTTTACGGTGAAGGGTGAAAACTACAATATGACATCACAGATCTGCACTAAAACTACAACTTGACATCACTAACGACTGAAAACTACAACATGACTTCATTAACCATTGGAAAACTACAATATGACGTTACCGACCACTGAAAACTACAACATGACAACACTGACTAATAAAATCTACAACATGACATCACTGATCACTGAAAACTAAAAAGTCGTGTCAGCGACCCAGGGGCAGATGTGACATTTCCCAATTGGGGCTGCAGGAGAAAATGGTATGGGGCGGCTTCATGAAGCCGCACCCATAACATTTTCGGTTAAAGGACTTTTATTAGTCAAGTAAAACATTGATAATATCAGTTGTTGTTGAAGTTGCAACAGACAACTGGTTTAGTGGTGACACAACTGTAGTTAGTTAGTAGCAGTAGTAGTGTTTCAAATCATTTTAAATGTTAGCTCTTTAATTTGAAATATCTTTGAAATTTGGGTTGTTTTGCATGCCAGCATGTTTGGTGGGGCAGTCAGGGCATTTAGGGGGGCATTGCCCCCCCCCAGCCCATGCCTAGATCCGCCCCTGCACCGACCATTGAAAACTACAACATGACATCACTGACATTGCTGAGCTGTGGTGGTAAGAGACTCCTCCCGAAAACTGGACTATGAGACGACCTTTAAGACGCATGATTGCATCACCACTGTCTGACTGTCAGTCTAATGTTCCTGTCCAATAGGAGCCCTAGCCCCGCCCTGGGGGCGGAGTTAAACACCCTTCTGCTACAGGACAGGTACCCCCCCCCCCCTCCCCTCTCCATGTCACATGTCCACACCGACAGACGTTCGCTGTCCTTTGATTTCCTGTCGGGATGTTTTTGAGACGTTCTGCTCTTTGTGTTGAAGAATGTTTATCGTTGTAATATTTATTTATTGATTTTTTTTTTGTTTTGTTTTTCATTTCACGCGTCTTCATTTCATTTGTGGAAATGTTTTCTGTCAGATTGAGTTGGGATGACTCCCGTTCAGAGAACCATCTTTGAGGGGCGTGTCCGCACAAAGGAAGCCTGTCAGTACTAGTACATATTCACTGACCTATCCTTGCTGTGTTGTTAGCTCAGTTAGCCTAGCTGAAGCTACCTAAACATAGAGCTATACTGGTTGAGTTTTTAGCACACTTAAGCTAGCAGAAGCTACCTAAACATATAGCTATCCTGGTTGTGTTGATAGCACAGTTAGCCTAGCTGAAGCTACAAACATAAAGCTATCTTGGCTGTGTTGTTAGCACAGTTAGCCTAGCTGAACCTACAAGCATAAAGCTATCTTGGCTCTGCTGTTCGCACAGTTGGCCTAGCTGAATCTTAGTGGAGGATGTAATCAACTTTTGACTTCAAGTTATGACACAGATAATCCCTTTGGCATGGAAGTACCTTAGGGTGATAGGAAAAGATTCATCCAAAGACACAAGCTGTGTCGCCCTTCATTTCTGAAATATTCACGTTTTCAAAATGGCCGCCGACAATGAACCAGTATTACACCATACCCTGTGTCTTTGCCTCTGATGGAGCTATAATAATAATAATGGTGTCGAAGTCTACATTTTTAGGGTCAAGGAATCCAATAAAATACATTTCAAGACTAAAAAACTCAATATTGTTTTCGTTACCATGGCGACCGGGGTAAAATAAGCAAATTTCATTTAAAAAAAATGGGTTTTAACAGGGTAACTTTATACCCCCTCACCTGCTAAAACTTCTATTTGGTTTTCTCTTTGGCATGGAACTACCTTAGGATAATAGGAAAATATTTATCCAAAGAGACAAGCTGTACCACCTTTCATTTCTGAAATATACACGTTTATCAAAATGGCTGCCACCATTCTCAGCAATACAGCATAGCCCATATCTTTGCTTCTGTTAGAGCTATAATAATAATATTGGTGTCAAAGTATACATTTTTAGGGTCAAGGAATCCAATAAAATACATTTCAAGACTAAAAAAACTCAATATTGTTTTCGTTACCATGACAACCGGGGTAAAATATGCAAATTTCATTCAAAAAATGTGTTTTAACAGGGTAACTTTGTACCCCTTCACCTGCTAAAACTTCCATTTTGTTTTTTCTTTGGCATGGAAGTATCTTAGGATAATAGGAAAACATTTATCCAAAGAGACAAGCTGTATCACCTTTCATTTCTGAAATATACATGTTTTTCAAAATGGCCGCCACCATTCTCAGCAATACAGCATAGCCCATCTTTTGCTTCTGTTAGTTATAATAATGATATTGGTGTCAAAGTATACATTTTCAGGGTCAAGGAATCCAATAAAATACATTTCAAGACTAAAAACCCCAATATTGTTTTCATTACTACGACAACAGGGTTAAAATATGCAAATTTAATTTAAAAAATGTGTTTTAACAGGGTAACTTTATACCCCCTCGCCTGCTAAAACTTCCATTTTGTTTTCTCTTTGGCATGGAAGTACCTTAGGATAATAGGAAAACATTTATCCAAAGAGACAAGCTGTATCACCTTTCATTTCTGAAATATACACGTTTTTCAAAATGGCCGCCACCATTCTCAGCAATACAGCATAGCCCATATCTTTGCTTCTGTTAGAGTTATAATAATAACATTGGTGTCAAAGTATACATTTTTAGGGTCATATAATCCAATAAAATACATTTAAAGACTAAAGAACCCAATATTGTTTTTGTTACCACAACAACAGGGGCAAATATGCAAATTTCATTTGAAAAATATGTTTTAACAGTGCAAATTTATACCCCCTCACCCACTAAAACCTTCATTTAATTTTGTCTTTGGCATGGAAGAGGAAAAGATTTATCCAAAGAGACAAACTGCATCACTTTTTTCTGAAATACACAGTTTTCAAAATGGCCACCACCAATTAGAGCTCCTATTAGAGCTATAATTAGAGCTATAATAATAATCTGTGTCAAGTAATCCAATTCATTTTTGTTGCCAAGTAATCCAATTCAATAAACAATTGAATAAAAAGAAAACCAATACATTTGTCATTGCAATGACAACAGTGGTAAAATATACCTAGGGTTATAGGAAAAATATCCAAAGAAACAAGTTATATCACTTTTCATTTAAAAAATACACACTTTTTAAAATGTCTGCCACAAATATAGCAATACATCAGATCCCATCTTTGTCTGTGAATAAAATAATAGCATTGCTCTGAGGTGAGCAACACTGAATTAACAAACACACACAGAGCTGCATGTCCATAGTTATATGCTAAAAAAAAACTGTTTTTGTAATTATCGCCACATTGATGGTGAAATATGCACACGTGTCAAATTTGGACCAATGCTGTGTCACCTTTCGTGAGTTACTGCCCAACACACAGTATCTCACGAAACAGACACAGATCTTACTTTGGGTGTACAGAGAGTGAATGACCCACAACAAAGAGCCCCTCACCCCATATTCAAGAATGAATAGCTATTCAGATTCATGATCAGAACAGAATGCACCTTGCTCCTCTTGAAGAAGTTTGATTATCGTCTAGAACCTCCTTTTTAGTACTATACATTAGTGTAAACTTTGTTTGGGGGACTAAGCAATCATATCTATAAATGGCACACATCTTATGGTTTCCTTTCTTAATGAGTGGCAAAGCTAGCGAAGTCTGTCACTCTTTAGGTATTGTCCAATGTTGCATTCCATGCAACAATAAAAATATCCATATATCCATCTTCAACCACTTATATACATAGTTGGATTGCGGGGGTGACAGCTTCACCAGAGAGCTCCAGACTTCCCTCTCCAGAGCAACATTCATAACCGGTGGATCTATAGGGATTCCATTGCCAATGAGTGATGTAATTCCTCAAGCCTATATCCTTGTTCTGCCTTGGGGTCTCCTCCCAGTGTGATGTGCAACAAGTATCTCTCTGTAGGGAGAAGCTCGAGTGGCATCCTAACCGAATTTCTGAACCACTATAACTGTTATGGTCAGCCCATGATCATAGCAGAAATCTAAGCCTCCAGTTCAGATGAGGGAGATCATTCCTCCCAATCATGCCACTCCCATGTGTCTGTCCATGCCCACATGTGCATTACTGAATCTATGCTACGGAATCCTCTACACAGGTGCCCCATGCAGACCCCATGTAAGGTACGTTGAACACTGCATGCAAGCCAGACATGGCTTTTTGCAGATGTCATGTGGAGATATTGGATTCTAAATGTTGATCAAAGTCTAAAGCAGCTGCAAACGTGTCTCATATACATTATATAGGATTTGAAACTTCATTGTCATGATAAAAAATGGTACATAAAAATGTACAATTTGAGGTTTACCATTATTATAGCTTTAACTGTAGTCCAAATGTCCAATACTTGACTGCTGTTGTATTATTTCAAATGGTGGTGGCCATTTTAAATGCATACATTTCCGAAATTAAGAGTAATTTGTCTTATTTTGATAATGTCCTTATTGCCGTATGGTACTTCCAGTGTCGGAGAGTTAAGTTATTATTATTATTTTATGGTGCCATGCTCTGTGACTTTCATGCCAAATGAAAAATGAAAAATCAGAGTGGTTTGGAAGGGGTGGAAAGTTACCCTGCTAAAACCTGTTTCTTCTAACTTATATTATACCCTCTTAAAACACTTTTTTTTAAATGAAAAAAATACATATTTTACCCTTGTTGTTGTGGTAACAAAAACAATATTGTTTTTTGAGGCTTGAAATGTATTTTACTGGCTTGATTGACCTTTAAAACGTATACTTAAACACCAATATTATTATTATACCTCTAACATGGGGCTATGGGCTATGCTGGATTGCTGAGAATGGTGGCGGACATTTTGAAAAGCGTGTATATCTCAGAAATGAAATGTGATGCAACTCGTCTCTTTGGATAGATGTTTTCCTATTATCCTAAGATACTTCCATGCCAAAGAAAAAACAAAATGGAAGTTTTAGCAGGTGAGGGGGTACAAAGTTACCCTGTTAAAACACATTTTTTGAATGAAATTTGCATATTTTACCCCGGTTGTCATGGTAACAAAAACAATATTGAGTTTTTTAGTCTTGAAATGTATTTTATTGGATTCCTTGACCCTAAAAATGTATACTTTGACGCCAATATTATTATTATAGCTCTAACAGAAGCAAAGATATGGGCTATGCTGTATTGCTGAGAATGGTGGCGGCCATTTTGAAAAACGTGTATATTTCAGAAATGAAAGGTGATACAGCTTGTCTCTTTGGATAAATGTTTTCCTATTATCCTAAGGTACTTCCATGCCAAAGAGAAAACAAAATGGAAGTTTTAGCAGGTGAGGGGGTACAAAGTTACCCTGTTAAAACACATTTTTTTAATGAAATTTGCATATTTTACCCCGGTTGTCATGGTAACAAAAACAATATTGAGTTTTTTAGTCTTGAAATGTATTTTATTGGATTCCTTGACCCTAAAAATGTATACTTTGATACCAATATTATTATTATAGCTCTAACAGAAGCAAAGCTATGGGCTATGCTGTATTGCTGAGAATGGTGGCGGCCATTTTGAAAAACGTGTGTATTTCAGAAATGAAAGGTGATACAGCTTGTGTCTTTGGATGAATCTTTTCCTATCACCCTAAGGTACTTCCATGCCAAAGGGATTATCTGTGTCATGACTTGAAGTTAACGTCAATTTTTTCGGGGTTAAATCCTCCACTATCTATCTAAACACAAAACTATCCTGGTTGTGTTGTTAGCACAGTTAGACTAGCTGAAGATACCTAAACCTAAAGCTATCCGGTTTGTGCTGTTAGCACATCTAGGCCACAAAACGTGAGATTTATGGACTGTGGCATCGCAGTCCTCAGGCCAATCAGAGCACTTGTTTGAGGCTAATTATTCAACCCCCCACCCAGGACACGCCCCCTAAAGCAGCAGGTTGTTTCTGAGCTTTTTTATTTCATTATTTAAAGTTAAGTTTTATTACTTTTATGATTTCAAGTTATTTGTGTGTTATGTTTTCTATCAACAGATGTTGAATGTTTTTTTGTTTTTTTTTTTTTTCGCAGGAGATAAACTAAAAATAAAGCTGTGAAACGATATTCATCCCCTTTAATAATACCAGTTTGTACCGTAGATTCTACAAAACATTCGCTCTGAAAGAACATGCTGAAAGATTTGTGCTGCATTTCTCACCCCACCGTTCACGGCTCATATGAGCCATGAACGCCAGCTATTTTTCAATAAAGGTACAGCACAGAATGGTTTAAATCCAAAATATATTCCAAGATTTTGTATTAGTGTCTCGGTTGTTCCATCCCCGACCGCAACGCCGACACTAGCGTTGATTTGGGTCACGCAGCTTGGCTCTGTCCCTCGTAGACTTTGCATTGTGCCTCAATTTCCCAAAAGCCCTGAGAACCCCATAGAGTCCGTCGGCGTAGCAACAGCCACAAGGCAGTCTGGGTAATATGGGGGTCTCTGGCACCAAGGTTGAAGCCCTGTTTATATTGGTTTCAGTGGCCGTTTTTTAGCAACTTTAGCAACCCTTTTTTTGTGCTGCGCAGCAAAACTTCTGTCTGCCGGCTCAAGTTACAACAGTACTCTCTACCACTTATCTGGAGACCACCTGGAACTCGCTCGAGTCCAAAAAAGAGTGGTCCCTCGTCCCACTTTTGATAATAAGCCATTGATACAGTATAAAGTCACAAACGCGGCGACTCTTCCTCTCTCTCTCTCTCTCTTGTGTTGCTGTGTGTCACAGGGGGGCGGGGGGATAGCGTGAAGGGACAGGTTCAAACAAAGTGTCCAGATAACTACTATTATGTGTCATGGTAATGAAACATAAAAACGTTAAACAATAAAGACTGAAAATATTTACTAGGTTGCTAAAAAACGGCGACTGAAAACAATATAAACAGTGCTTCAAACATGGCGCCGGAGACCCCCATATTACCCAGACTGCCTTGCGGCTGTTGCTACGTCGACGGAGTCTATAAGACTTTTTTTTTTTTCTTGGTCATGTAACCCAAACACACAACATATGCTGTGGAGTCTATTGGAAACAATGTAGCTCTTAAAAGTCACATCAGAAACAGCAAATTGATCAATGAAAAGAAAAGTGGTTAAGGTGTTAATCTGCGGTCAAAGACATTAATGTTATAACAGTAGAAGGTTTAAATCAGGGGTTTTCAACAGGTGGTCCAGGGACCACCAGTGGTCCTTGAGAGGGTTCCAGGTGGTCCCCAGGCTAAATGATGGAAAGTTGGTTAACCAGATGTAACTCTTGAGAATGTGAAAATGAAACCAAATGGACCCGCAAGGGTCCATTTGGTTTCATTTTTACATTCTCAAAAAATATTAAAATATTAATCATCTGAATTAGCACCACTTTTACATTCTCAAAAAATATTAAAATATTCATCGTCTGAATTAGCACCACTTAATTAAAAAGTCTACACTGTTTTGTCTGCAAAATCCAGCCTGGAATTGTGGACAAAACCAAAAGAATTCTTTAGTTTTAGGTCTTTGGGGTGAAAAAGTAATCAAATGGTGGTCCGTGGCTCAAATGCTGAATAAATGGTGGTCCCTGGAGTCAAAAAGGTTGAAAACCCCTGGATAGAGGGTTTAGAGGGAGGCATATTTCAGATGCTTATCTGTTCTGTTTGTATTCCAGACACCACACAGTGACGCGTGGCATCACCAAGGGGGTGAAGGAGGACTTCCGACTGGCCATGGAGCGGCAGGTGTCTCGGTGTGCGGAAAACCTCTTCAGTGTTCTGCATCGCTTCTGCCTCAACGAGAAGATCATGATCATCCAATCACTGCCCTGAATACTGACGACGTCACCGCCATCCTCCAATCCCCTGCGCAGACTATTAACGGCTTTAGGGGATGCACAGGTGTCAGCGTATCGGACAGTATTTGCTGTTGGCGTCACAAAAGAGAGAAACAAAAACAATAACAACGACGACTAAATGAACATAAATGTATATCTCTAGGGTTAGTTAGGGTTTCTCTAATGTTATGTCATGTCAAACATCTAACCCAACAGTGCATCCATAAAAGATATCATTAATAATCATGGCAGTAAAATCAAATAAATCAATTGATTGAAATAGAGATGAATCTGTGAATATTGTTTATGGAACCTAAGTAGAATTAATTAATTGATTGATTGATCAATTACTCCAGGAGATAATATTAGTCTAAACCAGCCAATCGGCTGCAAGTGTCTTGCTCAGGGACACTTCAACACTAACTCTTGCAGTTACCATATCGTATGATGACTCTAGTCCAGGGATTTTCAACCTTTTTCATCCCAGGGACCACCATTTATTCAGGATTCGAGCCACGGACCACCATTTGTGGACATTAAATGTCTGTGGGGCCAAAGTTTTTAGCCCCACAGACCCCAAACCATAAGGTTTCTTTTACTTTGATCTGGATTTGGGGGGCAGTTACCGTTACTAACACGGTCGCAACCTTTTTCAACGGTCACACATGGCCTTTTTACAGCTGCCCCGACTTCTTTCTGAATCGGTCGCAGCATTGTGTGCATGACCTTTTTTTTTAGATGCAAACAAATCTAGATATTTATCATATACCACTGCAAAACCTAGATATTTATCACATACCACTACACTCGAACCTAGGTTTGAGTGCAGTCTGCTGTGTCTTTCCGCTCTTTCCCTTTTTCATGCCCATATCCCATATGGGAAAAACTTTACATGCAAACTCTTGAAAGTGGCACCTTTCATACAAGCAACTTTAGAAGAAAAATACTATGGAACTATCTTGCATGTTGTATATTTTTAGTGTCGCGGACACGTTTATGGGTCGAAAGTTGTTTTGAATAATTACTATTACCGTATTTTCCGCACTATAAGGCGCACCGGATTATAAGGCGCACTGGATTATAAGGCGCACCTTTTAAAACTGTTTTCATATATAAGGCGCACCGGATTATAAGGCGCAGAGAATAGAAGCTACTACAGTTAACATAGAATAAAAGCTACTGCAGTCAAATGATCCATATATAAGGCGCACTGGATTATAAGGCGCAGTGTGGATTTTTGAGAAAATTAAAGGCTTTTAGGTGCGCCTTATAGTCCGGAAAATACGGTATTTCAAAACTAGATCATAGATTTATTTGAAAAGAAATCTAAGAATATTTTCCTTAACCTAGACTAGTGAAATTAAACAAACTACAAGCTTGTAATGTTGAGAACACAGGCAGAAGTGTGTGTTTGTGTGTGTGTGTGTGTGTGTGTGTGTGTGTGTGTGTGTGTGTGTGTGTGTGTGTGTGCGTGTGCGTGTGCGCGTGCGCGTGCGTGCGTGCGTGTGTCATCCAATCTCATGGAAGGATCTAAATTGCGTCGACGCCCACCTGGCCTGTGTGTGATTGACAGCTCAATAGCTCTGTGTGCTCATGCGTGAAGAGGGGTCTGGTTACTATACCTGCCTGTCTGTCTCCAACCCTAACCTGACCGCAACATTATCCACTAATAACAATATATCACTGCAGGGGCGGATCTAGGCATGGGCATTGCCTAAATGCACATCCGCCCCTATATCACTGTAAGACTATAGTGTAAACTCATAGTTTTTCTTTCCTTTGGCACCTTTCAAAACAAAGGGATTTACCTACATAAGCAGCAAAGTACTATATGGTTAAAACAGTACACTTGACTCTTGACATAAAATCAATAGGAAGCAAAAAGAATTAAAGGGGTTCCACTATGGATTTTACATTTTTCAAGATAACAATGAGGTGGGCTTTTACAGTCGTGGTGGAACCCCTTTAAATGTAATAGAGGCAACTTTTTAGCCAGAAATATAAATTGATATATTGCTATATTTTTTCCTTGCAGACAGACACTTGGTTTGTCCTGCAGGCGGTCCAGAACTTTGTCAACAAATGAAAACAAAACATTTGTCAGGCAGAGGACAGACGTGACTAATAGGGCTGGGACGATATTGGTACCTCACGGTACGATATCGGTGGCGACATTAGGCCTCCGATAATGAATGAAAATCAATATATTGCATGAAATTCATCAACGATATATCATGATACTGCAACTGCAGCTGAAGAACAGAAAACAAAAAAATAAAATAAAAGACAAAAATCAGAACTTACTAATATATATCCTCGGTTATCAATCTTAGCTTTTATTTGTCTCAACTGATTATCAGCTATCTGTTGATAGCTCGCAAATCTGTTCTATTTTCACATGCAACAACACGCTCAAAAGTATGTAATTAGGCATGTTTTGGCAGAGTAATATCTTTACTTTTGATGGAAAAAGTAATAATATTACAGTAATATGTAATATTTAATTAGTTACTGCCCAACACTGCCTAAACTAACTAATTCTAAAGGGAAAAAAGACATTTTTTTTTTCATATGGATTTGTACAGATAGCCAAGTGTGCTTGTTTTATCGTAGGTATGCCACTGGCCTATGCAATATTTGATTAATAGTGATACTAAATATTTAATTATATTATGAATAAATTAAATATTAATATTTTAATTATTAATATTTAATTTATTTAATTTATTTAAACATTTAATTTAATATTTAAATTAATTACATATTAATATATTAAATATTTTGTAAAAAGTTTTTTTTTAAGTAATATGTAATAGTGATATTAATATTGATATTAATTACACTTGCTCGGACAGTAATATTGTAATCTAATGTATTGCTTTAAAATGAAGGTAATAATTAATAAGTAATATATTAACAAGGTAAAGTAGCCTAATATTCCCAACGCTGGTGATATATCACCATGTGGTTTTGCTTGGATTAAGAGTAGGCCTATCTGATAAAGGAGTAAACTTCACGCGGCTTAACGGTTCACAGACAGACAGGGAGCCAGCCAGACAGACAGACAGGTCTGCGGTGCAACATGATCCAGGGTATCGCTGACAGAGCGGTCGGTCAGGGAGCGCAGGCAGACGGAAGCGCGGTTCTGTTTGGCTAATATCCTAACTGTGTGTCTTGTGGTCTGGAACGCTCACGGGTTCAACCGGGGTTGAGCGCAGAATGCTCCGCGATACTCCAGGAGGATGCTCCGTCTATCTGGAAGTCACTGTTGAGATGTTTTTAGGTCTGTGAATATTCGTCTGGATGTAGATATAATGAGAGCTGAGAGAGATGGATTGAAGTCTTCCCTAGAGCAGCGTGGGTATCTCACTTTCAGCTGCATGAAGTATTATTTCATCCGTTATAGTTTGTAGTATTGTTCAGATGTTTGGATCCTCGTGCGATTGACGTGCAAGTTATCTTCTCGCTTTAGTTTAGGGTTGAAAGAAAGTGTGTTAAAATGAACGAGATGTTTGCTGCGCTCTGCTTCATGATGTTACTGAAAGGTGAGCCTGACAATTATCTATCTATCTATCTATCTATCTATCTATCTATCTATCTATCTATCTATCTATCTATCTATCTATCTATCTAGGATATGATGTTGCTGAAATTTAAGTCATTAATAGTTTTCATTCTTATGTTTTTAAGCAGTAAAATGAAAAAAGGAAGTGTAGGTGTGTAGGTCTATAAAATGTATATTTATACCAATACCTACTAAACTCTGCCTTATTGATACTAATTTGTATTGTATTTTATGTTGTTTGTGTTAGTCACATTTACAACGAGGAACACATTGTGAGAAGCAGACATTCCTGGAACGCGCAGCACAGAGAAACATGCACCTCGAAAAATAAACAAACAAATTAATTAAAAAAATAGCCTACCAGAATGGTAAGTGGTTGGAATTCAACCCTTGCTTTTGAGCTTATAGTGGATTGGAAGATTGCATTGAAACACAACAATGAGGAAAACACATATCCATGTCTTACACTTTACTTACTTTTACACTTGTGTTATGGAACAGTGAAGCATCCTCCTCATGCCTCATGCTCACCAATCTACACCTCAATGTAGTTGTGTTGGCCACTCTGTTGGTCTGCTATAGCAGTGGTTTTCACCCTTTTTGGCACCAGGGCCCTCCATTTCTCCAGGGGCGTTGCTAGCAATTCTGGGCCCCCTGCACAGCTTTTTGACATGGGCCCCCCTTCGTGGAGGTGCGGGGGGGGGGCACATTATATAAAATGTGTGGAGTCCTTGAAATCCAAAACTCATTATTATGTTTTGTTGCGCCACTCATTCGGTTTATTCAGGTAATATAGTGATTCAAATATATTTTTTATAATAATCAGTACAAATAAAACCTTATTAATCCAAGCTTTTAGTGGGCCCCCCTGGCTTCGGGCCCCCCTACAACTGTCCCCGTGTCTACGCCTGTGGCCACGTGCCACCATTTGATGACATTTTAGCCCCACAGACCCCAAAACTAAAGATTTCTTTTGCTTTTGTCCACAATACCAGGCTTCATTTTGGAAACAAAACATAGAACAAAAATGACCTTTAATCTTCTACATTCTCTAGTTGTGTAGACTTGGGCTAATTCACATGATGAATATTTTAACTCTTGAGAGTCTAAACGTGAAACCAAATGGACCCGCGAGGGTCCATTTGGTTTGTGATGGTGCTCCATGACACCAATATAGTATTTTTGTGTGCGTGTGCTCTGTCAGCGTGTCACACAGCAGACGGTCGTTTCGCTCAGAAACTCCTGACCGACCTCATGGATAATTACTCCACCGCCCTGCGACCGGTTGACGACACCGAGAAGCCTCTGAACGTTACGCTGCAGATCACCCTGAGCCAGATCAAAGACATGGTGAGAAAACTACATTACCCATAATCCACCCAGAGAAAACTACAATAATGGCCATAATCCAACCCTGTCGCAGATGATAAAAATAAAGAGGATAGTGCACGGGGGCGTGGCGCAGGCTGGTGCCGGAGGTTTGCACATGCTCAGTGTAAACAGGAACTGCTATGGTGGAATGTTCCAGCAGAGGTGCTAGATAGAAATCCCATAACTTGTGATGTAAATAATGAGATCCAGAGTAGTTGTGAATTGAACAGCATCACGATTCCCTTTTCAAACATTTTATATAATCCATCCACTGTTTAAATGAACAGTATCCATGTTTCTTTGTCATTTCACAAAAATAAAAGTTGACACATGTACTGTCTCTAATTAAAGCAACCATCACGAACAGGGAAAATCTACAAAAAGAACAATGTACAAAACATTTCCATTTAGTAAATGTAGGCTACTTGCCCTTGTCTTTCAGTCTGTTATAAACAGCTTTTTCCTCCACACAGTAGTTAAATTGACATAATATTTAAACTAAAAACAGAAGCATTAAAGTATTCTCTTTTTATATTATTTTTTATCATTTCAGTTCAGGTTCAGTAACTCTAGCGCCTCTGCTGGAACATTCCACCATAGCAGTTCCTGTTTACACTGAGCATGTGCAAACCTCCGGCACCAGCCTGTGCCACGCCCCCGTGCACTATCCTCTTTATTTTTATCATAGCCTGTCGCAGATCAAAGACATGCTTAGGAAACTGCAACTCCCATAATCCACGCTGGCAAAACTACAACAATGGCCATAATCCACTCTGTCGCAGATCATGTAGATGCCGTTTACATGCACGAAACGTATTATGAATGAATGCATTCAAGCCAGTCATCAGGGCTTGAATGGTCATGTTTGGAATGGCATGTGCCATTCTGAATAAATTTTCATTCCGGTCTGGAAGGATGGTATACGGTTTGCATCGGGATCGATCTACCATGTAAACACTTCATTTTGAAAGCTACTTTGAGTGTATTATTTTATACGTCTGCCCATAGACTATAGTGCTTTTGTGTTATTATACTCATTACAAAAGACAAATACACAGTTTACCTCATATACATTGTATGCAGATCGACACAGTTATATATATGTACAATTGCATGCTGCCTAAGGTTGGCACTATAACAGGCCGTGGTGGAAATTGGAAAACTTGGGGCAGAGGTTCATTGTCGGCATCCAAGGGAGTGTGCAAAGTTTGGCAAAGATCGGATTGACGGTGCCGGAGATAAGATGGACACACACAAAACAGACTCCCAGACACTGTGTTTTTGTCTCGTTAAAAGAAGCCATTTTAACATGAATGTGTTGGAAATGTGGTGTGCCTCGTGATGATTGGGTCCAGTATTTCGTTCAGTTAAAGAGTTAAGGAATGAGTTCACGTTCATTCATTCTGCCTTTTGTAAATGAATAGATTCCGAACCCCTTTTGGAAACCAGCTCCTCACCACGTGTCCTACACACTTCCACTCGTTTTGAGCATAGACGTACAGTATATATATAAGATATGGCACCGCATGAGAGGGGAATTCCTTAGCCGTCTCTGTTAGTTGTATATCTACGCTCAAACATCAAACATTCTTCTGGTCTCCTCATATACAGTTTTGTTCAAAATAATAGCAGTCTGTTTAAAAAATGAATAAAGTCCAAAATCCTTATAGTGGTTTTTATTTCCATGCATTGGGAACACTGCACATTATATTCTAAATCAAAACATGAAGAAAAAAAGCAGAAATTATTTAATTACTTTACAGAAAAGGAAGAAAAATGAACATTGGGCTGTTCAAAAAAATAGCGTCTGCATTTTACTTTACAAACTCAAATATTTACTGTATTAACTGAAAAATATCCAGGATTCAGCATTCCTGTGAATCACTAAACTAATATTTAGTTGTATAGCCACTGTTTTTGAGAACCGCTTCACATCTGTGTTGCATGGAGTCGACCAACTTCTGGCATCTGTGAACAGGTATTCCAGCCCAGGATGATTTGACAACGTTCCATAATTCCTCTGCATTTCTTGGTTTTGCCTCAGAAACAACATTTTTAATGTCACCCCACACGTTTTCTATCGGATTAAGGTCCGGGGATTGGGCTGGCCACTCCATGACTTTAATTTTGTTGGTCTGTAACCAAGAAGATGCTTGCTTACTGGTGTGTTTGGGGTCGTTGTCTTGTTCAAACACCCTCTTCAGCATAAGGCAACATGACCTCTTTAAGTATTTTGATGTATCCAAACTGATCCATGATCCCTGGTATGCGATAAATAGGCCCGGCACCATATTAAAGTTAAACATCCCATGGTGGTGCAAGCATCATGATATGGGGATGTTTCTCTTACTTAATGTCGGGCCTATTTTGGACTTTATTCATTTTTTAAACAGACTGCTATTATTTTGAACACAACTGTAGAGCTGAGCAGTCCTGCCCCTCTCGTGACATCGCCCCTGTTCCAGAACTAGATTCCCCATTCATTTTCCTCATAGACTTTTCGAAAATGATCTATATAAAGACGATTACGCCACGGACAAAGCCAACTCGGGTCTCAACAAATCATGACAACACACACAATATTTAGTAAACTAGACTGAAAAAAGACTCGCTCACTGTGAAAAAAAGAAGGAAGTAATCCTTAGATGAGACTTTAGAAAATCATTATTTCATTTATTTGCTCATAATAAAGTGCTCCATGCTCAAAGTGCTGGTTAAAAAAGCAAACATTTCGGTCCGAAGACCTTCGTCAGTGCTTAAATTGTCAAAACCAGATGAAGAACTTGCATTTAAAGGGCTACAAATCAGCTCAGGGGCTGGGGATTGCCAATTTGTGGCCACACCTCATAATGGGGTGTGGACAATACAAGATGAGTTAAACAGTTTCACAGTCTATAGAAAACATGAAATATGCATATACAACACTCTTTTATACACACACTTTGTTTATAGGTAGCAATGTAGAGACAGATCTTCATTTAAGCCACCTGGATTGACAGACTGTAAATAAAAGTTCCACCTAGATTCAGTTTGGAGGAGTTTAGTTTCTAAATCTCCTCCTCTTCTGGATTTCTTTACTTGTTCAATGACCGTAAAAGACAGATCTGCTATGGAGTGACCGGCTTCCATGAAGTGTCTAGCAACAGGGGATGTGATGTCCTTCCGTCTAACGGAACTCATATGTTCTATGATGCGTGTGCTGACCGGAGAGCCCTGGTTGTTTTGCCTACATAGTGTAGATTACATTTGCATATCATATAGATCACATTAGAAGAGCTACAGTTCACAAAAATTGTCTGATGGCATATTGTTTGTTAGTAACTGTACTCTTGAAAGTATTAGTTTTATTGGAGTTTTTACAGGCCACACAAAGTCGACAAGGGTAGAAGCCGGTGACTCCATCTAGTTGCCCCGCAGGTTGTTGGGGGGGTATGTAGCAGTCTGCTTTCACCATATAGTCTCTGATGCTTTGAGATCTATAAAGAGAAAAAAGAGGAGGGTCAGAGAATAGTTTGGCACCTTCAGGGTCAGCTGCCAAAACGTGTCAGTGTTTTTCTATAATGCTACGGATATCATTACTCAAAGGATTATATGTAGTGATGCAGGCACATGAATTTATTTTTTGACTGAGTAACCTGATTTGGGTTGGTCAATCTCATTAAAGCAGAGTCAAGCCATTTTTTGGGGTAACCCCTTTCCACAAAATTTCTGTACATGATGTCTCATCCTTTTCAAAATCTGACTGGCTGCTACAGATACGTTTCAGAAATTGGGAATATGGTAAACCTTTCTTTAAGGCAGGGGGGTGTGCACTGGTGGCATGTAAAACACACACATTATCATAGAATATCTAATTAGCAAGAAGGAGGAATGGCAGGATACAACACTTATTGTTTTGTTTTGTTTTGTTTTTTGTTAGAAATTATTTAATTGTCCCAAAACATTGTGTATGTTGTCATGGTTTGCTGACCCGAGTTGGCTTTGTCCGTGGCGTAATCGTCTTTATATAGATCATTTTTGAAAAGTCGGAGGAAAATGAATGGGAAATCCATTAGGGGCGACGTCACAAGGGGGTGGGACTGCTCAGCTCTAGCCCCTCCCCTTCAGGAAGTAAAGCAAGTTGGCCTCTCTTGCCATTGGCCTCTTGACTCAAAGGTATTATAGACAACTTTACATACACTATACATCGCCTATAGACAGTATATATATAATATAGTGTGTGTGTCGCTTCTACTTTCATGTTGCAGCTGCTTCCCTGCAGAAAGACATTTAGCCCTGCAGAGTGCAGACCTTCCAGAACTTTGCTGTTGTCAACGATTTTTTTGGTCGGGCCCATGGCAAGGCAGTGCTAGTGCGTGAGGGGTTGTGTAGGGTGAGGCAGCGTTTCAGCCAATCACAGCGCAGCAGCCTCCAGCAGTTTCATAATGAGCCAATAGAGTGGAGGTGAGGTCAGGTGTTAGAGTTAGATTCAAATCTGTTTACAAATACAGATTTTGTACACACTAAAGTTGCCTATGACCCTGGGGCCTTTGGGGTCGGAGGTTATACATACTTACTTAGATGTTCTTTGTTGGGTTTTTTTCTGCTAAAGTACGATGCTTATAAGCGTATAAAATATGAATCCAAAACCTAACCCATATCCTATAAAAATGAAATTTTAGTAATCAAAGATTGTGATTGCTTTGTTTTTGTCCAACATAACCCTGGCCCTGATAGTGACCACCTATTTCAAACCCTAACCGGACGTGGCAGCAAAGATAACCCTGAACCTAACCATACTTAGATTAGAGCAGGTTTATAAGGTAAGACAAGATGTAGACGTCACCTTCTGATTAGTCATTCAACAATGACTGTACACGTCTACTGTTACTTTGAGTGTGTGTGGGTGTGTGTGTGTGTGTGTGTGTGTGTGTGTGTGTGTGTGTGTGTGTGTGGGTGTGCGCGTGCATGTGAGCGAGAGAGAGAGCGGTACGTGTCTTATTACCCATTAGGGGGTTGTCCATCCGTCCGTCCACCCCCCCAGGAACCCAACCATATCTACACCTGATATTTACAGATGGATTTCAATTCCATGACAGCCTGTGTGTGTGTGTGTGTGTGTGTGTACGTGTGTGCGTGTGCGTGCGTGCGTATTTTCCACAATAGTCGTTAGACGTGACCTCACCCTGTCACTTATGTGTCATCGTATCTCTTATTTGTCATGCTGACATTATCTTAATGTGATTTTATTATTTATTGTGCCGACATGATCTTAACGTGATTTTATTATGTATTGTGCCGACGTGATCTCAATGTGATTTTATTACCTAATTATTATGTTGACATGATCTTAATGTGATTGTATCATTTATTATGCCGATATCATCTTATTCCCACATTGTATTTTGCTATCTAGTTGACCGTTCCTCAAGCAGGAGTCAGCCCATCAGTCATATCTAGTTGCGACCGCAAGTCGCCATTTAGTATGAACACTGGGCTGCAACTCTGTAACGTGCAACGTATATTGCACGCTTAGATACGCATGCACACCAGGGGTGGATGTAACATCTCCCAATTGGGGGATGGGGGGGGGCAGGAGAAAATGGTATGGGGGCGGCTTCTTCGGCAAGTATAAGCATCAATAATAACATCAGTTGTTGTTGAAGTTACAACAGACACACAGCATGCATAAAGGTCTGACTCAGAGAGTTTTCTGTTTTCAATGATGAAATGCTGTGGTTTAGTGGTGCGGCAATTCTAGTTAGTAGGAGTAGTAGAGCTTCTAATCATTTTAAATATAAGCAGTTTAATTTGAGTTTTGGGTTGTTTTGCATGCCATCATGTTTGGTGGGGCAGTCTGGGCATTTAGTGGGGCATTACCCCCCCATGCCCATGCCTAGATCCGCTCCTGCACGCATGCCCAAACTGATAATGTGTTAATTGATTGCTGTTCTCCCACAACCGCCTCGCAGTGTGCTGTTTAGCAGGAGAAAGATAAACAGTAGGCTATCCTCCATCAGTGTTCTCCTAAGTTCTAACATAGGCTTGGAGGCAGAGGACGCCATAATGTCCTCTGCCAAAAAGTGTAGCCTCGTGATGGAATCGTCCAACGACTGTGTGTAAACTCCATTGTCCATTAAAGGGAAATTCCACCCATTTTCAACATTGTAAAGAGTGTACAAATGCAACCAAATGAACCCTAAGAGCTTCATTTGCTTCCATTTGTACGCTCTCAGAAAAAAAGAAGCGTCAAAAGAAATCTATTAACATGGTGAAATATATCTTGGTGACTTGGTTTAGGCGACTGTGTGTGTGTGTGTGTGTGTGTGTGTGTGTGTGTGTGTGTGTGTGTGTGTGTGTGTGTGTGTGTGTGTGTGTGTGTGTGTGTGTGTGTGTGTGTGTGTGTGTGTGTGTGTGTGTGTGTGCGCCAGACTACAAGTCCTTCCCACTAGACACAACCTTTCCATCTGGTTCCCCACCACTCAGGCTCCTCATTGTTTGCACCACACTACAGAACAGATCACTGAAACACTGTCACATATCTTGAACGGCTGCTATGCTTACAAAGGGATGTACATAGCACGCCATGATAGAATAGTGGAACTCATATCAAAGGACATACCAAAGTACCATGCATCTTCTGTGAGAATGTACACACATTCCAGGGTCATTCCATCCATGTTCCAACTCTGTGATAACCCAGACATATTTACATCTTTGACAGCTAATACGCCAGATGTTGTTGTGGTTGATGAAGAGTCCAAGGAAGTGTCTGTTTTAGAGATAGCCTGCACCTTTGACCACAGCCTAGAGGAAGCATTTATGACCAAGGTCATTAAATATCAATCCCTTCTAAATACCATCTCAGAGCTGGGCTATAGGTGTAGACTATTTGTGTTTATATTCGGCAGCCTAGGACATACGCACAGACTGGTTGTTAGAGGGTTCCAACAACTTGGGATGCCCAAAAAAGAGGCAAAAAGGCTGGCAAAGTACTGCAGCGTCTCTGCTATAATTGGCAGCTGTCAAATAAGGCGGAGACGCTGCTACCTGTACCCATAGACTGTACTGTGCAACATGCTTGTCTATCACAAGAGCTCATGACATGATTTTGCAGATGTAACTCGAATGCACCTATAATATTTGTGTCCCTGTATGCATTTCCTTTGTGTGGACATAAATAAATGGTTAAAGTGTGTGTGTGTGTGTGTGTGTGTGTGTGTGTGTGTGTGTGTGTGTGTGTGTGTGTGTGTGTGTGTGTGTGTGTGTGTGTGTGTGCGTGTGCGCGTGCGTGTGTGTGTGCGCGTGCGTGCGTGCGTGTGTGTGTGTGTAGGACGAGCGTAACCAGGTCCTCATAGCGTACTTGTGGATCAGACAGACATGGTACGATACGTTCCTCAGATGGAACAAAGAGGACTACGACGGCCTGGAAGTGATCCGGATCCCATCGACTCTGGTCTGGAGACCGGATCTGGTTCTGTACAACAAGTACTGTAAAACTACTACTATTACTACTACTACTACCATTTGGTATCATGTTACACTGTCATGTCACACACTCAACATCAAATGGTGG
This sequence comes from Benthosema pterotum, assembly GCA_039105355.1. NCBI lineage: Eukaryota > Metazoa > Chordata > Actinopteri > Myctophiformes > Myctophidae > Benthosema > Benthosema pterotum. The sequence goes on from CM076984.1 coordinate 4,932,256, forward strand.
TCTGTGGCTAAAATGTGAATAGTGAATAGTGCTTTATTGAGTACAGTCAAATGCCTAACCAAAGCGATCACAAGTCTGTGCAGACTTTTTTCCATTCGGGTCCTGGTATTCATTTAATAATCCTGACAAACAGCAGTAATCAGATGTGAGAACAGCTTTTTTTTGTCTGCAATCGTCATGGTTTTATTTTATTAAAGGGGAAGTCCACCCATTTTCAACATTTTACTATGTCATTGATGTACCTTCGAGGTGTTGGGTGGACATGATAAAAAAGTTCCCCCATTCTGTATTCCCAAGAAATGGAGGTCTGAAGAAAACCACTAACATGGTGAAACATTTTGATGACATCATCAAGATGTATTTTCGCCATGTTAATGGATTTCTGTAGACGCTTCTTTTTTTCTGAGGGCGTACAAATGAAACCAAATGAACCCGTTATGGTTCATTTGGTTGCATTTGTACACTCTCAGAAAAAATGTTGAAAATGGGTGGAATTCCCCTTTAGACACCTTTATAACTAATGACACATATTTGCTAAGTGAATGTTTGAAAAAAGAACTGTTTTTTGTTTGTTTTTGGCTCTGCTCACGCAAAAATAGGCCATGGCCTACTTGTGCACCATGTGCACAAGTTGGCGTGGAGGTCTAGTTATTCGTGTTCAGACTTTAATTTAGTCATATTCAAGATTTTATTTTATTACTCAAGTTTGCGTTTTAATTCATTCATGTTCAGGGCTGATGAAGCGTCCTCGGGTGTCATGGAGACCAATGTGGTTCTGCGCTACAACGGTGAGATCACATGACTTTAATAATAATAATTATTAATAATAACAACAACAACAACAATAATAATAATAATAATAATAATGTATTCTAGGTGAGATCATATGGGACGCTCCGGCCATCACCAAGTCTTCCTGCTCTGTCGACGTTTCCTACTTCCCGTTTGACAGCCAGGAATGTAACCTGACCTTTGGTTCCTGGACGTATAATGGAAACCAGGTTAGCATTACTGTTGGCATTATTAAAACTAACTGACATGGATCTACAGTATAAGAGACCCAGGGGTGGAGAAAATGCCATTGCAGTGTGTGGAGACCATCTCACGGTTCTTCTCTCCTCGTGGACATCTCCATTGTAGACCTTCTCACTGTTCTCCTATCTTCATCAAGTGGACATCTCCATAGTAGACCTTCTCACTGTTCTCCTATCTTCATCAAGTGGACATCTCCATAGTAGACCTTCTCACTGTTCTCCTATCTTCATCAAGTGGACATCTCCATAGTAGACCTTCTCACTGTTCTCCTATCTTCATCAGGTGGACATCTCCATAGTAGACCTTCTCACTGTTCTCCTATCTTCATCAGGTGGACATCTCCATAGTAGACCTTCTCACTGTTCTCCTATCTTCATCAAGTGGACATCTCCATAGTAGACCTTCTCACTGTTCTCCTATCTTCATCAAGTGGACATCTCCATAGTAGACCTTCTCACTGTTCTCCTGTCTTCATCAAGTGGACATCTCCATAGTAGACCTTCTCACTGTTCTCCTATCTTCATCAAGTGGACATCTCCATAGTAGACCTTCTCACTGTTCTCCTATCTTCATCAGGTGGACATCTCCATAGCCATGAAAGAAGGAGACCTGTCCTCGTTTGTGGAAAACGTGGAGTGGATCCTGGGAGGGATGCCCGCCACCAAGAATGTGATCGTGTACGGATGTTGTGCAGATCCGTATCCTGACATCACCTACACCGTTCTGCTGCAGAGGAGATCCTCCTTCTACATCTTCAACCTCCTGCTGCCGTGTTTCCTCATCAGCTTCCTGGCTCCGCTGGGCTTCTACCTGCCAGCTGACAGTGGAGAGAAGGTCTCTGAATATCTACTACTACTACTACTACTACTTCTTCTTCTTTTTCTTCTTCTTCTTCTTCTTCTTCTTCTTCTTCTTCTTCTTCTTTTTCTTTTTCTTCTTCTTCTTCTTCTTCTTCTTCTTCTTCTTCTTCTTCTTCTTCTTCTTCTTCTTCTTCTTCTTCTACGTTCTTCTTCTTCTTCTTCTACGTTTCACCAAAACAAACGTGGCTTGTCTGTTATTATTTACCAGAGCTAGCAGTAACATAGTGTTATTATGGACCACAGATACTGTAACAATAAAATAGTGTTATTATTGACCACAGATACTGTAACAGTAACATAGTGTTATTATGGACCACAGATACTGTAACAGTAACATAGTGTTATTATGGACCACAGATACTGTAACAGTAACAGTGTTATTATGGACCACAGATACTGTAACAGTAACATAGTGTTATTATGGACCACAGATACTGTAACAATAAAATAGTGTTATTATTGACCACAGATACTGTAACAGTAACATAGTGTTATGGACCACAGATACTGTAACAGTAACACAGTGTTATTGTGGACCAGTCTCACCTTCAGCTGATACTGGAGGCTTGACAATCTAATACATTACAGTACAGTATCATATTTTATATGGTATATAGTATAGTAACATAGTATTATGTTAGGGTTATTGTATTGTATTATTAGTATTATTGTATTATTTTTCCAGGTGTCTCTGGGCGTCACCGTCCTGTTGGCTCTGACTGTCTTCCAGATGATGGTTGCTGAGAGCATGCCTCCTTCTGAGAGTGTCCCTCTGATAGGTCAGTACATGACTACCGTCCCATCCTCTGATAGGTCAGTACCATGCTATCCCATTCTTAGAGAGTGTCTCCATTAGCCCCTCTATGTTCAGATTCCAGGGTCTGAGTGAACACAAACATTGGCTTGTAATTGGCTGATCAACCCATATATGATTGGCTGAGCCAAGTAGCCAGAAAAATGACTAGTAATGGTTTGATTGGCTGAGCAGGAAATACAAGGTATAGTGACAGGCATGCCACACACTTCACTAAGGTGTGATTTTTGGCGTCTGCTTGAAAAGCAGAGTGCCTAGTATTCGATACTCGGGGTATTGCAAGATTCAAAGATTCAAAGATGCAAAGATTCAGAGATGGGGGGATTCAGAGATGGAATCTCCATTGTCTACATTGTCTACAGCTTGTGCGACATTGAGGGAGTAGAAGACAGAACTGGACATGCATTGGTTTCCATGAGAGAGGCGCAAGCAGCCGCCGTTATGGAGATGTCATAACGGAGATGTCATAATTCTGTCTATATGGCTAAGACGACCTCTGAGCCATGGGATGAGTTTTGTACCGGCGATGTGGTTGGCTAGCTCGTATCTCAGCAACGCCGACATGTTCTGATTGGCTGATAGTCAGAGAGCTACTGTATACTTCAGTTAATTAGTAGTAGTTGGTATGACCGCGTCCGTTTCAATCCATCGCATAACTTTTGCAACATTGCATGATCTTTACATTTCATACAACAATTCTGCAGAAATAATACTGCAGACGCCATTTAATTGATGCATCATTTTGTCTTGTTATAAATACAACATCCACACCTTTGATCTTCTTGATTTAAATAGTTTTTTGTAAACTGATAAATACTCCATTGTGAATATGAATGAGTATAATTTAATTATAATGCTTATTAAGTTGAGATGAACGCTACATTATGAACATTAATGAGTTACATTATATTTAATTTCATTTAAATATAATGTGTATTAATTCCAGGTAAATACTACATCATGAAGTTAAAGCTTCACTGTTTACAGCCTACTGCACACCATTATATACTGCCCAGTTGTGGGTCAGATATGAGGCCAAATCTATGCAGAGATTAAAAGTAGCATACAATGATGCCCTGCGGTTGTTACTTTGTGTGTATAGATGGCACAGATCCAGCCAACTGTTTGTTAGTTTAGGGCTACCCACCTTCAAAGACCTTTTAAGGAATTTGATGTACAGATTCATGTGTCGGTTAAATGAATCTGTAAACCTTATTTTAATGAAGTTGGTTGATCCTGCCAAATGCACTTTTAGATATTGTTCAAGTTTGTAGCCCACTGGCGTTGTAGCCTTTTTTAGGGCCACTGATTGCCTATGCCTCTTTTATGTTTTCTGTTGTTGTGCATTGTGCGTGTATTGTTGCTGTATTGTCTTTCTATGGACACCCTGAGAGTTTCCTGAATAAATATTGATTGATTGATTGATTATTGATGATGAATGGTCATTAGTTTGATTTAAAGGTAGGGGAAGTGATTTCACTTTTGTCAGATATCACCCCAAAAAAATGTTTGTTAAAATGCTCTATTATAAGGTGTGCAGACCATATATGGAGTTTCCCCCTCCCCCACGTTAGCAGAGAAGCTAATAAAAGTTCCCCAGGTGGAGGGTGAATTCTCCTCCAATCAGGATCGAGCAGCAGGTACACATAGTGTAGCTACTCCTGGGCGCCCCTAGTGCACCAGGCTGGTACTACACGATGAATTTCAAATCACTTACCCTACCTTTAAATATAATGTTTATTGTGCTTTTCAGGTAAATACTACATCATGATGAATGTTCAATAGTTTGATTTAAATATAATGTTTATTATGCTTCTCAGGTAAATACTACATCGCTACCATGACGATGATCACAGCCTCCACGTCTCTGACCATCTTCATCATGAATATTCATTTCTGCGGCGCTGAAGCCAAACCCGTTCCTCACTGGGCCAAAGTTCTGATTATCGACTGGATGAGCAAAATGTTCATGGTCTACGAGGTTGGAGAAAACTGTACCACCGTCAACCCTAATGACCCGGTTATTATTATTATTACCCTTATTCAGTGTTGGGAATATTACTTTACCTTGTTAATATATTAGTTATTAATTATTACCTTCATTTTAAAGCAATATATTATATTACGTATTATGTAATATATTAATATTACTATTACATATTACTTAAAAATATGTATTAGTATTAGTGTCACTATTAATCAAATATTGCGTAGGCCAGTGGCATACCTACAATAAAGCAAGCGCACTTGGCAATGTGGCCAAATCCATATGAAATCAACTTGAAAAAACGTCACTCCTGAATAAATAATTTGATGACAAATTATAGAAAATAAGTAATTATTTAACTTCTGCAGTTGTCAAGATAATTTCACAAGAACTTTTCAACGAGACAGATTGGCAGAAAGTAATGCAGTAATGCAGAAAGAAAAGTATAATATATTAGATTGTTTTTGTTAAGCAATATATTTATATTACAAGTAACTGCATTTTGGTAATATATTATGTAATATATTAAGTTACGTAGTGCACATGTCCCAACACTGCCCTTATTAATCACATAAGCACCTGGAACTATTAGCGCCCATTGAATCAGTGCGCCTGTGCTTGTTTCCATCTGCAAAGGGGTGGTGAATTGAAAAATACATTTTTCACACTTTTAGACCACATCCGTGCTATTTTATAGCCATACCCAAAAATACATGCCCCAAAAATGGGGAATTTTTCACTTTTGTGCATTTTCAAATGAAAACTCCATAAAAGTCAATTTTAATTGCTTCCTGAAAGCGAAAACGTACTGCGTGATGACATAACCATTATCACATCAATAAAAGCCAATAGAAGTTAAGCTGACCTGTTTTTATCCCATTTCTGAGTAGTCGTCCACAATCACAGGTGCCTCTATTAAAGTCAGAAATACACAGTTTTTAATCCCATTCTGGCATCCAGACATTGTATTACTGGGTTTAAACTCAATCATCACGAATATACAACGTATATCTGAACACATTATATGGTAGAAATATAGCAGTAAAATGGCAGAGTTGAGAAACGAATTGTAAACAAACATTCCAAGCGACGCGTGTACTGTATATACTGTAGCTCAGCATAAGCCGTCCCTCGCACTCCCATTGTATCATGTTGCCTGAAGGCCAATGGGATACATGGGATATTTCCGCTTTACTATGCCATTTTCGGTTCTCCGCACCTTTAAATCCCTTGTACCTTCTTGCAGGATGACTGTGGAACAGGCCCCTCCCCTCTCCCTGGAGGGGGGCGTGTCCACAGACCACAGACGCCCGGCCCTCGACGGACCTCCAGAGTCCTCCCACAGCGCCCCCATGTGGCACCCTGCTGCTCTGAGGTAGGCCTGTCAATCACTGCTGCTCTGAGGTAGGCCTGTCAATCACTGCTGCTCTGTAGGCCTGTCAATCACTGCTGCTCTGTAGGCCTGTCAATCACTGCTGCTCTGAGGTAGACCTGTCAATCATTGCTGCTCTGAGGTAGGGCTGTCAATCACTGCTGCTCTGTAGGCCTGTCAATCACTGCTGCTCTGTAGACCTGTCAATCACTGCTGCTCTGTAGGCCTGTCAATCACTGCTGCTCTGAGGTAGGCCTGTCAATCACTGCTGCTCTGAGGTAGGACTGTCAATCATTGCTGCTCCCAGGTAGGACTGTCAATCACTGCTGCGCCGAGTAAAATGAAATACAAAAGTAAAGACACCTTAGTTACAGCAATTAGTCAACCTAGCCTCAAAGTTACTTAGAAACAATCAAAGGCCCACTTCACCACTTTTCAACATATCTTCATATAATAGATCCTCTAATCCACTAATGTAGATGATAAAATACCACTATTGTTTCTACTCAGTCTGTGTCTCATAGGAGGCGAGGCCTGTGGGCAGTTTAGAAACCTGTCTTCCAGTGACATCATCGTTCAACAGAATTCTTTAAAACAATACAAACATATACACACATATATATATATATATATATATATATATATATATATATATATATATATATATATATATATATATATATATATATATATATATATATATATATATATATATATATATATATATATATATATAATGATATTTTTGTTACTGGGAGAACGATGTGTTCTACTTTTTTTCCAACTTTTCAGAAATAGAAAGCCTGCAGTTTCTGTTAGCTTGTATTCCCCATCGATGATGTCACTGGAGGACACTATCTGAACTGTCCACAGCCCTCCTGTGAGACAGTAGAAAAATAGTGGTATTTTATCATGTACACATTAGTGAGGACCTATTATATGAAGATAGGTTGAAGAGTGGTGAAGTGGTCCTTTAAGTGGTATCTATGAGAATGTAATTTAGAAAAAAGCTATCAAGCTATTCTTCCAGCCACTCTGCAGGGAGTTTGAACTACTCCCCTCCGGTAGACAGTAGAAAGTACCAAAAAATTACCATAACATATTATATTCCTAATGTCATTAAAGGGGAATAGCATGGAATTCAACTTTTTTTGTGTGTGTGTTTTTGGTGCTCCAAATTTGAACAACCAGGCTTTTCATATCATAGAGGAGCTTGAATGTAAATTGCTCTCAGAAACAGTGTTTGATTTTGGCCTCATAATGATGTCATCAGTGCACCCAGCTTTGTATAATTCCTCCTCTCCTTCAGTCTTCAATTTCAAAAGTGTTTTTCCAATGTTTTTTTTACAATGTCCAACATTGTTGTTTTCCCAAGCTCGTCTGGAATGGAAACAAGCCTGGTTTTAGTGGAGCAGCTAGGTGCTTATTTTCATAAGCATTCTGCATTTTGGGTTACAAGCATGAAAATTGGTATCAGTGGTCTCCAGGGGTCACTTGACGAGAAAATTGACAGAGGCAATTGAAATTTCAAAATGGCGGCCATTTTTCAAGATGGCTGTCACCTTAGTGGAACAATGGAGTGATATATAGGTGCATTTGGTTATACAAACATGAAAATTGGCATAATCAGTCTCTATGCGCCACTTGACAATAAGCCACCCCCAGCTAGTTGAAATTTCAATATGGCGTCCATTTTTCAAGATGGCCGCCACCTAAATGCATAATTATAGTGATATAATGGTTTATTTGATGATACAAACATGAAAATTGGCATAATCAGTCTCCATGAGTCACTTGACAATGAGCCACCCCCAGCTAGTTGAAATGTCAAGATGGTGTCCATTTTTCAAGATGGCCGACAGCTACGTGCATAAGTTAAGAGATACTTTTTTGATGATACGAGTCATGACAATTTGCATGAACAGCCTCTGTGGGTCACTTGACAGTAAGCCACACACAGCTACTTTAAATTACAAGATGGCCATTTTTCAAGATGGCCGCCACCTTATTGGTGTGGTTAAGTGATATTAGGGTTTATATGTTGATACATACAGTCAAAGAAATCTATTGGACACCTCAAAAGGCTCTCTCAAGAGAGGTTGCTTGACTATTTTTTTGTCTGATTTCTCACCCATGACCTGTCCAGTTTGGTAAATCCTATCAGGAGTTGCCTCCCACTGGCATAGCTTCACAAGCCCCCTTACCATGACAAGGCAAGCCCCTTTATCCAAGGCGCTTCACACACACACACACACACACACACACACACACACACACACACACACACACACACACACACACACACACACACACACACACACAGAGAGAGCATAGAGGGAACATAGAGGGAGCATAGAGGGAACATAGAGCTGAGGGCCTCAGCTCTATGTTCCCTAGGCTCTATGTTCCCCCAGCTCAGCTCCCTCACCCAAATTAGGCCCTATGTTCCTCATGCTTATGTACGTGTAGATATGGTAACTATAGTGTTGTAGTGTCGTGGTGTGCATCAACTCTCCACAGGTTCTAAACCAGGACATCTCGACCCCATTGGACAATTGCAATCGCCTGATTGTATTTTTTTTTTCAGTGTCTCTGTGTCTGTCTAAGCACAGAAAGACACAACTACACCTCTTATTTCCCCACCCTTTTGGACATGGTGTGGCTCACAGGCATTAGTGTCAGGAGTTAGTGAAATATGTATATACGTACATATGAAATATGTATTCACTAACAACTAACAGATCACACATGAGAACACTTACTCTGGTTACACACTGGCAAAGGGTGACAGAATATTATAGCAAATGACTCATGACCAATAGTAAATGACCAACCGATAGCAATGGTCACGACTGTTTTCTAACCTTTCTAAAGGTAGAGGAGGGAAGTCCCCTATAACTGTTAACCATCAGTCGCGAATGGTCGAGCCTCATTTTGGACTATCGGCCATGGCCATCTGAATCGGTGGAAAATTGATTTTGCTGTCTCTCCAGCAATATGTGACAGTAATCTATGGTCTATGCATCCATTGGTTGGTAATCCTAAAAACCTAAAATACATGTGATTGATGTTACTGCAAAAACAGGTTAATCTGACTCGTTGCTGTGGTTTTTCAACCTTTTTCATATGGAGTTCGAACTCCATTCTGTGAATGGTCTGCAGCAAAAGCAGAGGCTGAGGTATTATCCTTATTTACAACCTCCCAGCTTTTTGGTGTATGCAAAACAACTAAGATCATGCCCTGAGCACTACAGTTAGTCCATTGTTCATCCAATGTAATTTAAATCCTGTGCGATCTGTACACTATCCGGTTAACTAAAACCCCTTTAACCTTGGCTCGACTCTCCCATGCTGGAACAACCTGTCAATTCAGATGCGACTATCTAACTGTTTTGGGGTAAATTAGACAGCATTATGGGAGACTACCTTTCAACCTGACATTGAACCCCATTCTGAGTTTAACAGCAGTGATATATCACCAGTGTGCCCTGGTAGTGCAGATATCACTCTTTTATAATCCATCTATGATCACCAAAGGAATTTCAAGTGGCTGGGAGTAGTTCTTGTGAAGCAACCCTTAGAGACGGCTCATATCAATTTGCATGCTTGTGTCACTATAAACAATTACATTGCTATTTAGGTGAGGTAGCCATCTTGAAATTGGCAACCACCTTGACATTTCATATACAACGTAACTGTGGGTGACTTATTGTCAAGTGACTCACAGAGACTGCCAATTTTCATGCTTATACCACGGAATAAACCATAATTATATGACTTAAATGGTGTCGGCCATCTTGAAAAATGGACGCCATCTTGAAATTTCAACTAGCTGGGGGTGGCTTATTGGCAAGTGACACATGGAGAGTGATCATGCCCATTTTCATGGTTCCATCAACAAATAAACCAATATATCACTGACTGTTCAATTAAGGTGACAGCCATTTTGGAAAAATGGCCGCCATTTTGAAATTTCAATTGCCTCTGTCAATTTTCTTGTCAAGTGACCCCTGGAGACCACTCATACCAATTTTCATGCTTGTAACCTAAAATGCAGTATTATATCACTTAGCCGCTCCGCTATTTTATCTAGCATCAGTATTATAATGACTCAGATATTAAATAATAGGACAATAAGACATTGTGGTACGGCAGCTAATCTGTTCCGAAAAAAATGTTTTTGTATTTTTTCTTTTTTACTGTTTTTGACTGTTTTGTGTCTGTTTTGACTCTTTCTGACTGTTATTGCTACTTTTGTGTGTTTTGACTTTTTGTCTGTTTGTCTCTACCAGTATGGTGGTGACTGTGTTTCACCCCATAACCCCGTAACAGTTGCCAGCAGGGGTAAGACATAGTCGCCTAATACTGGTGAGTCACCACTCACCGGTGACCGGTGACTGTTACTTGACCCTCACAGGGTGATGTGACCTGAGTTGGTGGAGACCTGCACAGATCTAGTTTTTCTGTGTTTTTGACTGTTTTCGTATGTTTTTTTGTGCTCATTGTCGACAGCCCTGCTCGGAGGACCTGAAGAAAGGAGGCGTGACCTTTGGCCCCTGTGTGTTCTGCAGCAGCGGGGGGCTCGGGGGGGTCGCCGGCGTGGACCCCAAGCTTCTCCGTAACGTGGAGTACATCGCCAACTGCTACCGCGAGCAACGAGCCAATCAGAGCAAAGGAGCGGAGTGGAAGAAGATCGCCAAGGTGACGGACAGCTCCCGCTGTATGAATGTAGCATCTGTATGTAGTCTGATTACATTACAATGTGATATACAGTATCTGTGCAATCTCATTACGTTCCAGGTGATGGACAGGTTCTTCATGTGGATCTTCTTCGTCATGGTGTTCGTCATGAGCATCCTCATCATCAGCCGAGCTCGCTGATTGGTCGGTGATCATCCTCGTCATCAGCCAAGGTCGCTGATTGGTCCGTTACCATACAGTTATAAAGTAAAAGGTTTTCAGGTCATTTAAACAGCACAGCTGTTTGGTCTTTCAGTCTGATACCACCACTCCATTAAGGATCTATGTGTGTCTGTCACTGGGTTCCTGGGTCTGTCCGTCTGAGAGCAAAAGAAAACATAAACCAGCACTACACTCAGTAGAGTGCCAACTTGCGTGTTGGCGTGTAGGCCATGGCCTACTTGTGCACGAGCAGAGTGAGCAAACAGAGCAAGTACCCCGACACCTCCAGGAGATAATACAGTAAGACTTTATTCAAAGGTCACCTTCATAATGCATAAATGCAAGTTCATTTTTTATAATACATTAGAATGTGCTTATGAGGCATGACAATAGATGTCTTAATAGCGTCGCCATTACGTCATCACTTAAGCTAGCCGAGCTAGCCAGTCCCCCGAGGGACGACCGGCGTCCGCGCACCCATTCCAGCACTTGCGCTCGCTCTGCTCCCACAAGTGTCATTTCTCGACTGTTTGGGACGTGGGCCGCTGGTGTAGGTCTGTAACCCCTACACAGAGTTGCACCACTCACTTCACACGGGTGTGATTATTTTTCTTTTCTTTTTTTCTTCTTTTTTTTTTACATTGGTTCCATTTTGGATGTTTATGTTTTTGTTGGATGAATAAATTGTTAATACAGTGTTACTATTAAGTAAACATATGTGTAAATACTTGTATGTGTTGTTTCCATAGGGTTAGATTTAAGTAGACAATCTATGGTCTCAATTAGGGATGTCCCAGTACTGTATCGGTATCAGGAAAAGTATCGGATTGGCCCTTTTTGGTCCCTTTTTTTGTCATATCGGTATCGGCAAATATTGTATGGGTGTCAGCATCTGCCCTTATTTGGATCATATATTGGCAAATATGCCAGTCTAACCACAGATCCAACACAGGGGTAAGGGTTTGACACTATGGCCATCAAATAAAATGTTGGTCATGTGGACTTTGCTGTGTAGTTGTCCAAGGGTACATTTGACTTAGGAGTCTGATATTCCCAGTTGGTGGAATTCATATAAAGGTATTTTTTTTCTTCATTATATTATTATATATTCTTCTCTGGTATCAGTATTTGGTATCGATATCGGCTAACACAAAAATGGTGGTATCGGGATGGGATTGGAAATGAAAAAGTGGCATTGGGACATCCCTGGTCTCAATATGTGGGACGCTTGAAAACTTGGCCGGATTTACTCAGCCCCACTAGGGTAGGCTGGAAGAATGGAGGGGGGGGAGGGCATCATTATATTCTGTTGTGTTTTTGTACGGTTATTCTCAACGTGTAAAATTTCAAATTTTACCGCTTGTGAATCAAAGATATTTGGCATCCATTAGTCTGCCTGAATGGCATTTATGAGATATTGTAAATATTGTTGAATCAATATTAATTTTAAGTGTGAGAGTGATGGTTTGGGATCCCCTGGAACTCCCTCAAGGACCCCTGGGGGTCCCCAGACCACACTTTCAGAATCACTGTCATAAAGGCAAAAGTCAAATGCATCAAATATTGTCTGTAGGCCTATCCACGACTGAGGATCGATAAATGAACACATGACGTTGGTGAGAGAGATATATTGTAAGCCTATGGTGTCATCACAAGTTGTCTCTGTGATGATATTGAATAACCATTGTACAGTATCCTCAGAGCTTTCACTTGAAACAAAAGAATGCTGCCCAGTATTTTTATTATTGAGGGGGAAATAAGACTTCCCATAACCTTTGATTGGGTCAGCAGTCTATGCCCCCTAGACCGTCCCACGCAAAAGGGGGACAGTCACCCCAGAAATGCATGTCAAACTATTAAAAATATTCTTTCATGCGGGAGTCCCTGGTATATCATTTGAAATGGGAGTCTAATTAATGTCCATTTGGTGGTCATTGACATTCATGGCTATGGTTTATAACCACTGATCTACTGAATGAATATGAACGTCAAATGCAATGCACTGGCGCCCTCATGTGGTTATACGAGTAAGTACAACAACGGATATAACATTGTCATTATTACCCTTATTATTATCAGTGTTGGGACATGTGCACTACATAACTTAATATATTACATAATATATTACCAAAATGCAGTAACTTGCATTTTGGTAATGCAAGTATCTGTCTCATTGAAAATGTTCTTGTGGAATTATATTGACAACTGCAGATAAAACTGCCGTTAAATAATTACTTATTTTCTATCATTTGTCATCAAATTATTTATTCAGAAGTGACTTTTTTTTTTTTTAAGTTGATTTCATATGGATTTGGCCAGATAGCAAGTGTACTTGCTTTATTGTAGGTATGCCACGTTGGTCTACGCAATATTTGATTAATAGTGATACTAAATATTTCATTATATATTTTGTAAAAAGTTTTTTCAAGTAATATGTAATAGTAATATTAATACACTAAACTTGCTCAGACAGTAATATTGTAATATAATAAATTGCTTTAAAATGTAATAATTAATAAGTAATATATTAACAAGGTAAAGTAATACTCCCAACACTGATTATTATTAGCCTATTATTATTGTCGTTGTTGTAAAATACCGTTGAATAATGTTACTTAATTATTGTATTAACTGAAATAAAGACCACCAAGTTTGTAACACACAGGAAGACCCAACAAGAATCCAGCAATTTGCTGGAGGTCACGAAGATGAACAACTTCTGGGTCGCAGTCAGTGTTGCCAACTTGGTGGATTTGTCAGACCCATTAATTAGTGAAAAAACTCCTGGCGGAAAATCTGGTGCTTTCTTGCTGGTGAGTTGGAGCAAGATAAACCGTTGTTTTAGATCTGTAACTCTCAAGAGTTAAATTATATTCAAACATCTAAATTACCTAATTTCCAAGAGTCTTCACATTTTCAAAATTTAAAAGAATTGTTATTTTTTGACCAACATTTTGCCAGTTATCTCTTCTAAATTAGTCTGAGAGACTAAACTCTCAATCAAATCAAACGGTGGTCCACCGTGGCTAAAATTCAGAATAAACAGTGGGCCCTGGCATGAAAATGGTTGAAATCCACTGCTCTAGCGCATAGTGCATTTTGGAAGTGCCACTAGTGCATTTTGTCAGTTGGCAACACTGGTCGCAGTATCTCGTGACCTCCTGACGGTGTTTATCTTTAGCTCGATGTAACACCAGCATGGTGGAGCCAAACAACACCGAGCCAGACTCACTGGTTTTAATAATTCTAACGTAACCATTTCGTTCTGAAGAGAAACAACATCACACGAAAACATGTGGAGAGTTCCCGGCTTTGTGGGCAGAGGTGAGGAAATACTACTACTGCTATTACTACCATAGATACCGGTATACAGTAGCCCCGTTCGTGACACTCTCATCTCGCTGGCGATGCTGACTACAGCTACGAGGAGAGAGTCACGTGTAGCTCGGTTGCTGCTGTGGATGACCGGCTTGAATTGCTTGCGCTAGCAATTAGCTACATGCTAGCGCTTCCAAAACATAGTACTGCCGTCTTCTAAAATTAAATACGCGTTTTCTGTGTGCCGGCCCTCAAATGTTAAGGTCCGGCGTTGAGTTTTTTTTTGTTGCGACTCTATCGACACCGTTCCCGTTTGCATTGATAACTGCTAAAGGGGTTTAATCCACCGTTTCTCGCCGGCTGCACCCGGCGGTCATCCAGAAAGGTAACCGAGCTACACGTGACTCTCTCCTCGTAGCTGTAGTCAGTATCGCCAGCGAGATGAGAGTGTCACGAACGGGGCTACCGGTATACAGTAGCCTATATATGATTAGGCTACTACTACTAAGCTCCGATACATTTTAACAGCCATTCGATACGTATCACGATACCTGGAGGATATTTCAATGATATGAAATCGATATAGTAACTTACATTGACATTCGACTAAGCAATTAAGCCCCTTTTTGTTTCTTTTTTCCTTTAAAAATGCTAAATTTGATGTAGTATTAACTATTAATGGAATCGATTATCTGCAAAGAAAGCGATTCAATACTGATTACAGTATTTGCATTGCAAAATGAAACAATGCATAGTCAATATTAGCCGCATTGCAACTTTAAATTCTTTTATACACTGTGTTCCAAATTATTATGCAAATCATGTATTTGTTTGAATTTCCAACATATTTGATGCAAATGATGATCAGCATAATTTTCAAGTCATTAGCTGTCAATTTATATTTCAAATGTTATTGAACAAACCTCCTAATGAAAACAGAATTCAGAAAATAAATTAAAAAACTTGGAACAGTGCGTTTCGCACTGTTCCAGATTATTATGCACATCATAGCTTCAAGACATTTTCTAGTTTGTAAAGAACTGAAAATAGTAATTTGTTGAATTCATAGCAATAATGAGGTCATATGTACTGGAAAAAAGCTATTTTAATGCATAACATCTTAACAGGTCAAGTTACATGTTAACATGGGACCCCTTGTTTGATAGCAGCTTGTTGTTTTCATTTCGATATACTTTGATCCTTGAATTAAAAAAAGAAATGATGCAATTACTATACCATTACTGTAACGTTATTGTTTTTTTTAATTATTTGTAAAGACATTACACCCCATAACTACTAGTACTACTACTAATTAATGATATTTAATGTGTTCATTTGGTCAGTAGTTGCCCAGATACTACTGCTGGTGACTTGTCTGTCTGTGCAGTCTGTTTAGTCCTGTAAGGGTAAATTTAGTTCCATGTTGTGTTACACTCTCAGAGTTTTTTTCTGCCATATGATGTTAACAGGAGGGTCACGTATAAACCTCAATAAAACAAACTGCCAATACTGACAGTGGGTCAGCAAGACAAAACAGAGTGGAATTACGGTGCGTCATAGGACCACCCGCTCTGGGACAAACTGAACCATAGTGGAGAGCTGCGCTGTTGCTTTTGACAAAGTCCCATTTTCTCTTATTGCCCCACTTCCCCTAGAACAGGGATCAGGGCAAGAAGCAAAAATGTTTACACCCATTTCCCCTCTTTTCCCCTCTTTGACCTGCAGGCCCAAAATTTGAATCTTTAAAAAGTATGGGAATGTGTAGTCTGTCTGTCTGCCTGTTTGAATATTGTTATCGGGAATGAAGATGTGAATCAGTTTTAACTTTGGACCCCCCCACACAGTTTGGACCCGTTATCATGGCAACGCCCCCCTGCGGCTGACCCCGCCCCCCCACAAGGATGATGTCACCTCTTCCACGGTCCTAGTGCCCTCCAGGTAACCTTTGACCTGACCTCCTACAGTGAAACCTTCTCTTTAGTTCTCTCACGTCCCCAGATGGCGCCTCCAGGCTTGAAGGTCCGGGCCCTGGTGGTCAAGTTTCGTAGTGCAGGCTGGTGGAATTCATGTACGAGCGTCCGTGTTTAAGTTGTTTTCTGGATGAACCACCGGTCCTCATGTCATATACTACCTCTAAAAACATAAGGGATGTATTATATGACAGATAAGCCCACATCAAACCCACAAGCTTGTTTTTGATGCTGTTTTGGTTTTTCCTTTGCTCGTTCTCGATGGCGCTCGTTCATGAATCCCTTCCCTTCCCATGATCCCTTGCTTCGGGCATGATCATGGAGGAAATACTGCATTTCGGCATTTGGGAATGCATTTGGGATTTTTTTGGTTTGCTCAGAGCTGGTGTGGGATTGAAAATCTAGCATCAAGAACTAGAATCTAACTAGAATTCAGGAACTAGAATGTAGTGTCAGGAAGTAAACTTGGACGAAATGGGTTAACAGGATGGTGTGAGCAAGGGCGAAACTTTACCTTTGACATTGGTGGGGTCCTAAAGTTTCGCCCTTGGCAGTGACATCCCATGAGCATTCACTTTATGCACTCAAAGACAGAAATGAACCATCATCAGCCTATCATTGTTTATAATGGTAAATTACAGGACAACTTTGCCAACTACTAAATCATCATTCAGTTTCACCTGTGACTCTTTCTCTCCATTGCCGTCTGACTGTGTTGTAGTGTGGAGTTGTGGTGTTGGATCTGTCACCTGGACAACATAATGGGCCATGAATGCCAGTTGATTTAAAAATGGATAGGTTAGCTATAGCTTTTTTTGTCTGACTGTCACTATGCTAACACCCATGTTTTACGAAGGCACCCTCGTGATAAATGATGAATCTGTCTCATGTTATGTATGATGAGGAGTGAATGTGTCACTGTCACAAAATTTCTATCATTAGTAGGACATGTGCCTATCGTTTTGACAGCCATCATTGGATGATTTTCAACTACAGTCTCTGCAGTTAGTCGTGCGTGTCATCATAAACAACTTGTCTTGATTAATTGATTTAGCAGGGCACGATTTTGCCCTGCTAAGTGATGTGTTCCAAACGTGATTTTATTATCGAGTGATAGTGTGACTTACAGATTTCTTTGAAAAAAGGCCCGTATGTCCACTTCTCTCTCGCGTTTGACAGTCATTTGCCCACGTTGCACCAATAACGCCTTACACGGAGAAATACGAGTTTTTCCCCACGTCTCAGCGCCGTAATGAATGAATGGCCCGATCCAGTCATACCACGCATGGATAGACGCTAGAGACCCTATAATGTTCGTGTCCCAGCGCAACGACACAGCCCCCAGCCGTAGCACTCCCCTGGCTTCAATACAAAGTCAATGGATGGCGTGGGGACACATCCGCACACCCCGACTCACGGCATGTTAGTAGTGCAATGTTTTGGTAAAGGGACTATTTTAAGCAAAAAAAAGATGGATCTACAGAGAAACAATTTGGCGCTCCGCTACAAAGGTAATCATTAAGCATATAAATAGACGGAGCCCTTTCTTCGCTGCAATGTGAATGAGACGGGTTTTTTTTTTTCAGACCCCACCAATATTATTGGTGGGGTCCAAACAACAATCCCTGGATATTGGTGGGGTCCCGACCCTTGAGTCCACCCCAAAATTACGCGCATGGGTGGGAGGTTACTTTAAAGTAACACTGTGTCATTAAACGTATGTGTTTTCTAATACTCAAGTCTTCTTCTTTAGCTCCCAGAGAGTAAATATACCATAGTTATGTCTGTCTACCTGAATGAATGAATGAATGACACATTTGTTTTTCTTCAGCTCCGAGAGAGAAGATGGACAGAAGAAGAGACAGAGAAGGTTTCAGTTCTGCAACACTGAGATCCCTCAATACACTGCTGTGGACGCAGTGGGATGGGTAGGACACACGCACACACACACACACACACACACACACACACACACACACACACACACACACACACACACACACACACACACACACACACACACACACACACACACAGTGCAAATACCGTGATATGAAATGCATTATCCTAATAAACACGGGGGCTCAACATTATAACAATGCAATTGGTCGCTGCCTTTTCATTTACATGTGATACATTCACATGTATCACATGGCTGCTTAACTTAAAATCATTCACCAATTATCCTTCTATATAAAAATTACATCATTACAAAATTACACTATATAACTCGTCTCTAATGTCTTATTTCATCGGCCAATGTGCCGTCAGCTTCTGGCTGCAACAACGCATGGTAAACGGTGCTTTAAAGGTAATAGAGGCAACTCTAGTGTGTACAAACACTGTTTGTAAACAGATTTGTTTAAAAACAAAATCTAACTCCACCTCACCTCCACTCTATTGGCTCATTGTGAAACTGCTGGAGACTGCTGTGCTGTGATTGGCAAAGACGCTGCCTCACCCCACACAGCCCGCCTTCCCGCCTCACATTAGCTCCGCCTGTCCTGAGCCTAACCACTGTTTTTTCATGATTTGTTGACAACAAAGTTCTGGACTGTCTGCAGGGCAAAGCAAGTGTCGGTCTGCATGGAAATAGCTGTGGCATCAAGTAGAAGCAACATAGAGGCGGGGAAAAGCCCCAAAAATATAGCCATACATCTATTTTGATTTTTGGCTAAAAAGTTGCCTCTACCTTTAAATAAATTGGCACTATGGCAACCCAGACCCATTTCATCTAAAGCTTGTCTATGGTCTGATATTATGTCCTCCAGGGGGCAGCAGCAGTGATCTTCATGCACATGTGCAGGAGGATTCATTCCAGCTTCTCTTCAGGAAGTGACATCGTCCCTGTTGGAGTTTCCTCCCCCTCTTCCTCCTCTGTGCTCCAGCGATGTGGATACCGACTCCTCCTCCACACCTGTGAGTTCATGTTGTGTTCATTTTAAGGCCGTTGAATGATTAAACATTTTTAATGAGCTTAATCACGGCTTCAAAATTAATATATTCATGATTAATCACCATTCGAAATATGTCCAAAATGTGGCATATTTTCCAGTACATGATTTGAACATTACATATTGCTGTGTAACGAGACAGCGATATGGACCGCATCGCTTCATTATAGTGATCCGATTCAATGATTTGAAATCCATAACAACTATTTACAAATACCTTAAATTTGTGCAAAACTTGTTCGTTTTTTTTAAGAGAAAAAGGTATAATTATTATTACTATATTGTTACACCCCTACTAAATACCTAACCCTAAACAACACCCGAACCCTGAATCGGGGGGGGCGGAGAAAATGGTATGGGGGCGGCTTCATCGCCCGTGGCACGAAGCGACACGGGCGTCACCGAAAAGTTCTTTTCGAAAAGCTGTCACCGAAAAGTCAAGTCAAGCATCAATAATAACATCAGTTTTTGTTGAAGTTGTAACAGACACGCATGCATGCCATCGTGTTTGGTGGGGCAGACTAGGCATTTAGGGGGGCATTGCGCCCCCCCCCCCCCCAAGCCCATGCCTAGATCCGCCCCTGATGCTGTGTTTAGTGTGTGTCCTTGTTGATCTCCAGTCTGCAGGCGAGACGTTCTTCCTGGAGGCAGTACCGTGCTGTGCCTGGAGGGGGCAGCAGAGAGCCAGAACACACCAGGCGGTTCCTCGTCTGGTGAGCAGAGGGCAGAGCAGAGTGCAGGTTGGTCAACGCTACAAACTCACTAGAAACTATGCACTCATATAACCCTAACTATATGAACTATACGCCTAGAACTATACATTAATATAACCTTAACTATATTATACTATATACTACTTACTAACTTAAGGCTGCCCAAAAGGTAGATGGTGAACTACCAGTAGATCACACAGGCTGTGCAGGTAGATCACATGACAGTCGCCACAGCACTTGGACCCTTATAGATCTGTAACTCTTGAGAGCGTTAAAATGAAACCAAATGGACCCTTACGGGCCCATTTGGTTTCATTTTACACTTTCAAGAGTTAAATTACATTTAAACATCTGAATTACATAATTTTCGTCCACACAATTAGAAAATGGAGAATAATTGTTATTTTGACCAACATTTTGCCAGTTCTCTTTCCCAATTGTGGACAAAAACGTGAAAGTTCTTAGTTCACAAACTGTCAACTCAAACCTCAAATACTGTTTTCAAATGTCATTAATAACATATACAGTACAGGAAAACCTTCTAATTCTCCCCCTATAGTTTTCATATAAGTGCATCATTCTTAACACAATGACAGTAAGTAACACCATTACCAACTATTTCAAAGCTCAAACCTTCTAGGGGCCTTTAAATGGATTTTCAGTAATGGAATAATCACATTTTTGATGTGTGGATCTTGTGGAGACGGTCACTTTGAAAGTACAGTAGCTCTCAAGTCAAAAAAGTGTGGGCACCCGTATACTAATCTATCACTATAGTATACACTATCCCTAACAATATTTAATTTAACCCAAAGAAGCTTTATTGACATGAGAAAACAAACGTTCACATTGCCAAAGCAAAGTGTCGCTAATGTCATACCATTAAAAACAGTTGAAAATGGAGAAATACGGTTGTAGGAGTTATGTCAACTGTTTTGCCTCTTCAGGAGAAGAATGGACTAAAGATGGTACAGACAGTGGTCTTTAGGGTGGTTGTATTCCACTGACCATTTGAACTATACTGTACACCAGTGATACTCGCAAATTCGGCGGAAACTTCGAAATAAGGCACTGACAACATACGCTAAGTGCCAAAATATTGGCAAAGTAAGTTAAGCAACTTAGATAATTAAGTTCAAAACAAAGGAAAAAATGAAGTCACCGACACTTCCACAGAGCAATAAAATTATTAACAATTTTGGTCCTAAAAGAAACAGAAATATTACTTTATAGAAATGATTGAATGAAATGTTTTTTTTTTGCTCTGGTCTGAACAACAGAAGAACTATCCGCTAGTGATTGGACAGACGGAGACGGCAGAGCAACATCCGATTGGACGAACAGAGATGGCAGAGAAACGTTTGATTGGACGAACGGAGACAGCAGAGGGACATCTAATTGGACAGACGGAGATGGAGAAACAGCGCAGGACAATGACGAGGTGAGCGTCCAATCAGAATACAGCTTTTGATAAATAGTATACAGTGTAGATCTGCGCATTGACGTCACCGCCCCGGTTTCAGAAGTGTTTTCATTTTTCTCTCATAGACTTTTCGTAAATAATTTTTATAAAGACGATTACAACGCAGACAAAGCCAACTCGGGTTGTGACAAATCATGATGACACACACAATCTTTTGGGACAATGAAATAATTTCTAAGATGAAAAATGAAACAAAAAGTGTTGTATCCTGCCGTTTTTTACTTCTTGCTAATTATATATTATATGATATGATGATATTGTGTGTGTCATCATGATTTGTCACGACCCGAGTTGGCTTTGTCCGCGGCGAAATCGTCTTTATATAAATTATTTTCGAAAAGTCTATGAGAAAAATGAATGGGAAAAACCCTTCCGGAACCGGGGCGGTGGCGTCTCTGCGAAGGTCTATACTGTAAATATACCCGTGTTGGGCAGTATCCCCCTTTATGGAAACAAAAGAATGAATGTCCTCTTCACATGGATTATTGCCTATATAAGATATAAATCGTCAGATATAAATAAATGGTCATCTGATATTTTCCCCCTCATGTTGCTTCTACTGATGCTGCTGCTGTTTCCCTGTAGACAGGCACTTTCTTCGTCCCGCACATGGTCCAGAACTTTGTTGTTGTCAGCAAATCATGGAAACAAAACATTTGTCGCGCTCGGGACAGGCGTGGCTATTGTGTGTGGGGGAGGAGGGTTGTGTGGGGTGAGGTAGTGTTTTAGCCAATCGCAGCACAGCAGTGTCTCCCGCAGATTCATAATGAGCCAATAGAGTGGGGGTGAGGCGGACTTGGAAACTGTTTTTAAACAAATCTGTTTACAAACACAGTAATTGTACACTCTAAAGTTGCCTCTATTACTTTTAACTCCTTGGTAGCCAATTTGACAGCCTGTAGCGCCCCCTTGAGGTCCAGAGTGCTATTTATATGCATTAAGAAATTGATTGATTACCTCAAAAACAAAAAATCACAGTTGTATACATTTTTTTTCACACATATTTCAGAGATGTGTAACTAAATGGTTAATGTAAATTGCCTTGGATTAATTGGTCTGTATGTGTTGTCCTGTAGGGGGCAGCAGCAGAGAGGTTGTCCGAAGCAGCAGTGAATCTCAGCCACGTTGGAGACTCCAGTGTTCCTGTTATCCTTAACATCATAGGTGCGCACACGCGCGCGCACACACACACACACCAGGGGCGGCGGGGGGGGGGGGGGGTAGGACAAATGTTGTCCACCTAATACTTGAACGGGGCATGCTTTTTCATTTACTGTTTTCATTTAGCGTAGCCCAGAGGCTGCTACATTTTATAAAACGATATTTAACAATATTTTTTTACACCATCTCTAAACATGGCTATATTTTACCCAATGTAAATCACTTCATCCGAAACTTGTGGGGAAAAAAGCATCATGAAACTACTTAAAGACCTGCCCAACTCAGACATCGGCAACATTATGAAAATTGCAAAAATATAATTGTCAGGGTGAAAATCAACCATGTTCAGTGTTCTAGGGTTAAAAAAAAATGAAAACGGTGAATGAAAAAAGCACAGCCCCTCACGTATTATCATGGTTAAAATTGAGTTTTAAGTTATAATGGGTTTGTACCGTAAGGCAAAGAGGTTCAGGCATAAAAGGTTCCACGCGTTGCAAAAATGGAGCCCATAGTCCTTTATCTCAATATGAACCCTAAAGATGTTTTGAAGTTTGAAGTTTATTTATTGGCAAATATAAAAGGATAAAACAAGATACAAAATTTGAAAATAATGTGCAGGAGAAGTTGGAAGCCAATAGGCTTTTCAAGAACTTCCCCTAAAATGAATCAAATTTAAGAATACAATTTCATATATCAAGATGAATGTCAGAAATACATCCAACAATAAAATACAAGTAAAAAGTCAAGTATACACATGGTACATGTCATTGTAGGGATAATTGGCTTGTTTACAGACCATACTATGAGCAAAAAAATAGCTAATAATTATTTTATTGCAAGAGCATTTTTTGTAGCCTGCTTTAAAAGTTTGCAGAGATGGAGATGCTTTAAGCCTAGAATCAACAGTGTTCCAGAGAATAGACCCTCTATGTCTGAGGTGCGGCTATAAGGTATATGCAAGTCTTTTGATTGCCAAGTGAACAATGAATGTTTTAATTTGAACCGCAGGTCTTCAGAGTGTCCAACGCGGGGACGACGAGGCAGCGTTTGCGTGTTTCCACACGGGGGCGCTGCAAGGCTACGGGAAGGCTCAGTACAACACGGCCGTGTGTTACGAGACAGGAAGAGGAACCGCACAGAACCACCACAAGGTACGCTGTGCTAATGCTGGGACGTGTGGAGCATCGTCCGGCGTGTTTTAGAGAAGGGAGAAGCGTCTGTGACGCACAGAGCGTCGTCCAGGGTGTTTTAGAGAAGGGCGAAAAGTCTGGGACGCACAGGGCGTCATCCAGGGTGTTTTAAGAGAAGGGAGAAAAGTCTGAGATGCGTGTAGCATTGTCCAAGACTGTGTTTTAGGGAAGGGAGAAGAGCCTGTGACGCGCAGAGTGTCGTCCAGGGTGTTTTGGAGAAGAGAGAAGTGTCTGTGACGTGCAGAGCGTCGTCCAGGGTGTTTTGGAGAAGGAAGAAAAGTCTGGGACGTGCGGAGCGGGAGCGCTGTCCCAGACTGTGTTTTAGAGAAGGGGAGAGAAGATTCTGTGACACGCAGATTGTCGTCAAGGGTGTTTTAGAGAAGGTAGAAGAGTCCGGGATCCATGGAGCGCTGTTCAAAAGCTTTGAAAAAACACTGAAATCATTACCAATGACTTGGCAGCAGTATATATCCAGCGTAAGCGATAGTTCATGGAGGCACGGAGGGCAGAATGGTTATTGTATTATACTCTTCATTCTCAGTCAGTATTCATTCTGTTTCTTTAAATCAGCAGTCTCTCTCCATGTCTACTCCCCTCACTCTCATTGGCTGACAGCAAGTCACTCACGCCCACATTCATCAGGTGTTCTTTATAAGCAGTCATTCTGTTCTCAGCCTTCCTTCTGGTCAACTCCATGTGCCTGTTCAAATGTAAGCGTTCAAATTTCCTCCACCTCCCCGGCCTCCTCCCTGTGGCACTAGTTCTGAGTGGCCGATTATGAGATGATCATGATTTGTGGATTGTAACATATTGTGGTGCCTAGTTCTGTTATGGGTATCTGTGATCATTATGTGTTCTATGGTCTGTAATATGTTCCTTGTGTATTTGGAATGATTGTGTCTATGTTGTAATGTGTTTATGCTAGGCTCTGCTCGGGGGGTTGTTGATAATCAGAGCTGCGTCTCGGTGCCGAGACACAAAAATCTGAGATATCAAAGGTGATATCACACCTATGTCTCGTTACATAGATTTGATATCACACGAGCAGAGCCACACCGCCATGCTAACATGCAAAAGCTTTGCAATAAATGGTCTATGGTCATTCTGAGCCGAAGTGTGTCAATGAAATTATGCATATATTATATAAATGGTAAATATAATATATACATAATATATACTTTACTGGCAAGAGAAAACAAATGTTTACATTGCCAAAGCAAGTGTCACAAATGCAATGCAATAAACAGGCGTACATGGGGAAACTATATACAGTTGGAGTGGATACAGCATTTTGTTTTGGGCTCATATACAGACGGTTATACTGTATATACAACGTAATTCTTGTGTCATTTCAGGCTCTGTATTTCTACCGCCAGGCGGCTGAAGGGAATCACGCTCAGGCTCAGTATCGTTATGCAAAACTCCTCCTCCTGACCAGCAGGGGGCGACACAGGAGCACCGAGGAGCTGAAACAGGCTGTCAGCATGTTGGAGAAGGCCTCGGCGTCTGGACTAACCCAGGTACTCTAAACACTAAGCACTAACTCCTAATACCACACAACCGTCAGTATGCTGGAGAAGCGCCATCATGTTGTAATTTAGCGTGGCTCGGTGACGTCATGTCATAGTTTAGCGATACTCAGTGACATCATCACGTAGTTTAGCATGACTCAGGGAGATGTAGTTTAGCGAGACTCAAGTGACATCATGTTGTAGTTTAGCATTACTCAGTGACATCATGTCGTCATTTAGCGTGACTCGGTGACATCATGTCGTCGTTTAGCGTGACTCGGTGACATCATGTTGTAGTTTAGCGTGACTCGGTGACATCATGTTGTAGTTTAGCGTGACTCGGTGACATCATGTTGTAGTTTAGCGTGACTCGATGACATCATGTTGTAGTTTAGCGTGACTCAGTGGCATCGTGTCGTTGTTTAGCATGACTCAGTGACATCACGTCATAGTTTGTCTCCACATCGTTTAATCATTTATGGGTAGCTGTAGTAAGCCCTGCATGGCACGTTTTACATTTTCTAATTTTGTAAAAATGTCTACCGAAGTTCCAACATTTATAAAGTAGACTTTGCAGTAATAACTGCAATAATAAATATGAAGCATTACATTTAATGGATGATAATTTGCATGTGTGTGTATTTAATCATTTTGATAAGGTTTTCTAGCCTAGAGTTGACTTCATTAAATGTCCAATCCAAATTGGTACTTTTCACATTAAAGGTTAGGTTGCTGACCACTGCCCTATCCAACCGCAAGACAACAGAAAATATTTGCAGCCCTGTTTTCTAAACCTAAACCTTGTGTAATTAATGAAAACAAGAACTGTCAGTGTTATTATAGATTTATTATGGCCAAAGTAATATGTGACATTTTCTTTATTCTAGTTTATTTTGCTAGCTTTAGTTATAATAATTCATTCCGTTTTCCATGTGAATATAACCACATTATAAGTATAACCATATACAGTATATAACTCCTCCTAACGTGTGAATATAACCACATTTTAATAAACTGACAATGACAACATGCATTTCAGGCGCAGCTCTTATTGGCTACAGTTGTCTCAGAGGAGCCAATCAGCGATGCCCACAGGTCTGTCATCTACCTGCAGATGGCAGCAGACCAAGGAGTGAGTCATTTCAAAACAACTTCTGATTATTACGGTAATATGATCATTTCAAGGGCGTCTATGGGTCAGGAGGTAGAGCAGGTCGTTTTTTTTTTTTTTGCAGCAAACCCTGATCTGCTGGTTGGTATATGAGCATTTGTATGCCACATATAGGCTTTCGGGGCTTTTTTTCTTGAACTGCTAGATAAAGCGATTTCTAGATTATGATGGAAAATGATTTCTAGCATATATAACAACATGAGAGAGAGTTACACCAGATACGAGATGGTCACTCTGTGTCCGCCAAAAACCTGACCTGGATAAAGGGAGTCAGAGACACAGGATAAGATAAGACAAGACATAAAGTAAGAGAAGAGAAAACATACCACTCAGCCCGTAGCTAAGTTTTTAGATGGCATGTTGGGCTTGGATTGGACTGGAGTTACCTTTATAGCAGGGGTTTTCAACCTTTTTGATGCCAGGGCCCACCATTTATTCAGAATTTGAGCCACGGACCACCACTTGAGGACATTTTAGCCCCCACGGACACCAAAACTACAGATTTATTTTGCTTTTGTCCCTCTTCTAGTTGTGTAGACTTTGGGTTAATTCAGATGATGAATATTTTAACTCTTGAGAGTGTAAAAATGAAACCAATTGGTTTCATTTTTACACCCTCAAGAGTTACATCTGGTTAACCAACTTGGCTGGGGACCACTGGTTGAAAACCCCCTGCCTTATAGGATAACAAATATATTACCATCTTTTTAGTGCTTGAATTGTAAACTGTTAAACAAATTGTAAATGTAAATTCAACCAATCTGTATGTATATGATGATGCATGCATGCTCTGGATTAAGAGCGTCTGCCAAATGCCTGAATTTCAAATTGTGCTGTTCCAGAGCTCCAGGGCTCAACTGCTCCTAGGTCAGTGCTATGAGAAAGGAGTTGGTGTTGAACACAACCTGCAGACGGCTCTACGGCTGTACCAGCAAGCTGCCATGGGGGGGAGCCAGAGAGCTAAAGCCCTTCTAATGTCTGCTGGTACCAGAGGTACTACACCCACGCATGCATACAGTACACTGTCTTAGGGCCCCGATACACCTAGCAATGTTTTTGATCAACAAGCAACGTCAACTATCAACGTTGACTTTCCACCTTTCTATACAAAATGATCAACTCCTGGTTGTTCAGAAAAGTCAGCTCATTAGCGCCCCTCTACTGGTCCTTTCTCCCAGACTCCCACCGTAGATAAGCTTTTCTGAAAACAACATGGCTGCTGCTGCTTCACTGCTTTGGACAAAAACAAGGATTTTGGAACTTTTATTCCGCTAAATGAACATTTTGAGTTGGGTGGATGTTGGGTGAAAATGATTCAATGCAAATTAAGGCTTCTTTTTTTTCTGAGAGTGTACAAATGGAACCAAATGGACCCGCTAGGGTCCATTTGGTTCACATTTGTACACTCTCAGGAAAAAATGAAAATGGGTGGAATTCCCCTTTTAACATTGCCTGTTGCCATGTGTCTCATCATGTTGCCCGTTGATGTTGACATTGCTAGTTGATAATGATCAAAAATATTGCTAGTGTAGCAGGGCCTTTACATATGACCAGGGGTGTAGTGGAGGGGGGCGCGGGGGGAGGTGCCTCCCCCCACATCTAAAATATTTTTGGGGCAAAAGTAGGCCTATATTTTTTGTCTTGTAATTTTCTTTTATGGATACAATTAGGCATTGTAAACAATCTTTCTCAATATGCTATATGCTATAAATGCGTATAAGTGTGCAAACTGTGCATGCACGTGTCTTAAAGGGGACTTTTACTATGTCATTAATACACCTTTGAGATGTTGTGTGGACATGGTAAAACAGTTCCCCCCCATTCTGTGTTTCCTAAAAATGGAGGTCTGAAAAAAGTCATTAGCATGG
The DNA here is from genome assembly GCA_039105355.1 of Benthosema pterotum. Lineage (NCBI taxonomy): Eukaryota > Metazoa > Chordata > Actinopteri > Myctophiformes > Myctophidae > Benthosema > Benthosema pterotum. Next base: position 4,960,565 of record CM076984.1, read on the forward strand.
TGAAATGCATCAAGAGGACATCATCAAGATGTGTTTCACCATGTTGAGTGAGTTTCCTTTTTTCTGAGAGTGTACAAATGGAACCAAATGGACCTGCTAGGGTCCATTGTCCAACAAATCATGAAAACAAAACATTTGTTGGGCTCAGGGAAGGCGGTGCTAATGTGAGGGGGGGGGGGGTTGTGTGGGGTGAGGCAGCCAATCACAGCACAGCAGTCTCCAGCAGTTTCATAATGAGCCAATAGAGGGGGTGTAAGGTGGAGTTAGACTTTGTTTTTTAAGAGATCTGTTTACAAACAGTCTTTGTACACACTAAAGTTGCCTCTATTACCTTTAAGCTCAGCATGACATAAGATATCATCAGTATATTAATTAATCAATACAATGTTATGTTCATAGCTTTTCAATTAATGAATCTATAAGATGCCATGTTTATATAATAGTAATACAATCTATATGTAATGTTTTCACCCTATTAAAATATCGTATCTATACTTATTGTAATATAATTAATAAATGTTATCAATCCTCTCCTACCCTAGAGGCAGCGCTCCGCTCCATCCGTTCGGCTCCGTGTTTCCAGCGTGCCGTCCAGCCAGGCAGCCTGACGAGCTCACTTCCCCACAGCTGGAGCACTGGGAATCTATCCGGCAACCTTTACCCCTACACCCCACCCCCAACTCCGCCCCGCTCCTCTGATATCACGCTGGGGGTGGGTTAGCCCTGCCCTCTCCTCTGACGTCATGTAAAAATCAACTAATGAACTTCTAGAAAACATCTGTACATGTGAACTTCTGGAAACAGCTGTTTAAACGTGTAAGAGGAAGTATTTATTCTGTCTCAGTGTGTGGAACTATAGTAGTTCCAGTAATGAACTGTATTTCATATTGTGTGGAATAGTTCCAATATGGAACTGTAGCCCATACCATGCGGAATAGTTCCAATATAATGCACATTTGAATGTGCATAACTAAACCTAGGTTCTCATATTATATTTCTGCTATTACACTACAAACGTCAGCTGTGACATCGTTAGCTTTATGTCACTGGCGGTGCGGATGAGGCGACAAAATGCATTCATTGGTGAGCCGTTTTTGTCTGCTCGATGGGAGTTGGAAAAAGGTTCAACTGTGGGAGTTGAACATTGCCTCGCGAGTCTGTTGCGTGCTCATCTGTCTCTCTCTGTCACTCAACTGACTGCTAGACACAATAAGCTTGACAAGCTTTCGTTTATTGAAGGCATTTTCACACTTCACAAAGAATCCTGGGAAAATTGTGCCTTCCATGTTGACCGGAAACTGTCTTCATGGTTTAGTTTTAGTGGGTTCCAATTGCTCCTTCAGTATTTGCAGCTTGCGCACAATAGTTAACAAATATTATGTTTTTGAATGAATGAAAACCTCAAAGAATGAACGACATAATAAAATTTAACAACCCTTTCATGGGTTGTTTACAAAGGTCAAAATGGGATGTGACCCAAATCTACGAGCATCTCTCAGTGAGACGAACACACCCATGTTTTTCTTCACACACATACTTGTGCTTCTGAGAATTATGGTTTCCCTTTTACACGCGGTAACTAACGAACAGGAACGACATGACACACACATCCACGGCAAGTTCTCAATGAGACAAACCCACAAATGAGGAACAAATGTACCTGTCATCCTTGCGCAAGGATGAAACGCACATTCGTGACCAACCTGATAATTTCAAGTTGGCGGGGTGAGTCCTTCTCTGTGTCCAATTTCAGTCCAGAGAAGCTAATAGTAAATGAGGTACCGGTAGTCTGTCTGTATGTCTATATTTCTTTGTAAAAGACACAAAATATTGACTGGCAACATCCCACTCATTGGGCATCAATAAGGTCTCGACTGGTAACCTTGAACGTTTTGGGATTAATTTTGAGCTTTTACATTTTGGGCACATACAGTACAACCATTCTAACGAGATGGCTACAGTAGCAGTCATCTGTCACAGTGAGGAGCTGATAGATGTACGTAATCAAAATAAAGGGTGCAGCAATTCTCTGTTGTCTGTGTGATTCTGGGCTACTGTGACAGCACAGTGCACTGAAGATGGATGTATGGATAGATATTATGTCACAAATAGCCCTGCCTAAAATGATTGGCATCAAACTAAAAGTACAATTTGTGGCTCTTGGAAATAGACAACCTACAATCTCACAATACAACACATCACGGCACTGATGGCTTGTATATCTATTTTTGAATTGTAGATCTGCTGTTTTCGAACAAGCCAACATTACTTTGTATACTGGTAGTATTGTTACGCAATTTAATGTATTGCAATATAACTCATGTATTGTGGTTCTGGCACCCGTGCAAACACAGCAAGATTTGTGAGCTGTTGGGACAAAAGAAGATTGGCCTTTTGAATACAACCACCCTAACAACGACTGTTTGTTCTACCTAGACCATGCCCATGTAAACAGAGCTGCTAGAGACCTTGAATCTGTCTTGAACAATGTCGCAATTTGTATCAACTAGGCAAATTGGCGCCCCTCTTAAAAAAAAAAAAAAAAAAACTCTTTGTCCTGTTAGATGTATTATGTAATGTGACAAACCTCTGTACCCCCTCCAACTGTATACTTTAACCATTTTCAACTGTTTTTTTTATTATATTGCATTTGTTACATTTGCTTTGGCAATGTAAACGTTTGTTTTCTCATGCCAATAAAGTGGCTTTGAATTGAATGTATTTAATTGTGTTGTCTGTAAAATTGCAGATGGATAGAGACCCTTCCTGATTCAGCTCCAATCGAATCTTGTGAGAGTCATAATGGAATTTATTCTGATTTGTCTGGCTAAAAGAAGCAATTTTAGTATGAATGTGCTGCCTGTAAATATCGTATGCTTTGATGATTGAGTCCAGTCAGTGTCCATGGAGTTAAGGAGATGGAGATGCAATGGATCATCATAAGCTGTGTTCACATTCCTTCTCCCATTGCAAATGAATACCAGTGTTGCTAACTGCCAAAATCCAAAATGCACTAGTGGCACTAGAATGTGCTAGATGCTCGCCTGGAAGGGTATATGACCATTAAATGACCATTAATCTTCTACATTCTCTAGTTGTGTAGACTTGGGCTAATTCACACGATGAATATTTTAACTCTTGAGCGTTAGCTCTCAAAAGAGTTACATCTGGTTAACCAACTATCCATCATTTAGCCTGGGGACCACTGTTTGAAAATCACATGTCATAGGAGGAAAAATGGTGAAAAACGAGGGCTTTATCTCTGGCGCCTGTCAACCAATGTCGCCCCAACTCGCCAGCAAAAAAAAGCAACCTCTGACAACCATAGAGTAATAAAATATAGAGAGCGGACTCGAGCGATAGCACCGCCCCCTTGCCGTTCATTTCAATATTAGTTGCTCAGTGGAGTTTTGAAGCACCCAGAAGACTGCCGGAAGTTCCCATTGGAATAACATTGTAGGCAACTTCCGGACACCAAATTTTGGTGGTCACCAGCGTGCCGCCATGACACCTGTGACGTCATGAAGCCCGTTCACTTCTTCCATTGTAGGGCTGCACTTCCACTTTTCGCCACCAGGGCCCGTTGCTTCAAGCCTGGAGGCGCTGTCGGTGGATGTGACTGACAACGCAGGCACACCTTGACGCGTCCGTGCGACAGAAAGAAGCTAGTCTTTCTCAGTTCTCAGTAGACAGCTGCTGGTGGGTGGAATATGAGCGCCACCCACCTCACGCCTCGGCCGGATTCCAAACGTTGCTTTGCCGCCTCGGCAAATGGAAACCGCAGCTGAGCTTCATTTAGCACCCACGGGCTGCTTATATATATAAAAAAAAACCCGGAAGAGAAGCCAGTCGACGGCTTCTTTTGTTCACGCATTCGCTTGTAGATGTGTTCATAGCCGTGATCACAAGTGACAGCCGTCATCACAAGTAGGGGCTGGCGAACTGTTGTTGTCATGCGGCCCTAGCCGTTAGAGGTAAGCTTCTTTGTTGCATAAATATCACTAGCTATGTATTCGAACCACGTATTACATCTATAGGTAACACTATAGATATACATATAGATGTAGGTCATAGATATTGGTATGGTGCCTTGCTGGCCATTGGAGGATACAGGCATGCTAACGTGCATTTAGCCCGCGCGCGCGCGCGGACGGACACACACACACACACACACACACACACACACACACACACACACACACACACACACACACACACACACACACACACACACACACACATTTAGACACAAGAGTCTAGATATGGGTGGATATGTGCTACAAGGTGGTTACTATCTAGATTCTAGTGGTTACTGTGTTGTCTAGTGTCTGCACATTCACAATTTATTCTTTCAATGAAGATGATTATTACATACCAGTATCCATACAATTGTTTGTGGAATCTAGCCGCAATGCAACTCTGTTCTTTTGGGATTAATTTAGCTCTGGCCCATAGCTCTATAGCTTCTATGATTGTAAGGCAAAATCATAAGCAAAATCAGTAGGCTCGTGGACTAGATTAGAGCAGAGAACTAGAGTTGCGATACCTTCCATTGACTCCTGCATTTAAAAACAAACTGTGATCTGCTTGTATTAAACAACGTTACTCACCAACATATCCACTGTAGGGGATGGTTTAATTGTCATCTTTCTATCTGCAATGTGCTTGTTTGATTAAAAAAAAAAAAAAAAAAAAAAAAAAGAAATGTTGAAAGTTGTGAGCTACTTTAAGTTTCTATGCAGGTGATTATTTTTGTAAGTACTGGAGTTTGGAAGCGCTCGTCACTGAATGTCCCTGTGTACCACCTGTTAAAAATTTTGCACATAATGCAGGAGGCACCAGCCCAACCCGTTAATACAAACTAGCGCCTCCAAAGTCCAGAACTTTTATCCACTGCCGGGATTAAAGTAAAAAAAAAATCTTGAGACTGAAAATGATCTTTTGCAAATAAGCACTGAGCTAATTAAATGACACCTGTGAAATCCTCAGGACTGAAATCAGTACCCAATATTGAGAACTTTAATCCACTGACAGAAAGTAGCTCAAAAGCAATAAGCGACAAGTCCCCTTGAATTCAGGGCCTGCTTGGTCCCTTCAAAATCTCAATTACAAAACATGTCCAGGGGCCTATATACAATATTTATTTGGGCTGATAAAAGCTCATCCCTCAGGGATTGTTTCGGGACTAGCGGAGTTGATGCATAGAATGTGCTTGTTGTACTCTGATGAAGCCTACTACATGTGTATGTAGTAGGCTAATGATTATAAGCCAGTATAATCAAAGAATACTTTCATCTCAGGCATATTGCCATAATTAATGAGTATAACGTTGCATGATGTTTTCACCTCTGAGCATATTGACTAATTCAGTGCATTTCCTCTGTCTACAGAAGAAATATGAAGCCAAAGTCCCTCCTTATTGACTTGATTTCTGACCGGAATCCAGACTGCAGGTGAAGACGACCTCTCCAGACTCATAAGAACTCCAATACCCATGGTGCATCGCTCCCAGGCGAAGATGAGCGTTCCGGACTCGGCCAAGGATGTGTCTGTTGAACAGCAAGCTGAAGACCAGTCGCAGCTCAGTAAGCTCTTCCTCTTTTCTGTTATGTAGAACTACCACAATGCCTTATTTTTGCTGCATGAAAGCATATCGCATATTACACAAATGCATTGTGGAACACAACCGGGCCATATGAATTTAGGATCATCTTTACCAAATGGATGTAGTAGTCCTAAAACAGGTTTTTATAGTGTGTCTTATAGGCTGGTGGTGGGAAATACATTTGGGTAGGCTAGAGTTGTTTTGGGGGAGGCACTCCGGAATGATTAATTTATTTATTCCCTCCCAGATGGTCAAAAATTTAAAAATTGTCTAAAAATTATACAAATACACGGTACTGGGATCGGCGGTTTCTGTTTCAAAAAAGTAAAAGGGAGCAGAACATAAATGCAATGTGTTCATTTACTATTTACTGTTATGTACTTTAATACTTACTATTAATGTGATGGTCAAATGCAATTTTATTGCTTTTAGAAACAGGGTGTTGTCCAACCTCGTTCAAATGAATCATAATTAGTCTCTTAATGCCACACTATCTAATGTTTTGTCTTGGCATCATACTAGGGCACCGATCAGTCTGTCTGCTTCATGGTGATCAGTAAGACACAAACTCGTTTGAGAGTCGGTTTCTGGTGCCGCTGATTGCTGCTCATAAAGTGACCGGCTTCATTAGTAAATCTCATCTTGACAATGGTGGTAGCTAATTTCGAACATGGAAGAAGGAGATATTTTTTTATGAATCCATTATTGACCATCATCCTGGGTTGACGACAGAGTCCAACATCTCGCAATGGGTCTGGTCCACAAGATTCGATACTCTACCAAAATACCCTTGTACCTCTCCAAATACTTCCTAAATGTCAATGAGGTTCACTCCCACAACACCAGAGGGAGTGCCACTAACCATGTTCAACCCAGATTTGGCACAAACAAGGGACTTAATTCCTTCCGCACATACACTGTGTTCCAACTTATTATGCAAATCATGTTTTTGTTTGATTTTCCAACATATTTGATGCAAATGATGATCAGCATAATTTTCAAGTCATTAGCTGTCAATTTATATTTCAAATGTTATTGAACAAACCTCCTAATGAAAACAGAATTTAGAAAATAAATTAAAAACTTGGAACAGTGCGTTTCGCACTGTTCCAGATTATTATGCACATCATAGTTTCAAGACATTTTCTAGTTTGTAAAGAACTGAAAATAGTAATTTGTTGAATTCATAGCAATAAAGAGGTCATATGTACTGGGAAACAAAAGCCATTTCAATCCAAAACATGTTAACAGGTCCAATTACATGTTAACATGGGACCCCTTGTTTGATAGCAGCTTGCGTCCATAAAACTTGTGAGTTTATGGAGAGTTTCTGCTTGAATGTCTTTGCAGGATGTCAGAACAGCCTCCCAGAGTTGCTGTTTGGATGTAAACTGCCTCCCAACCTCATACTGTACACGAAGACCAATTTTCAAACAGTCTTGTTCACTGATGAGTGCCGTCCAACAAGGCTGCGACGTCAGCAAGGAGGTGGCGGAGTCATGTTTTGGGCCGGAATCCTAGGGAAAGATCTGGTTGGCCCCTTTAGGGTCCCTGAAGGTGTGAAAATGACTTATGCAAAGTATGATGAGTTTCTGACTGACCACTTTCTTCCACGGTACAAAATGGAAGAATCATGCTTTCTGAAACAAAATCATCTTCAAGCACGACAATGCACCATCTCATGCTGCAAGGAATACCTCAGCTTCATTGGCTGCTATGGGCATAAAAGGGGAAAAAAATCATGGTGTGGCCCCCACCCCACCCCCCCTGACCTCAATCCTATTGAGAATGTCTGGAGCATCCTCGAGCGAAAGATCTAAAGGGGCCGACCAGGTCTTTCCCTAGGACTCCGGCCCAAAATATGACTCCGTCACCTCCTTGCTGACGTCGCAGCCTTGTTGGGACATGGTGGCCAAACTGGCCATGCACAAACCATCCACTACTCCATCCATCTGGACCATCCAGGGTTGCACGGCACTCATCACTGAACAAGACTGTTTTGAAAAATGTGCAGTATGATGGTGGGAGGCAGTTTACATCCAAACAGCAACTCTGGGAGGCTGTTCTGACATCCTGCAAAGACATTCAAGCAGAAACTCTCCATAAACTCACAAGTTTTATGGACGCAAGCTGCTATCAAACAAGGGGTCCCATGTTAACATGTAACTGGACCTGTTAACATGTTTTGGATTGAAATAGCTTTTTTTCCCAGTACATATGACCTCCTTATTGCTATGAATTCAACAAATTACTATTTTCAGTTCTTTACAAACAAGAAAATCTCTTGAAACTATGATGTGCATAATAATTTGGAACACTGCGAAACGCACTGTTCCAAGTTTTTAATTTATTTTTTAAATTCTGTTTTCATTAGGAGGTTTGTTCAATAACATTTGAAATATAAATTGACAGCTAATGACTTGAAAATTATGCTGATATCATTTGCATCAATTATGTTGGAAAATCAAACAAAAACATGATTTGCATAATAAGTTGGAACACAGTGTATGCAACCAAAATGTGGAACACCCTACCAACAGTCATTAAGACTTGTGAATCCCTTGACTCCTTCAAAACCGCTCTCAAGGGGCACCTACAGATGGCTGCAATTCGAAACTGGCCTCTGTAAAACAAAATTGTATATATAATCCCTCCACCCACCCCCCTCTCCTCTTTGTACATTTCTCTTTTCCCTTTTTACCTCCACTATGAGTTTACCTCCATGATTTGCTGCTTCTGACTTCACTGAAGTAGTTGTTTTCTATGTATTTGAATGCCTTAATGAAATGAACAAGTTGGCCACTATTGTAAACAAGTGTATGCTTAACTAGTGTGTCCAATCAGCTCTGTCAGATTTGACGTAGTCGTACTTGAATTGTACTGTAATTCTCCAAGCTGTTATCAGTTTTGTTGCAGTGTGTACTTGACTTGTACTGTAACTCTCATCTCTGTCAATAAAAATTTCATTCATTCATTCATTCCTATGGTTTCTGCTCCTAGACACCCTGCACGTGGTCCTGTGTTCTCCCGAACAGGAGAGGCTCCCCGAGGAAGCGGAGCCCACACAGATTTACTACATTTACTTTGAGGAACAGGGGGAGCTTAAAGAGGAACACGGGGAGCCACTGCAAAGCCCAGAGCAGCCTGCTGGGTCAGTGTTGACGCTGGTAGCAGTGGCACACGAAGAACAAAACGACGGCGTCGAGGAAGACGCGGCTCCCCACTCTGCCGAAGCCGAACTCGTGTCCGACCTCGAAGTCACTAAAGGCGGCGACGATTTGGAGGAGACTAGCAACGACAACGACGACAAACGGCGTGGCAAGAGTCTCGCCGACTCGGCTTCCCCGGCGAAACCCCGGTGGCGCCCCCGCGCCCAAGCAAAGCTTTTGCCGTGCGCACATTGTGCAAAGACTTTCAGTACGTTACATGGCTTCAAAAGACACCAGGAGGCTCACTCCAGAGAACAAACGTTCCCGTGTAAAGTGTGCGACAAGATTTTCGGTTCGCGGAACGGCCTGCAGAGCCACGAGCAGACTCACACCAGGGAAAAAACGTTCCAGTGTAAAGTGTGCAACAAGATTTTCGGTTCGCAGAACAGCCTGCGGAGCCACGAGCAGACTCACACCAGGGAAAAAACGTTCCAGTGCAAAGTGTGCAACAAGAGTTTCCATCTGGCGCGCCAGCTGTCGGCGCACCTCGGCGTCCACGCGCTGAAACCGTTCCCGTGTCACCACTGCGACAAGAGCTTCCGGGAGTCGGGTTGCCTGAAGCGGCACCTGTTTGTCCACGACGGGAAGAAGGCCTTTCAGTGCAAACAGTGCAGAAAGAGTTTCGGCCGGCTGGCTCACCTCACCGCGCACCAGCGCGTCCACACCGAAGAGAAGGGTTTCAAGGCAGGTTCGCCAACGAAACACGCTGGGGAAATACACAAATAAACGTTTCCCCACTGTAAACGCTGATACAAGAGTTTCAATGCTTCAAGTTATCTGAAGGCATGCCGACCGTGTTCCCATGGAAAAAGACAAAAAACAACAACACACTGTATGTGTGACCAATGTTTAAATAACTCTGGTTGCTTGCTGAGACACCATGTTGCAGTCACACCACACGGTCAAAGCAGAATTCCATCCCGGAAGGCTTTCTCAATAGGGCTCGGGCACAGGCTTTGCATTCTGTGTACACTGCCATTTTGATAGCTGAAAGCTGTGGTAAACACATGCCGAGGAGACAAAGCAGAACATCGAGCGAGGAAGAAAGAGTGAAAAATCAATGTTAAAATCCAAGAAAGGATGCGGAATATACTGGGACATACTGTAGCCCCGCTGCGTTCCCCTCTCATCTCGCTGGCTCCAGCTACAAGGAGAGAATCACGTCCTGGTCGGGTCCAGCGCTGGTTGAACAGAGGCTCCGTTCAACCAGCACTGGGCTCTGTTCAACCAGCACTGGACCCAACCAGGATGTGACTCTCTCCTCGTAGCTGGAGCCAGCATTGTCAGCGAGATAAGAGAGGAACGCAGCGGGGACACACTGCAGAAGGAAGCCACGCACACGCCACTCCTTGCTTGAAACTTCGTACGATGCAGTCTGTTTTAACGCAGTTAAAATGGGTTTTATTGCGGCCGGTTTGGTCAATATACTCGCTTCCTCTAACCCTAATCCTAAACATAACCGCAAGCACGTCTTCACGCTGACACAAGGCTTGAAACAAGGCGGCCGACCGGTCACGCTGATCGAGGATTTTCATCTTATCAATGCAATCGTGTCAGTCAGCTTCCAGACAACATGCCTTGTCGAAGAACCCAGCTTAATAATGGATAGGGAAAAGTGCATTTTGGAGTGAAGAAAACATCCCATAGCTTATCCCGTAATCTTATTTTGGGGTAGGAGAAACAGCCATTAAGGAGTTTTTCCACAAAACTAGACCACCTTTTTGTAAATGAAGCAACTGTAAATAAAGGTAAGAAAGCCTTCTGGGTTGGAATTCTCAAAAATAGTTTCTGCTATAGATTAGCTGAATGGGAGAATCATATTAAACAGCTGTATGTTCGTAGTGAGGCTGATGGACAAATACAATATTACAGATTAAATGGGTGATCACACCGCTTCTTTTTTCCCGCTCTGTACATATAGGGTTTCGTTTTACTGTATTGTTGTTATTGATATTGTTTTCTCTTTTTTTGCTGAGGGGTGCAAGCCTGTCTGTGCCCAGCCTTGTGTGTCTGTGTGAACACAAACAGTGTGATGAGCCATGTACATATTGAGAATAATTAAAACGGGGCAGAAAAGTGAAGACAGAGTGATTGGTCAGAATGATGTATGATGATAACTAGTTCTGAGGGGTTTGATGTTAGTGTTTAATGTTTGTTGTCTTAGCATGGAAGAAGGTAGGCCCTGCACACAATTCTAAAAATGTCTTCTATTTATTGGGAACAGTCTGTCACTTTGATCATGACCAGTAAGAGTGCCACATTATATTTATTTATTTTTTCCAAAAACAGCAGACCTCACAGCGTGCCACTCGGTGACGAGCTGTGAGCCTGTTTACGTCAGTCTAAAATATTGTCTTCCAAAATCGGAAAGTCAGTGTGTGGTATTAAGGAGTGTCACTACCAAACACATTTCTTTTTAAACTTTTTGGTTTCTCAGATAGTATGTTTTCATCCATGTACATCAGTAGAAAGCTGTTTTGCTAGCCATATCTTTGCAAAGCATTGTAGAGTTAAGTTAAAAAGTAGATAAAATTATTACTAGTACCGAAACCGTTATTACTGAAACAATTGGTCATTATTGCATTATTGTCCAAGTTGTGATCATATTGAGATAGAATATAATTGACTGAATGTGACACTGATGCCAACATGAATATGGTCATTTTTTCCACATTATAATTTCACACAATGCTTTACTTCACCAATTTGGTGGAATGGCTCATGTACAAGTGCCCCTCACTTCACACAGGTGTGATTTTTGCTATCCATGTCTATGAATTAGACATGAGTAACAGAATGCCTAAATAGCTGGTTGGGTCACATAATATTGCTGATTGCCAGCAACATTATGATGGTTTAGTACAAGAGTTTTCAACCTTTTTGATGCCAGGGCCCACTATGTATTCTGCATTTGAGCCACGGACCACCATTTGAGGACATTTTAGCCCCACAGACCCCAAAACTGAACATTTCTTTTGCTTTGGTCCACAATTCCAGGCTGGATTTGGCAAACAAAACAGGCAAACATACAGATCAAAATTACCATTAATCTTCTACATTCTCTCGTTATGTAGACTTGGGCAAATTCAGATGATGAATATTTTAACTCTTGAGTGTAAACATGAAACCAAGTGGACCTGCAAGGGTCCATTTGGTTTCATCTTTACGCTCTGATCTGGTTAACCAACTTTTCATCTGGTTAACCAACTTAGCTGGGGACCACCTGGAACCATCTCAAGAACCACTGGTGGTCCCCGGACCACTGGTTGAGTACATTCAGTGACATTTCTATAACTTTTGTTTTGTATTCTGTGTGGACAGTCATGATGCAATATTAAAGAGTTAAAGAGTACCTCAATTTGCCATGCTGTACTTCTCTAGGCTTAAGAATAATTATCATGACAACGATCTTGACAGTAACATTCACATTAAACCAATAAAAAGTGGTTTGCCATGTCATGTATTGCTATAATGATCTCTTTTGAATGTGTACGAGGTAATTTGCCTGGAGGCCACTGACGATACTGCAGTTTTTAGATGCAGTCCTACATTTTCCAGCACCCTTGCGTGTTTAAGTTGCATTCTGATTGGACTATGTTTCTTTACAATGGAATTATTCTAAAGAAATGGGCCATTATATATGGGGGCTGTACTATTTGACATTCAATGTTTTTCCACAAGAGTCTTGAAGAATAGCGGTCACCTTATGAGCAGAGTTCTCTTATATTCAGGACAATAGGGCAGTACAGCAACAGCATGTACAGAAATCTTATCCAGCAAAACATTTGTTTTTGGACCGAGGACAAAAATAAAATGAAAACAGCAGAACAGCATCTATGACAAGCCGTTAAGCTGAATAAGCTCACTCGCTGATGAAGAAACGTTCTCTTTAAAGAAAATAAAGTGATGAGACTAAACTACAAGTAGTGTATGTCACTCAAATAATAACAAACTAATGATTTGTTTGGTATTGAACTATGGAACATATCAAAAAATGTCTGTCTTGCCATTTAGGCTGTGTACAAACCAAATATGACAATTCAATTTACAATGAAGTTGACATTTAATCATTTTTTAGTGCTAGCCCCTCCCATGAACGGTTACAGTGTCGATTCTGACTGAGCAAACATTAAATACCACCATTCACAATGGATAGAGAAAACAGAATGTGTCCAAGCAAATTGTCCCAGTATACTGGTTGGTAGGCACCCTTGTCCATTCAGTTCACATTTACTCTGATCTACAATCAGACGCTGTCTCAGTCAGTGTCTCAATTCATGCCTACTGTTCCCAGGCCTTAACCAACGGCCCATATTGATAGTTACTGAGTAAGCAGGCCACAGTCCACAAAGAACTAATGCTTCCCAGTAAGGAGACAGGTATGTCAAACTGGAAGAGCTTGCACAGTTTAATTCTGCCACTTATTCTCTCAACATGGACACGAAGGTCCGCAATCTCCTGGGTTTTATTCACGTCCGCCGCTGGCATCTGGTGCCGCTTTGAGAGGAAGGGTAGCCGATATAGTTGGCCCGGGACGCAGCCATCAATCAAAAATTCATTGTCTGCCATGACGGCCATATCCTCTGTCAGCAGGGCTTGGAGACCTGACTGTTTGAACAGCTCTTTGTCGCTGATGGAACCAGCATACAGGTCTGAGATGAAGGTGACTGCTCCGTGAGGAGCCATACCAACCAGACCCGTCAGGGTGGAGTAGGATGAGAGCGTCTCACTCTCAAGAGACAGACTTTCTGGCTGTTGGCATCTCAGCTCTGTGCAGCAGACAATCACCTACAAAATGAAGTAACATCAGAAAGTGTTTATTTTTTTCCCCCCCAAACATCAAGGCGATGCAGAGAAAACAGTTTTCAGGTTTAACCAAATGTCTGGAGAGACGCATGGATCTGCCCATGCTCACATTATAAGATTACACTGCCCTCTACTGACCACCGCATGCCCACTGGGAACCCAATTATTAATCTACGATCGATTAATTGCCAATAAGAAATGAACCGTTAGTACAACCCCAAATCCGTTGAAATTGGGACGTTGTGAAAAATGTCAATAAAAACAGAATGCATTGATTTGCAAATCGTTTTCAACCTATATTGAGTTTAATACACTACAAAGACAGTATATTTAATGTTCAAACTGATAAACTTTATTGTTTTTTGAAATTATACAATCTTTTGTAAATTGATCCCTGCAACACGTACCAAAAAAGTTGGGACGGAGGCAACAAAAGACTGGGAAAGGTCATGAATGCACAAATAACGCCTGTTTGGAACATTCCACAGGTAAACAGGTTAATTTTAAACAGTTTAATATTGTTATTGAGTATAACGGGACCATCCCAGTCGCTCACAATCAAAGATGGGGCAAGGTTCACCACTTTGTGAACAATTCTGTGAGAAAATCATCTAACGATTTAAAAACAATGTTTCTCAACATTCAATTGCAAGGAATTTGGTGATTTCATCATCTACAGTCCATAATATAATCAAAACATTCAAATAATCTGAAGAACTTGCTATACTAAAGCATCAAGGCCGAAAACCAACATCTAGCACTTGTGACCTTTGATCCCTCAGGTGGCTCTGCATTAAAAACTGACATCATTGTGTAAAGGATATTACTGTGTGGACTCAGGAACACTCAGAAAACCATTGTCAGTTTACAGAATTTGACGCTACACCTGCGATTGCAAGTTAAAAATCTACCATGCAAAGCAAAGCCATACATCAGAAAGGTTGGTTTGAAAAAACAACTAGAAAAACAACCAGAAATGCCTTCTCTGGGTACAATATCATTTAAAATGGTTATACACAAAGTGGAAAAGTGGGCTGTGGTCTGATGAGTCCACATTTCTAATGATAGTGGACCCAGAGAAGGCATTTCTGTTTTTTTTTCAAACCAACCTTTCTGATGTATGGCTTTGCTTTTCGATGGTAGATTTTTAACTTGCAATTGCAGGTGTAGCGACAAATTATGTAAACTGACAATGGTTTTCTGAGTGTTCCTGAGTCCACACAATAATATCCCTTACACAATGATGTCAGTTTTTAATGCAGAGCCACCTGAGGGATCAAAGGTCACAAGTGTTTGGTGTTGGTTTTCGGCCTTGACGCTTTAGTATAGCAAGTTCTTCAGATTCTTTGAATGTTTTGATTATATTATGGACTGTAGATGATGAAATCACCAAATTCCTTGCAATTGAATGTTGAGAAACATTGTTTTTAAACCGTTGGATGATTTTCTCACAGAATTGTTCACAAAGTGGTGAACCTCGCCCCATCTTTGATTGTGAGCGACTGGGATGGTCTTGTTATACTCAATAACGATATTAAACTGTTTAAAATTAACCTGTTTACCTGTGGAATGTTCCAAACAGGCGTTATTTGTGCATTCATGACCTTTCCCAATCTTTTGTTGCCCCCGTCCCAACTTTTTTGGTACGTGTTGCAGGGATCAATTTACAAAAGATTGTATAATTTCAAAAAACAATAAAGTTTATCAGTTTGAACATTAATTATATTGTCTTTGTGTTGTATTCAACTGAATAGAGGTTGAAAACGATTTGCAAATCAATGCATTCTGTTTTTATTTACATTTTACACAACGTCCCAATTTCAACGGATTTGGGGTTGTAGTTGGTGATTAATTGGTGGTTTTCTGTAAATGTAATGCTGTCTGTGTGTGCATGGATGGCTGAGGAACCCACAAGTGCATTTTGTATCATTCCTGTATATCAGCAAAATATAGATTTTGACAAAAACAGTCTAACCAGTTAATGACTTGATAGCCTTATCAAAACACATCAATTGACTCTTATTAATGCCTAATTAATAATTTAAACCCCTATGAGTGATTGTGTTTACCTGTGTATCAGCATATTTGCTCTGCCTGAACTCCCTCGGCAACACAGCCTGAACCTCTTCTTTGGACATCCAGATTTTCAGTGAGCCCAGCAGAAAGTACAGGTAGTATGTCCACGTCGTTATGATCCGGCTGACCGTCGATGGGAGGATCCCGAAGCGATCTGCCAGGTCAACTTCTGAGGACCCCAGCGCCAGGTACATGAGGAGGAGGAAGAATTCATCCACCAGAGGAAGATCTTGTCTCTGGAATAAAATGTACACAACATGGACAATGTACAAATTATTTTTGGTTCATTTTCCACATTGTATAAGGCTACCATTTTCACATAGTGACATGTTTTTATTTTTAGTTTCTGTGTGCCATATCTTAAGTTTGATTATGACAAGTGAGAACACATCGATTAGGGTAATATTTAAACCCAAAATTGCTCCTGATGTGTTTGTTCGTAGCATTGGTATGTGAGTGAGAGAGAGTGAGTGAATGTGTAAAACAATGTAGAGCATTTTTTTTTTTTTTTTTAACCATACCAGGGCCATTTATTCAGAATTTGAGCCACAGACCAGCATTTGAGGACATTTTAGCCACACAGACCCCAAAACTAAAGATTTATTTTTGCTTTTGTCCACAATACCAGGCTGGATTTGGGAAACAAAACAGGCAAACTAACTGACCATTAATCTTCTACATTCTCTAGTTGTGTAGACTTTGGGCTAATTCACATGATGAATATTTTAACTCTTGAGAGCGTAATCATGAAACCAAATGGACCCGCAAGGGTCCATTTGGTTTCATGCTCTCAAAGAGTTAAAAATCTGGTTAAATAAAACTGTTGAAAACCTCCGATGTAGAGCACCTTGGATAAAGTCGCTATATAAATGCACCATTTTATTTCCAACATATTTTGGTTGTCCGTATATTCTTCTCTTTCACGTCAGCATGCAAGGATAATTAACCTGACTCTGCCAGATTGCGGCTGGCCCCAGATGTCGGAGTCAGGTTAAAGGATAATTACATTTAGACCAACAACAACAACAAATCCAGCTCTCAAGCTCCGTCCCCAGTTAGAGTTTGAATGAATGTAGAATTAGGTATGTGATTTGCATCCAAGTGATAGGACTACATTTTTAATTGATTTTTTTCCCCCTCACACACTTATGCCAGTGTCCCAGGTTCTTATGAGCAAATGCTGGCACTTGTGCTAGGTTGTCTGGTATAGCAATTATCCAGTAACTCATATAGCACAGTACAAAATATTAAAACAGTCCGGGTAAACTTACTGAGTAAGTACATGGAAAGAACACTTCCTCAATCCTCTGCTGGGCTCCCCATGCTCTGGTGACCCTGATCATGTTAGCCGTGGATGGTTCAACCAGGCGCCAAAACGCCATCAGGTGTTCATAGGTGGCAAATCTTGGGAGACAAATTAGGATTGGCATTGTTTATAACCAGGTTTTACATTTGTAATGACCAAACATAGTTAAAGTAATAATACTGTGTAGGAAATTTGTATGCTTTGAGCAGGGGCGGATTGGGGGGGCAGCTGGTTAACCAGATGTAACTCTTTGAGAGCGTAAAAATGAAACCAAATGGACCCTTGCGGGTCCATTTGGTTTCATTTTTACACCCTCAAGAGTTAAAATATTCATCATGTGAATTAGCCCAACTTGGTCTACAAGTGCCACTAGTGCATTTTGGATCTTGTCCAGGCCACTAGGTGGCGCAGGCCACCGGGAAAACTCCCTGTACTCCAGATGCCCAATCCGCCCCTGGCTTTGAGCAAGGTATTCTCACCTTGTGTAGGTTCTAATATGCAAGTCTGAGCCTTCAAACCGATGTAGCCCAAACCTACATTTGAGTGTCAAGTCCTCCACCTGCTGTCTCAGTTGTGCGATTGTGTCCCGCATCTCTTCCCTCTCACTCAACGCCAGATCAACTGCAGCGGGTTCGGGGGGTGTGCTGTAGTCGTGTTCACGACTGTAGTCGTCTTCATGACAAGGCACTTCCATTTTAGGTTCAGTATCATCATCATCATCATCATCATCATCATCATCATCATCACAACCACCATCACCGGCATCCACGTCTCTGTCTCTTTCTCTCCTCTGCCAAACACTGACCCGTTGACGTACTTCATATCCATTCCACTCGAACAACACAGGCGAGGCCCCCTTTCTAAGACGATGAAGTCCACCTGGAGTCTTGAACACATCCTCTTTAAGAAAGTGCCTACTACACACAAAGCACCGAGGAGTGACGGTGAAGTTGTCCCTTCTTATACTTGCAAGCCACCTGGCCCTCAGTTCTGCATCTTCTGGGAAACGGTGGAAACTCAAGGTTGTAAACCTGGCCGATGAAGTGCAAAAGGGCACAGAACAATGCTCTGTAGAGCCCACTGCCCTCCTCATTAATTTCACGGTGCCTTTCTTCATGACACTAGGTCAAGTCACTGCAGTACACTACACAAAAAGAACAAAAACAACGAAGCACAAAGTTTTAAACAGCGAACAGGAGTATTACGGAAATGAAGCGGAAGTACCCGAGCGTGAAGAGCGCATGACTCCACCCCTCCCCCGAAATTGTGCGAGAGCCACCCAGTAGAAGAGTTGCGACATTGAGGGGTCAGAAACTGAGCGCTCGAGCCTTGTTCATGCAGCCCTAATAGGCACACACTGGACGGTGCAAATAAGAGCTATTTTATGCATGCTTTCAACATGTCAACGGTATTGCACAACAATGTTACTGTACAATAATGTTTATGTTGTACTATTATTAAAAACGACCAAAAATAAAGCTTTAAGATTTAAGATCATTAACGCTGTGCTGTTGCCTAAGTCCAATGTATTTCTGCCTACTTCAGGTCCAGGACTTGCCCCTATTACCGGGTCCCCATTCTCTATTCAGGTCGAATTAGAAGCACCGCCATTGGACTAGCCCCATGAAGTGGACGAAGTTGTCGTAACTCTGTCTATACTCTTGCACAGTGCAAGTAGCCTCGATTTCGAGGCTCTCATCTGCGCTGCGAGATGAGATCATTGATTGACATATACTCTAAGGATGAGATGCAGTGCAAGAGGAAATATTTTTTAAAAATAGCTCAGTCAGCTCGTTTGGGCTCGTTTCCATGGGCACCATATTGCTTGCTGCACACAATGTAGCAACACAGCTGCTGTGTACGCGGATGAGAGCCTGGAGATCGAGGCGAGAAGCCACAGAGACCAGCGTTCCGTGAACAAATTTAATGTGAGCAAATATAAGGCGGTGGTGCAAATCTCTTCAAAATAAGAGTACCCATTTTAGTTTTTATTTTATTGAAAAACGATCTATTTGAGCATTTAAATAATGCTGTATCATACCGGTACACATTATGTTCAGGATAACAAAAACATTATATAAATACATAAATAACGTAAAAATGTTAAATCTCCATGAATGAATGCTATTTTTGGACATTTTACAGGGGGGCACATTAAGTGACCCACCGGAACTCTTACATTTGCTCACTCGCAAACAGGAAGTCTTATATTTGTTCATGGAACGGAACTACCAGGCTCCTATGCATTCAGCAACTTCCGGTTGTCCGCACTCAATAGAAGTCTTTGTAGAAGGCGCACTGTTGACAAACGGTCCGAGTCTATCAGGTAAACACCTTTGTTTCACATGACCATGACTATAAGTAAACACCAGGGATTGTATTTGTGCCTCACGTTAACCTATAAGTAACACTTGTATTGCAAATGTGCTATTTGTATGGCTGTATGCCATGTATTAGTATCGTTTAGCATAGGGGGCTACATGCATGCTAACATGTAGCCCTTTCTGCGTTGTCTCTCTTACGAGCAGTGTTGGGACATGTGCACTACGTAACTTAATATATTACATAATATATTACCAAAATGCAGTAACTTGTAATATAAATATATTACCCAACAAAAATAATCTAATATATTATACTTTTCTTTCTGCATTACTGCACTACTTTCAATATTACTTTCTGTGAGTCTGTCCCGTTGTTCTTGTGAAATTGCAGAAATTACAATTGCAGAAGTTAAATAATTATTTTCTATGATTTGTCATCAAATTATTTATTGGCTTCCATGAATTCAAGGAATACATTTAACTCCTGTGTTAACTGTCCATAGCTGAGTAGGATGAGGTAGGTCTATGCCAGTGCTGTTTTCAGGAGTTTTTTTTTTTTTTTTTTTTTTTTTTTAAGTGGATTAAGATTTCATATGGATTTGGCCAGATTTTTTTAAGTAATATGTAATAGTAATATTAATATATTACACTTGCTCAGACAGTAATATTGTAATATAATGTATTGCCTTAAAATGAAGGTAATAATTAATAAGTAATCCTATATTAACAAGGTAAAGTAATATTCCCAACACTGGTTATCTCCCCTCCCCGCTGTTACGCACGCACGCACGCAAGCACGCGTGCGCGCACACAATAATCAGACATCACCACGTTGTAATTAATGCATAGTGACATAGGGTATTACACTTGTTTACCCAAGGGTCCACCACTTTCAGTTCATCGTAACAATTAGAGACAGGCATGTATTGTACACATATCCTATAGCCAAGAACTGGAAAACAACATAATGAAGGTAAAAGTTTTGAATTGCAGATGTCATTGTTGCACATGGTTACTTTATGCCTGTGTATCCCTGTACTTCAGACCGGGTTGGCTAGACTACATCTTGCAATGGGTCTGGTCCACAAAATTTGATGCACTACCAAAAATACACAAATAATGCACCGTGTCCAATACTTCCTTAATGTCAACAAGGTCCACTCCCACAACACCAGAGGGAGTTCAACCAACCATGTGCAACCAAGATTTGGCACAAACAAGAGACAATTCTTCACTCCCATGCCACCAAAATGTGACATCATGCAATTCCCTTGAGGGCACCTATGGCAAGCTGCAATTTGTAACTGGCCACCTAATAATATGGCACTGTTTGTGCCATATTGTTTCAACAGACCACTGTTTGTGGTCGGTTGAACTCCATATTGTTTCAACAGACCACTGTTTGTGGTCGGTTGAACTCCTTCTGGTGTTGTGGGAGTGGACTTATATCAAGCACAGGTACATGTGTATTTTGGTAGTGTATTGAATCTTGTGGGCAAGACCCAGTGCAAGATGTTGCACTCTGTCTTCAACCCTAAGCCAACCTAGACTGTTAAGGTGGGCGGGGTGAGGTGGGCTCGGTGAGGGAGGCCTGACCAATTTGTTTTGAGGGCCTTTGAGGTGCTGTGGTAACCAAGAGGTGAGAAAATAATGACAGGCACTAAGACAATTTTACATCAGGATCCTCCATTTTCAATTGATCAGAACATTTAAAGGCATAGAGTTTCAGCAGCACGTAAGTGCTAATTGAGAGTGTTTTTAAATAAAAAAGTTCATAAAAGTCGATTTTTAATTACTCCCTGAAAACAAAAACGTGCTGCATGATGGCGTATCCATTATCACATCAATAAAAGCCAATAGAAGTTAAGCAGACCTGTTTTTTTTATCCCATTTCTGAATCCTCCACAAATGCAGGTGTCTTTATTACTATCAGAAATAATCTGTTTTTAAATCCCATTCTGGCATCCAGACAGTTTCCATAAGCCCTATTTTTGTGCAAAAACGGCTCTTGCTCTTGAGAATGTTGAATGGAAACACTTTGAATTCCAAATAAGTTTCCATTTTGCGCAAAAATACTTTTTTGCTGAAAGGTGGCAAAGCGTATTAAACGAGTCTAATGCGCAAATGAGTTATGGAAACAGCTTGTGAAAAGACTTTGAAGAGTTCTGGTCTGCCGATGAGCGCATTGTTAATGTAAGTTATATTTCTACGAAACCGGACAAGGGCCGTGTACACACAGACATCCAAGGCAAAGGGACTCTCTGCACGTACTGTACATGGCCAAAATGTTCAGACTCCCATCGCGTTCGTTCATGAAAGTCGCAGGGCAGCTACAGGTCCTATATTTACAGTATCTAGATCATCATGCATGATGGCTAAGATACGCTAGTGATAACAGACATAAACAGCTGTTTTACATGACCGGGCTTTGCCCTTAAATATTATTTCGTTAATAAAGTTCAAACCTTTTTTCCTCGCATGTCGCGCAGCAGATAACATGATGTAGTCTACAATATCACATAGACCTACACCAAATCAGTAGGCTCAGTAGTCTCACAAGCGCTCCGGTTCAGGAAAACAGCTTATCTTTTTTTACTTAATTAACATACTCTTCCTATTTGTGCAAAAGTATTATGGAATCGTGGCTAGGGAGTGGTATTACTCGGTTTAAACTCAGTCATCACATTAGAATATACTGTATATCTAAAATAAGCCACATAGCTGGCAGAGCTGAGGGACGTTTGTGAACGTCCATGGCATGCGTCACAAGTAGTATAGCTCATCTTACAGCTGTCCCTCGCTTTTTGCGCCAATGTGCGCCAATGTGCCCCATGGCCTGAAGGGATGCAAGCTCTGATTGCTTCAGAAACTTCAGATCTGTGTTTTAGTGTTTCAGTAAAATGCCCTCCATTTCCGGTTCACCGCACATTTAACGGTTTGGTAAATCATGCTTCATTGTGAGGTTACAAATGTATGCTCACAGAAATACTTGCACTCTACGCTCCCATAATTCACAGGTTCTCGTGTTGGAGAGTTGGGCGTCTCCAGCTTTTAAACTCCTTCCTTATTCACTTGATTTCAGAGCAGTGTATGGAGACCCAACTGCAGGTGAAGATGAACTCTTTAGACTCATAAGAACTACAACACCTATGACGCATCACTCTGAAGTGAAGATGAACTCTCCAGACTCAGCCAGGGGCGTTTCCATTAAACTGGAAGTTGAAGAAGTTTCTATTGAACAGGAAGCTGAAGACCAGCCACACATCAGTAAGTTTCATGTGCCCTTCTTTTCTGTAATGTAGGGTTGCAACAGTGTTTTATTTTTTTTACTGTAGTGTACAATAACAATTGTAGACAATTCCAGTACACTCATAATCCGGCTCCAGTAGTTTGTGTGATTTGCCCTAGACAAAAGTACAGACGGATTTGCAGATTCACAGACCTGTTACCGATACAGACATACATGGAAATATTTTGTATACAAATCTTTTTCTCTGTGGCATGACTAAAATAAATGCTGTATTGCCATTATTCATTTTGAGGGTAGCATAACTAACTGACCTCGGCTGCGCCTCGGTCAGTTATTAGGAAACAAATCACCGGCTCGAAGGGTGTTATCCCGCTTATTCAGTGGTTTTCAACGTCCGAGGACCACCAGTGGTCCTTGAGAGGGTGACGGCAACGGCATGTAAACAACCAAATACGTAGCCAACCAAATGGACCCGCTAACGGCGCGCTGGAACTAAATGCAGAAGTGCACCGCAGGCTTACGTCAGTGGTTTTCAATGTCCGAGGACCACCAGTGGTCCTTGAGAGGGTGACGGCAATGGCATGTAAACAACCAAATACGTAGCTAACCAAATGGACCCGCTAACGGCGTGCTGGAACTAAATGCGGAAGTGCACCGCGGATTGATATGAACACAGCTGTTTGCACTTTGGGGACCTTGATTATGCCGCGGTCCAATATAGAGCGGAGCGGTGATTATGGTGTAATTAATATGTCACTGCTCACATGACCAGAACGCTGGCTTCTGATTGGAGCATTCATTCAAGCCATGTAATAAATACATGTAATACTTCAAATATACAGGTCCTTCTCAAAAAATTTGCATATTGTGTCAAAGTTCATTTTCTTCCAGAATATACCGGTAATACAAAACATGAAACTTTCATATATTCTCCATCAATTGTGCATCAAGTGAAGTATTTAAAAGCTTGTTTTGTTTTAATCCTGATGATTATGGTGTACAGCTCATGAAAACCCCAAAATCCTATCTGAATGAATTAGCATATTTTTACGAGACCGCTAAAAATGTTTTAAACAAGAAATGTTGACTATCTGGAAAGTGTATTAATGTATGCAGTTAATACTTAGTCTGGACTACTTTTAAACAAATTATTTCATGGAGGTGATCAACCTGTGGCACTGTTGAAGCGTTATGGAATCCCAGTTTCGCTTTGATAGCAGCCGTAAATTAATTTGTATTGTTAAGTCTTATGTTTCACACCTTCCTCTTGACAATACAACCCAGATGCTCTGTTGTAGTGATGCGCGGACCGGCTTTCTTTTATAACCCGCCCCACTCTGCCCCGCCAAGGGTGCCAGCTCGTCCGCAGCAACCCATCCCGCAACATTTAAATCAACAGCCCGCCCCAGCCCGCAGCCCGCAAAAGAAAAAAAACCTGCATTCTTCCCCGCAAAATTAGCTGATATTCGAGCATTGGAATGACGCTTGTATAGCCTAATCGAGAGAGAAAAAAGAAAGAGAGACAGAGAGGGAGAGACAGAGAGAGAGGGAGAGAGAGTGTGAGGGAGAGGGAGAGAGAGGTGACATCGAAGTTTAATTCTGTTCACTTCACTCACTTGTGTGTAGCCTGCTGTAACCACGTTGTCTGTACTCCAGGTGAATGAATGAAATGGCCACTCTACAAGCTCACAATATCGACGGAATGCACTGACTGTGAGCTTGTCGATCTGCTATAATTCTATCTGTGCGCACAGCTGTGTGCGCCTTTCAATTAAAGAACGAGCGTGTGCAGTTGCGCTCATTCCGCTTGTGGTCGGTCAGAACGGAGAGGCAGACCAGAGGACACTTTGGTCAGGCAGGAGCTAAACTCCCTTTCATAAGCAACACACATTGATGAAAAATAGAACAATGTGATGTTTTCAGCAAAAGTACAGGAATGATTTTTTTTCTCGTCCTTTTGGGGGGGCAGCCCGCCCCGCTGCTCATTGAGATAAGGTTTTGGGGTTTTCATGAGCTGTACACAATAATCATCAGGATTAAAATAAAAAAATGTTTTTAAATATTTCACTTAAAGCACAATTGATGGAGAATATATGAAAGTTTCACATTTTGTATTATATTATGGGAGAAAATGAACTTTTACACAATATACAATTTTTTGAGAAGGACCTGTATTATTTCAAATTATTATTATTTTTTTGTATTTTTAAATTTATAATCTGATAATAGAATAATGGTAATTGTCAATCTTTTCTTGACAGTGGCAATAGGTCAGTTTGAATAGATCCTGACCGATACCCTATTTTTGGGTCCGGGGCCGATGCGGATACCGAGTTTTGGAAAAATCTACACCGATGTTACCGATATTTTGGGCCAATGTTTAATAATTATTTAAAATAATTAAAAAATACATTTGAAAAAAATCTATTTTGTTATTCAAGTGAACAATAGAATACAACATTGAAAACATTTAAAATAATGTTATTTCGACTAATGTATCGGTCAGGCTCTAATTTTGAATATTGTAGGGATCCAATATTGACCGCCTGCTATGCTTCCGTTCCTAGGCATCCTGTACATGGTCCCCAGTCTGCTCCAGGAGGAACCAGAGCCTCCTTACATTAAGGAAGAACTGGAGGAGGCACTTCAAATACCAGAGGAACCTGTCGTGTCAACATTCACATTACTTGCAGTGGAACACGGAAAACAAAACGATGACGTTGAAGAAGCCGTGTCTCCCCGCTGCTTTGAAGTTGAACCTGAATCTGACAGTGAAGCCACCGAAGACAGCGATGATTGGGAGGAGACCAGTGAAGGCCATGATGATAAAAGACAAGGCAAGAGTTTCACTGACCCAGATTACCCGAAGAAGCGCCAGTGCAACCGCACCAGAGGAAAACCTTCCCAGTCTGAATATTGTAGGAAGCGTTTACGTAAGCGTTTCCAATGTGAACATTGTGACAAGAGCTTCAGAGTGGTAACTGAGCTGAAGATGCACCAGCACGTCCACACGGGAGAAAAACCCTTCCGTTGCCACGTGTGCAACAAGAGTTTCAGTCAGGCAGGCTCTCTAAAGAGGCATCAGTTTGTCCACTACAAAGGAAACCCTTCCCACAGAAAACAACGTTGTAACAACAGCTTCAGTAAGTCAGACTCCCTGGAGACACAAAGCGTCCGCACTGGTGAAAAACCCTTACCTGGACCGGAGAGCAGCCCCAGTCCATTCCACGAGGAACCAGAGCCTCCACACATTGAAGAGGTACAAGAAGATCTCGAAGAGGAACAGGACCAAAGGGCAGAGGAACCTGTTGAGTCAATTACATTACGAGCAGTGAAACGTGAAGAACAAAATGATGACGACGACGATGACAAAATCGACCCTGAATCTGACGGGTGTGAAACTGATGACAGTGATGAGAAACGACGCGACCCGGATTTCACTGACCGTAGGAAGCGCTGGCGTGTCCGCAGTAGAGCAAAGTCTTTCCAATGTGAATATTGTGACAAGAGTTTCACTCAATCAGGTTCTCTGAAGAGACACCAAGTTGCCCACAACAGAGAAAACCTTCCCCGTGGTAAACAACGTCGTAAGACGAGATTCAGTAAGCCAGGCTACCTAAGGCCACGAAGGTGTGTCCGCACTGGCGAAAAAACCTTTCCTGGACAGAAGAGCAGCCCTGGTTTGCTCCAGGAGGAACCAGAGCCTCCACACAGTGAAGAGGAACAGGAGGAACACGAAGAACAAAATGATGAGGATGATCACGAGGATGATCATGAGGATGATCACGATGATGATCATGAGGATGATCACGAGGATGATCATGATGACGACGATGACATCAACCTTGAATCTGACAGGTGTGTAACCGACGACAGTGATGATAGCGATGACAAGCGGCGTGACCCAGATTTCACTGACCCGGATTACCTGAGGCCTGTCCACGGTAGAGAAAAATCTTTCCAATGTGAATATTGTCACAAGAGTTTCAAGCTTTTAAATGTCTTGAAGGTACACGAGCGCATCCACACCGGGGAAACGCCTTACCACTGTGAATTTTGCGACCGGGGTTTCAGAGTATCAACTGCTCTGAATATTCATCGGCGCGTCCACACCGGAGAAAGACCTTACCCCTGTTCGGCATGTGGCAAGAGTTTCAGTCTGTCGAGTACCCTAAAGGCACACCTTCTGGTCCACACTTTAAAACCGTTCCAATGTCAGTATTGTGACAAGAGTTTCAGGCAGTCATATTCTTTGAAGAAGCATCAGTTTATCCACAACGGAGAAAAGCCCCTCCAATGTCAACATTGTCCAAAAACTTTCAATAAGCCGGGTAGCTTGAAGGCACACCAGCGAATCCACAGTCGGCCAGATCCTCCACATATTAAAGAAGAACAGGTGGAGGTGAAAGTGGAACAGGAGGAGCCACCTCCAAGACCAGAGGAACCTGACGGGTCAACGTTGACGTTACTTGCAATGTATACTTTGTCACAAAGCAAACATTGTAACGAGAACCCTGAAGAAACAACGTTTCAATGTGAACATTGCAACAAGAGTTTCACTAAGTTGTCTAACCTGAAAAGACACCAACATTTCCACACTAGAGGAAGACTTTTCCAATGTTCAATGTGTGACAGAAGTTTCAGTCATTCAGCTATGCTAGCACACCTGCGTGTCCACCAGGACAGCAGGCCCTATCTGCTCCAGGAGGCACCAGAGCCTCCACATGTTGGGTCAACGTTGACCTTACTAGAAGTTAAACAAGAAGAACAAAGTTGATGATGACAAAGACATATGTTGCACTTGAACCTGACAGAAAGCCATCTTTTCTGACACCAGCACATCCACACTGGAGGGAAAAAAACAACAACATGTGAAGTGTATGACAAGAGTTTTAGTCAGTTAAGTTAAGTAAGTAAGAGTTCAAGGGAGTCGGGTTCCCCAAAAAAACACCAATTTGGCCACAATAGAGAGAACCATTTCACTGTAAACAGTTTAAATAACTCCACCATTTTGCATTGAGACCATGGGGGGAATAACGTTTTTACTACATATGAGCTACAGTAAATGGGATCAAATTAGTTGACTCTGTTTGCAGTGAGGTAGTTCTTTTTTTGTTTTCCTGTGCTTATGTTATTGATACTGAATTTCTCTTGAAATGTCCAGCCTTCTCTAAGACAATGATGTGATTGGTTGGTCACATGATCGTAATGATTTCATTGGCTGATGTACCTGTTGAGGATAAAACGTGATAGCAGAAAAGTGAATGATGCCAAAAGCGTAAAGTGTAAATAGGTATGATCTGTGTTGACTGAGCAGACATTAAATTCTTCATTGACAATGAATAGAGAATTTTATGCCATATGTGTCTGAGCAAACCGGCATGTACCTTGGCTAATAAGGGGGCACAATTCCTAATTACGATGCTATGATTAGAATGATTAGCTTGCCCCTCACTTCACACATGGGATTTTTGTCATTTTTCATGTCTATGAATGCATTACATAAGGCCTAAATGGAAGCAAGTTATAGTCAGGCATTGCTGCTTTGCTATTTTGCTGCTTTTTCAGTAGCTTCATGATGCTCAGTGACATCATAATGTTGCTGATGTCTGAGGTGGGCAGGTCTTTCAGTAGCTTCATGATGCTCAGTGACATCATAATGTTGCTGATGTCTGAGGTGGGCAGGTCTTTCAGTAGCTTCATGATGCTCAGTGACATCATAATGTTGCTGATGTCTGAAATGGGCGGGTCTTTCAGTAGCTTCATGATGCTCAGGCGTTCGGATGAATTTCACTCGTGTTTAGTGATGAAGAAAATAATCCCATACACTCACAATGCACAGTGAACTCTTACCTTTACTGAACCAATCTCAATCAATCACCATGTCTTTAGAATATTTTATTTTATTGTATTGTATTTGAAAAGTCATATATGGATGTAGCTCTGCTTGCCATGTATTGCTGTACTTTAATATATATTGTTTTTATACAATATTTTACATTGGTTCATATACGGCCATGTTCATGGTGCAACAAAATGTACTGTTTTGATGTTTGAATGTAATGTTGTTTTATTACTTATTATTTTATTAATTTATTACAAATAATCCACTCTAGAACAAAGATCTAGACTGGATTATCTGTAACCAGAAAAAAACTTGTATTGGCCATTCATTCGGCCCATTGTGATTGAATAAATGTGTAAAATGTATTAAGAATAATTTGTGTTGATTATACAAAGCTTACTCGTAGTGAGTGTATATATATATATATATATATATATATATATATATATATATATATATATATATATATATATATATATATATATATATACATATATATATACACTGCGTTCCAAATTATTATGCAAATCATGTTTTTGTTTGATTTTCCAACATATTTGATGCAAATGATGATCAGCATAATTTTCAAGTCATTAGCTGTCAATTTATATTTCAAATGTTATTGAACAAACCTCCTAATGAAAACAGAATTTAGAAAATAAATTAAAAACTTGGAACAGTGCGTTTCGCACTGTTCCAGATTATTATGCACATCATAGTTTCAAGACATTTTCTAGTTTGTAAAGAACTGAAAATAGTAATTTATTGAATTCATAGCAATAATGAGGTCATATGTACTGGAAAAAAGCTATTTCAATCCATAACATCTTAACAGGTCAAGTTACATGTTAATATAGAACCCCTTGTTTGATAGCAGCTTGCGTCCATAAAATTTGTGAGTTAATGGAGAGTTTCTGCTTGAATGTCTTTGCAGGATGTCAGAACAGCCTCCCAGAGTTACTGTTTGGATGTGAACTGCTTCCCAACCTCATACTGTACATGAAGACCAATTTTCAAACGGTCGTGTTCACTGATGAGTGCCGTGCCGTGCCGTATATATGTATTATATACGGTTTTTCATCGTTTTGAGGAATTTTGAAAAATGACAAAACCTGGCAAAAACGCAAGGCTATAGCCTTACGGTTTTGCACAGCATACTGTTTTTTATCGTTTTGAGGATTTTTGAATAATGAAAAAAAGGACGAAACATGTGAAAAAGCGCAAGGGTATAGCCTAACGTTTTTTTATCGTCTTGAGGATTTTAGAAAAATTACATAAAATGACAAAACCTGGCAAAAGGGCAAGGCTATAGCCTTACGGTCTTGCACAGCATGACGTCTTTCATCGTTCTGAGGATTTTTGAGGATTTTCGAAAAATGTCAAAAATTCAAAAAAACGCAAGGCTATAGCCTTACAGTTTTTCATCGTTTTGAGGAGTTTCGAAAAATGAAAAAACCTGGCAAAAACGCAAGGCTATAGCCTTACGGTTTTGCACAGCATACTGTTTTTTATCGTTTTGAGGATTTTTGAATAATGAAAAAAAGGACGAAACATGAGAAAAAGGCAAGGCTATAGCCTTACGGTCTTGCACAGCATGCAGTTTTTCATCGTTTTGAGGATTTTCGAAAAATGTCAATTTAAAAAAAAAGGAAAAAAGAAGGCTATGGTCTTACCGTTTTTTCATCCTTTTGAGGATTTTTAAAAAATGAGGAAACCTGGCAAAAACTTAAGGCTATAGCCTTTCATCATTTTGAGGATTTTTGAGGATTTTAGAAAAATGTAGAAATTAAAAACACACACACACACACACACACACAAGGCTATAGCCTTACCGTTTTTCATAATTTAGAGGATTTTGAAGATTTTTGAAAAATGACGAAACCTGGCAAAAACGTTCATCATTTTGAGAATTTGTGAGAAAAGTGGCAGAAACACAAGGCTATAGCCTTACAGTCCTGCACAGTTTTTAATCGTTTTGAGGATTTTTTTTTCTTCTTAAATGTTTTTTTTTTAAATGACGGAACATGGCAAAAACTCAAGGCTATAGCCTTACAGTCTTGCACAGCATGTCGTTTTTCATTGTTTTGAGCTTTTTTTGAGAATTTTTGATGATTGTCGAATTGTAAATAAACAACATAGTAGGCTATAGTGTGACTTTTTTTTTCGGTGACTTTCAAAAAATGAGGAAACTTGGCAAAAACGACAGGCTATAGTAGCCATAATATAGCTCTGCTCTGGTCCGGAGCTCCACTGCTTCTGAGTTTGGTGCAAGTCAGACTCAGAAGCAGTGGAGCTCTGGACCAGAGCTAGCCATAATATATAACTTCCACGCCCTCCGGTGGAAGTGATATTATGGCTAAGGCTATAGTACACGGTCTTGCACGGCATGCCATTTTTCATCGTTTTGAGGAGGAAAAAAAAAGAAAAACAACACATGTCATATCTATTATGTATGTCTAATCAAAGTACGGCTCCCTTCATATTTCTCATCAAAATATATTCGTAGTACAGCAATAGATGGCAACTTGCGGTACTTAATATTGCATCATGATTTTTATTGTTAAAAAGGACCTATCATGGGAGGGAAGATCAGTGAAAAAACTTCGGTGTAGAACACTGAACATGAGCACTTGCTTTGGCATGTAAACGTCTGTTTTCTCATGTCCATAAAGCTCCGTTGAATTGAATTGTCTCCTCCCATGAACGAATGAGTGGAAAAGTATGGTAACTTGTTGACAACCAAAAAAATGGCTACAGCTGGGGGTGTAGTTCTGTCCCAAATACGCTGATGCATGGAGTGCAGTGTCCTATTACTATTGTTGCTCCCTCTTTGTCCCTCTTTGTTTTTGCAGTGCGTCTGCTGGCTGCAGAGTTTTCCCTTTGATCACATGCCCAGGCGGAGTGCCTGTTACTACAACTAAAGCTACATTCTTGAGGTGAGTCTGAGTCATACATCATCTGGTGGACTTCTCACTCACTCACTCACTCAACTCACTTATATTTTTACTCTTTTAGTCATAGCTGTAGATTTTATCACAATTAAGCTACAGATGGCAGACAAACAAACCTACATGTGTGCATTGCATGGCAGACAGAAAAAGAGACTGCAACCCATTTTTGCTATACTATGCTCTGTACCGTTCCCTCTCCCCTTCCCCTACAATATTGACACAAACATCTTTGCTAACCTGGCTGTGTTCCAGTCCGATTGCAGGCTTTTAGACTCGGACATACCAATGTTCACATAATGACAAGCTAGCTCAAACCCTCACCCTAACCCAGGGGTCAGCAACCTGCGGCTCAGGAGCCGCATGCGGCTCTAGAACACAACCCTAGTGGCTCCCTGGCTGTAGCATTACCATCCATACACACATTGGGATGATCCGCCAACATAATATAAACATTTCAGTCACTGACAGCACTTGTTGGCCATGCCAAAAAGCCCAGCACGTTTGAGAGATCAAGCTTTAATCTGAACCACACATTTTCAACAGTTTACTGAGATGTTGTGTGGACATGATAAAAAGGAGGTCTGAAAAAAAAACATGGTGAAACACAGCTTGATGACATCAAGTTGTGTTTCACCATGTTAATGATTTTTCTTTTAGGACCTTTTTTCTAAGAGTGTACAAATGGAACCAAATGGACCCGCCAGGGTCCATTTGGTTCACATTTGTACACTCAGAAAAAAAAAAAAACAATGAAAATGGGTGGAATTCCCCGTTAAGGGCTTATTAGGCTTACATTATTTGCGGCTCCAGACAGATTTTGAATTTAGTTTTTGGTCGAAAATGGCTCTTTCAACATCTTGGGTTGCCGACCCCTGCCCTAACCTAACCTCCCACAGGGCACTCAGCCAAACCCTTCCTTAACCCTACAACGACCCCTCATTCATGTTTTGACAAATGCTAAATGCACCAGATGCAGATGCAACAGACTGAAAAAAAAACAAAAAAAAAACAGAAAAAACAGCTGAGACTCTACGTTTCTTCAAGAAAACAATAACAACAACAGGAGCCTAAATAAATGAAAATGGGTGGAATCCTAAACTTGATTGATTGATGTACCGGTAGTTAACATTATGCAGGATGGATATGTGTCAAACTCGATACAAAAGTATTACAGTGATTGACACCGTAATGAATCCCCTTCAATGTGACACCCAGACAGTGTGTTACTCGGTTTAAACGTAATCATCACGCTGCAATATGTACGGTATGGATTGTGTATAGGTCAGAAATAAGCGCCTGGTGTTGTCCTCCGTCTCTCTCTGTCAAAACGAAAATGCACATGGGTCTCGGGGCACGTACAGACATTTACATCAATACAGCCAGACTCTGCTGTCTAGCTGTCGCCAAAGTTAGCACTGCCACATTCAGCTTCTATTGAAATGAACGGGAAGGAGGCGGGGCTATTGCTCCAGTTCAGCCTCCATATTTTATTACTCTATGTGTGCGCTACTGTCTGCTGTCGGCGTCATTAAGTTCTCTGCTCACGCTCAATTACTTCTATTTTTACTTTTTTTGGTGAGAATTGCCACACCAACACCCCCCACACACATAGTCTGGCTAATAGAGCTGCGCAGTGACGTCACCGCCCCTGTTCCGGAAGTCTTTTCCCAATTCATTTTTCTCATAGACTTTTCGAAAATAATTTATATCAAGACGATTACGCCGCGGACAAAGCCAACTCGAGTCGTGACGAATCATGATGACACACACAAACTTTTGGGACAATAAAATAATTTCTAAGATGAAAAACGAAACAAAAAGTCTTGTATCATGCCGTTTTCTACTTCTTCCCAATTATATATTATATGACGATATTGTGTTTGTTGTCATGATTTGTCACGACCTGAGTTGGCTTTGGCCGCGGCGTAATCGTCTTGATATAAATTATTTTCGAAAAGTCTATGAGAAAAATGAATGGGGAAAAGACTTCCGGAACAGGGGCGGTGACGTCACTGCGCAGCTCTATAAACCAGACAGTATAAGCTGTTGGTAAAAAAAAGGCCTGTCAGCAAGTTGAGTTTGGAATAGCGCCATTGTACACCCACTTCCTACTAATGAGAGCTGGGGGTGGCCAATCACGGCACGGTATGCATATACTGTATGCGCATCGAATTGCGTCAAAAAAGCTGCCCGACAGGAAACAACGTGGACACGCGACTTTTCGAGACTCATGGGACACATTAGCGTCGTTATGAGTCGGACGTATTAGTCAGCCTACAGTACCCCCCCCCCCCCCCCCCCACACACACACACACACACACACAGGCACTGTCTAATGCTGCTGTTTCAGCAACAGGATGTCTCACGTACACGCAGTGACTTAGTCACAACATTGGTCATTTCATTTACTCATGTGTCACGTCACGTGCATTCACACACACACACACACGCGACATTCGCACGTGCATGCTGTGGTGCAGTTTCCCATGTAGGGACAGTTTTTACTCAACTTAAACTTTGACCATATGCCTGCACACACGCACATTGTCCTGTTATCTTAGCTGGTCCATCTGTTCCCATTCCTGTTCTGAGTTGGGGGTTTCAACTAAATTTTAGGCTATAAAGCAGTGGTTTTGAACCTTATATTCATACCAGGGCCCACTATTGATTCAGAATTTGAGCCACGGACCACCATCTGATAACATTTTAGCCCCACCGACCCCAAAACTAAAGAGAACAGCCAAACCTACAGATCGAAATGATCATCAATCTTCTACGTTCTCTAGTTGTGTAGACGTGGGATAGTTCAGATGGTGAATATTTTAACTCTTGACAGCGTAAACATGAAACCAAAAGGTCCATTTGGTTTCATTTTTACGCTCTCAAGGACCACTGGTGGTCCCCGGAACACCTGTTGAAAACCCCTGCTATAAAGAGAACCACTCGAGTATGCATCCCTTCAGTGCGAGGGAGAGCTTACGCAGAGCTATCCTACATGCGACACATGGAATGTTTGTCTACATTAGTCACATGACACTTCACTGATATGTGGATATGTGTGTATTTCTACCATATAATGTGTTCGGATATATTTTTTTAACGTGATGATTGAGCTTAAACCCGAGTAACACACCGTCTGGATGCCAGAATGGGATTAAAAATGGAGCATTTCTGACTGTAATCACAACCACCCGTGTTTGTGGAGGACGATCCAGAAATGGGACGGGTCAGCTTCATTTCTATGGCTTTCATTGATGTGATAGTCAGTGTGCGATGACACAGGATTTATATTTCCATATTCCAGATGCAACAGAATGAGAAACAGGGAAACTTGTGGAGTAATGTTTCTTTAAAAAAAAAGAAAGAAAGAAAAGAAAAAAAAAAACACACACTAGGTTCAACTTTATTGATTGAATTGGTATTTAGTAACAGGATGCGGAATATATACATTTCAATCAGAGCTGTTTGTATACATTGAATTTATGCACAGAATCAGACCCCTGCCACATCCATTTGAAACCAGTTTGTTTTGTGCACAGATTTAGAAACCTCCCCTGAATGTGTGGGTGTGTGCTTGCTTGTGGGTATAAGACCTTGTGTGACACACTAATGTTTATCCGGAGGGGGTTGGCCAGGAACAAACTGCTCCTTCTTTCTTGCTGGCTGGCTGTTTTGTTTCTCCCTGGACTTGCTGAGGAAAATATATTCTAGTGTTACACTACTGGGCACTGATCTGTTCTCATCAGGTTGTCTTGTGCGAGGTACGTGAGTGAACTTTACTTTGTTTACATTATTCCAACAAACACTTAAACTGCTTAGATTAGACTGACAGTGTGAATGAACCTCTCTGTCGCTTTCACTCAGGACATTTATTCTATATGCACATGGAAATTCTTCGCCTCAACGTTCAGTTTTTCCATTTTTATGCTGTCATTAAGCAGGAAAGTGCACCTAAAAGTGCAAAGAGACCTGCACACCGTCTGCACTTGCTAAATGAAAGCTTTTATTAACCAACGTTTTGGCTAAAGACCTTCTTCATCTGTTTCTATTCTCATCCAGCCCCAAAATAGCTCCTTGTGTGTTTCAGCAAAGTGAAATCAGCAAAGATTTGTCGCTATATGTAGCTTCTTTCCACAAGCCCTAGAGACTTAATTCAACCCAGTCTCATGAGGTTTAGGCAAGTATGCACGGAAGTGCCATTCCGTCCAAACTTGCCTAGAATACGCAAAAATCTGTGCATGTTTGCCTAAAATAAATGTGTGCATATTATACTAAAATGAGCATTGCCTACCATGAGCATTGTGAAGCGCCACTGAGTGAGGCGCTATATTATATATTATATATTATAATATTATAATATTATAAAAGCTTTTGGGCTTGTTTGAATCAGTCAGGGGGGGGGATAAAAAATGTGGATAAAAAAATGCGGGACACCACAGATTTTTTTTGTAGCGCGTGACTATTTTTTCCTCCCCTCTCCTCCTGTCCCCCCCCCAACTTTTTATTAGGTTGACGCTCTTGTTACTATCTGATTGTTTCATGATCTGCCACGACCCGAGTTGGCTTTGTCCATAGCGTCATCGTCTTTATATAAATCTTTTCTGAAAAAGACTATGAGGAAAATTAATGGGAAACTCATTTCCAGAAACTGGTGCTCTGATGCCAATTGGCCAAAGGCCCATAAAAAACAGGAAATCATCATAAAGGCAGGAGAACTGGGAGATAAAAACAACTGGATATTGTTCGCACTTTCGAATGAAGTGAGTGTGTTGCAAGAAGAAACCTGGTTGATTGATTTGCTGATTGGATATCAGTATATTACTTAGGGAAGTAACTTCTTTACTTTACTCGTTACCCCTTAGACAAAGTAATATCATTACTTTATACCAGGGGTGGGCAATTATTTTTCCCAAGGGGCCAAAGGAGATGCATGAAATATTGTGGAGGGCCAAGACTGCGTAATATTAATTTAATTTCAAGATAAAAGTAACAGTAAGACCAACCATTTTGACACCAGGGCCCTCAATTTATTCAGTATTTGAGCCACAGACCACCATTTGATGACATTTTAGCCCCACAGACCCAAAACTAAAGATCTATTTTGTTTTTGTCCACAATACCAGGCTGGATTTCACAAACAAAACAGGCAAACATAGATAAAAAATGACCATTCTTTTACATTCTCTGGCTAATTCAGATAAATATTTTAACTCTTGAGAGTGTAAACATGAAACCAAATGGACCCGCAAGGGTCCATTTGGTTTCATGTTTACACTCTCAAAGAGTTACATCTGGTTAACCAATTTTCCATATTTAACTGGAACTCTCTCAAGGACCACTGGTGGTCCCCGGGCCGGTCAGAATCAGCCAAAGGGCCGCATTTGGCCCCCGGGCCGCATAATGCCCAGGTGTGCTTTAGTTATTACTGGAATTAAAGAGTAATATATTACATATTACGTTATTACTTTCCCAAGTTCTCAACTCCCACCTTTGAAAAAATAGAGATGTACAACATAATCTGTTTAGCGAGCTCTTTTTAGAACTGAATCCAATTTATTGGAATAATAATAGTCTCCAATCGCACAAACTGCACCTGAAAACAAAGCCAACAAAATCCGACATTGTAAATGTCTTTCTTAGATAAAAAAAATAAATAAATAAAAAGGAGCATTTTAACCTTGAATCACAAAACAGACCTGCAACTAACAAAACCAGATTTCGAAATTTGTCTCTTTGACTTTTTAAACTTTTTCACAATTGTTTTCAAAGACAGTTGAGGTCTTGTATTTAAAAATAAAATACAAAATAAAGCAGCAAGCGATTTGTAGTGTACATAACTGTGTGCAGGATGCAGCGTGTGGACTGGATCTACAGTCTAGTTGTTACAATACAGTACAGTACAGTAAAATAATAATATTGCAGTAATATGTAATCTAAAATTCGTTCCTGCCCAACAATGGGTATGACTATAGTAGATAATAAAAAAAGAAATCACCTCCATATTTTATGTATAAAGAAAGACACATTTTAATGCCACCGGCCACCCTCTGAAAAACAGCTTAAATCCATATGAAAAGAAAAGAAGACTCATCCTCATTCCTTTCTCTAATAACAACCCAAAACATGAACTTGGTTGAAAAACAGCACAAAGTTGTCCTTTGAAGCATAAGGAAAGTTTGACGATATTTTGATGATTTTGCCTGCCATAGGATGTCATGTTAATGGAAGGGTCACAGACATGCCTATAAAAAGATTGTCCAGTACCTCGGTCCTGTACAGCAGTCAGCAAGTGAATTTATGAATGTACTGTATATACACAGTATTTTAGGCCTATAAAGAAACCACTTTTTCTACCCATCCACCACAACTGCCCGGCTATCCCTTTTATTATGTTAATAAATATATTTTGGACTGCATCAGTTTGAATGCCTGCCTGGTTCTGCTTTCGGGACCTGACCTGGCACACCATAGAACCTTAATAATCAGAACCTTAACGAAGCCCTTACCCTAACCATAACGGTAACCAAACCCTAATCATACCCGTAACCTGACCCTAACCATAACTGCAAGTACACAGCGAAACACCACGTCACCACCCAGTCCATAGCCCCCCCGCCCTGCGCTCTGTGGCGGAGGCTCTGTGTGTGTGTGTGTTTAAAACTTCCTAATAAGCAATGCAAGAAAGAGAAACGTGAATAAAACATGAATAAAATACAGAATGCAAGTGTATTCAATGCATTGTATTGTGTATGTATTTATTTGTTTGTTTTATCCCCCAGCCTGGTTAGTGAAATCCACACGTCCAGTCTCCAGGACCAGTTAAACAGGTTTTGACGGGATTCATTTGGGACCACAGCCCCTGTGAAAGTGTGGGAAACTATAGTTCAAAATGTCTAATTGATACATCTAGGTATCAATTACCTTAGCAATTGTTCTATCGAATGGATTCAATAATCAAAAAGCACATTCTTTTTTTTTTAACAATCTTACGGGTTAAGTGCTGCACAATCCTGGCTGATATGCGGTCTCACAACGAAGGTCATTGAGATGTGGTGTGAGCAAAACCTTTTAGCCCTACTACATACGTAGTATGTCGCCACAATTATAACTCACGTATTTCTTTGTCTTTAGGGGTGTACCATGGGATCCGAGTCACTCGCGACTTCGTCGCCCAGCTACGACGACTACGGCGCAACTGATTTCGACTACGACTACTTCGTTGAGGAGTACGACCTCAACCTGACACACCATCAACCGCCGCCGTGCCGTGAACAAGCGGAGTGCGTCGTCCTGGTCGCGGTGAACGTGATCATCGTCCTGCTGGGGCTTTTGGGGAACGGCCTGGTCATCTGGGTCATCGGCTACAGGATGAGGAAGAAGAGGACCGTCGCCGCCACGTGGTACCTCAGCCTGGCTCTCTCCGACTTCATCTTCTGCGCGACGCAGCCGTTCAACATCGACCTGCACGCGACGGGGTCTTGGAACTTCGGCCTTTTCATGTGCAAGTTCACCCCTTTCGTGTTGTTCCTCAACATGTTCAGCAGCGTCTTCCTGATGGTCGTCATCAGCGTCGACCGATGCGTGTCCGTCGTGCGTCCGCTCTGGGCCCAGTACAACCGCACGGCGAAGCGGGCGGCGGTCGTCGTCGTGGTCGCCTGGCTCTTCTCCATGCTGCTAAGCCTTCCCTCCTTAGTGGTTCGTGACACCATGTACGACGAACACTATCGGGTGACCCACTGCTACAACAACTTTAAAAACTCGGGCTTCGGCCCGACGAGTGTCCCGGTCTTTCGCTTTGTTCTGGGCTTCGTGTTTCCTCTGGTGATCATCACCGGGTGTTATTCTGTTATCATTGTGCGGATGAAAAGCGACAACATGTACCGGTCCGCCATGCCCTTCAAGGTCATGACTGCCCTGATCGTCACGTTTGCCATCTGCTGGTCTCCCTACCACATCTTGATTTTAATCGGCCTTCACCATGTCCACAGCGAGCTCATGATGACCGGATTGAAGGTAGCAGTGACTCTCGTGCACGCGAACAGCTGCCTGAACCCGTTCCTCTACGCGTTCATGGGCAGAGACATCAAGCGGAACGTTTTGAGCGCTTTCGTTTCCAAAATGGAGAATGCTTTCAGCGAGGAGAGGCCCACTACTGTCTCTGAAAAGGAGGTCACATTCATGTCTCAAGCTGTCTAAAAAGAAATTAGCATGTGTCTTGTTTTTTTTTTTACACCAATGATTTGCAATGAAACAAAACCGCAGTGAAATGTATTTTCGGAGAAGTCACAGTGGTTTAAGCGGTAATTGCCCCGTTGCAGGTCAGAACTGTTTTGAGATTCCATTGCAAGTGGTTTCAAGTTGCAAGTACTTGCAAGTATATTGGGCTTTATACCTGTAATTTATCCGCTTTAAAGAATATGGTTGTATATAGCAAATGCAGATAGATGCCAACACACATGCAGCGATATACAAATATCTTATTCTACACACACATAATTCTATACAGCGGATATAGTACTATTACTAGTAGATTATGGAAACCATGATAAGCAGGAACACACATGGATCTCATAACATACAGTACAAGGGGCAGCGGTGGCCGTATGGCACGTAACTGCCCTCTCCCACAGCTCTTGTCGGCAGTGTCCTTGAGCAAGGCTCTGAATTGCTCCTGAGGTGCAGGTGGGGGCCTTACATGGTTTCCGCCGCCATCGGTGCATGAATGGGCGAATGTAATGCACAATCTATGCATGCATGTAAAGGGCACCATTTGCCATATTCCACATACTGTCAGTCCCTCTGCAGCAGTAGTGGACAGTCATCATGTCATGGCAAATGCCCAAAGAGGGCGAGGTCTGAGGTGTCACAGACGGTAACAGGAAGGCTCGGCCCAAATAATACTCGGCCCTGAATATAGACAGAGTTACACTGTCGCAAACTCTTCATGGGATCAGTCCAATGGCAGCTCTACACTGAAAAAAATAATCGTTGAGATTACGTGATTCAAACGTGCCATTGGTTCCACCTGAATGATTTGCTTTGCCAGCACTAGATCCAATCACGTTCAACTTGCCCCAACGTGATTCACCATGTTAATGATTTTTCTTTTAGGACCTTTTTTTTGGTTCACATTTGTACACTCTTAAGAAAAAAATTGGAAATGTCTCTCTTTTCTCTCTCTTTCAGGCTGCAACAGCCCTCACGAGGGCTCAGTTTTCTGACCCCTCAATGTTGCAAATTTTTGGCTGGTCCGAGTATTAGTTGGCCTTTATGTACTTTGGCCTTCATGTACTTTCACAGACAAATGACAGACAAACAATTTGGCAGAGGAATTGAGAAGGAGGACCTTTTTGGACAAGGAGAGGAAACAGAGAGGAATGTGCACTGTCTGAGAACACGGTGCTGCGCTCTAACTTTAGCCTTAACCTAGAGTACAACAAACCATGTGAAACCCAGATGCGGCACAAACAAGGGAATACATTATTTTCACTCCTATCCCACCAAAATGTGTGCCCTCCTCCAGTGGTTTTCAATATGTGATGATGTGATGATGTCATCACAACTTGATGATGACATCATCAAGTTGTGTTTTTTTTTTTTCTTCTTCTTCTTCGTTTTTCTTTTAGGACCTTTTTTCTGAGGACGTACAAATGGAACCTAATGGACCCGTTTGGGCACATTTGCAGTGGCGTGCACAGAGAGTTTCAAGGGCAGGTGCTCAAATGTAACCAGGCACTCTAGCCTCCCGGCAAAGCCGGGCAGCGGAAAATTGAGTTTTGGGGGGTTAAAAACGCATAGAAAACAGCATTTCAGCATCTTTTTGCTCTTTTAAAAAGGGCGTGTTGGTCCAGAGAGGGCCACTAGGGGGTGCTCAAACCCCCCTTGACGTCTATGTATGCACGCCTATGCTTACATTTGGTTCCATTTGTACATAATCTAAATCGATTCAGAACCCTAAATATCAATATTGCATTGTGGTAAGTGAATCATCCCACCCCTAGTTTTCAACCCTTTTCAACCACTATTTATTCTGCATTTGAGCTACAGAACACCATTTGAGGACATTTTAGTTCTACAGATCCCACAACTAAAGATTTATTTGGCTTTTGTCCACAATAAAATGGATTTGGGAACCAAAACAAGCAAACATGCAGATAAGAAATGTCCATTAATCTTTTAGTAGTGTAGACTTGAACTTGCAAAACCACTCTCCTACGGACGGCTGCATTTCGAAACTGGCCTCCGTAAAAAAAAAAAAATATGATTCTTTTCCCTCTTACATTTATTTCTGTTCTGCTGCTCTGCTGAAGTGACTATTTGTATGTCTTTACATCCAAATAAGTACTAAAAAGTATATATACAGTATATAATATATGTAATATATGTGTAAATATAACTGGTTTGTCCATTTACAGTTATCAGCTTTGTATTTCTTGTGCTTGAAATGTAACGTAAATCTCCAAGCCGTTAATAAAATTCAATCAATCGATGAATATAGCAGAAATATACGATTATTATTTCAGTGTGTACTGTATTACTTTTTTCATTGTACCGTACTATAGGACTAAGTTTAATGCTAGACTACTTTGTATAATTTTCAACATAGTTTTTCCCTTGGGAATTCAAATCTGAATATTTTTTTTTGTTCAGCTGAATATCCTGAAAAGTTATGATGATCAAATGAAATGCGAGAGCCATTGTCACACGGCTATGTGAAGATCGATCCACAAGTCCTGGCCTGATACTGGTTGGTTCAAGGCGCAGTGTCTGTAGTCATTTTTATTTATTGCAACGTTTCACGAACAATGTATTTGAAAGTTTGATCTCAAGTCTGATCCAGACTGTTTCTCATTCTCCCCAAATCTAAAATGAGTCAAAGGGAAGGCCTGTGTGTCTCCAAAGCTATGGCCTTACATGGACATGTTTGTACCAGATTGGAGGAAGGTTTTTGGCCTTGCTTTGTTTTAACTTCTAATCTTAAAGGACAACTTTTTTAAACCAAAGTTCGTGTTTTAGGTTGTTATTAGACAAAATAAAAGATGGGTGCTATTTGTTTTTCATTTGCAGCTTTTCATTTTAACGAACATGGTCCTGTATGCATGCATATATATATATATATATATATATATATATATATATATATATATATATATATATATATATATATATATATATATATATATATATATATATATATATATATATATATATGGCAAAATAGAATTTGATTATGCCATTTTTCTAAATACATATATATTTTTTCCTCACTTTGTTTGGTAATATATATATATATATATATATATATATATATATATATATATATATATATATATATATATATATATATATATATATATATATATATATATATATATATATATATATATATATATATATATATATATATATACCAAACAAAGTGAGCAAAAAATATATATGTATTTAGAAAAATGGCATAATCAAATTCTATTTTGCCATATAGACGGTGAGCGGGCCTCTATATTAGGTACTGATTCAAGGTTAGCATTACAATAGCCTTTGTAATATCTCACAAGTGGCATTTAAGGAAGGAAGTAATTGACCTAAGGGAGGAGGGTAAGGCATTCCAGTCAGCTGGGGCCTTGAAGTTAAATGCATTACCTATCTCTAGAGAGATTGTGGGCACAATAAAAGTTGAGTATG
Source organism: Benthosema pterotum (assembly GCA_039105355.1). Classification (NCBI taxonomy): domain Eukaryota; kingdom Metazoa; phylum Chordata; class Actinopteri; order Myctophiformes; family Myctophidae; genus Benthosema; species Benthosema pterotum. Next base: position 5,003,619 of record CM076984.1, read on the forward strand.
TCTTAAGGAGTAGGCTGTTGAAAATTAGATAAACAGCACCCTCTTCTGGATGTGGTGCTGTACGGGCCGCTGAGCTAGTGGGACGCTGGACTTCAGTGTCTGCATTACTGCTAAGATGCTCAAGCACAAGAGGGGTTATCCCTATGTTTCCCAGGTTCTATGTTCCCCACTCAACCAAAAAGAGATTCTTCCAGTGACAAGGCTTTCCATCATTTGAATGAATGAATGTTGTCCCCCCCAGCACTTGTTTGCAATAGTGGCCACCTTGTTCATTTCATCAAGACATTTAGAGACGTATTTACTTCTGTAAAGTCATAAGCAGCAAATCATAGTGGAGGTACCGGTGAGAGGGAAATCATGCCATGGGCATCATGCCACATAATATGTGGCACTCAATTTCATTGACTGATGCATCATGTGAAAGCTTACATTGCATACTTTAATAATCTGTTAAAAAAAAAAAAAAATGACACTATGGCCTACTTGAGCCTCAAAGTACCAGATGGTGTCACATATATGATTTGGCCTGACAGCGTGTCGCGTGTTCGAGTCCCGCTCATGGCGACCTTTGCTGCAGGTCTTTCCTCTTCTCCATCTCTCCGTCTTCCCTGTCTCTCTTCATTAAATCTATCAATAAAGACAAAATATTTAAGAATATAGCAGATACGTTTGCACAAGCTCACGATGTGTCTTGTTGCAACGCATTGTGAGCTTGTAGATCTGTTCCTATTTTCAATAGATTGTAGATGTACATGTGAACTTGTGAAATGGGACATTCTGCAATGCAAGCCCTAGTCAAAAAAGTCCTATAGGAATTTAGAAAAGTCCAATAGAAAAATCCTATCAGATTTTGGAACAAATCCTATATTGGATTTCCAATAGGAATCCTATAAGATCTTAAGAGATCTTATAGGAATCCTATAGGAAAATCCTATAGGATTTTCTTATAGGATTCCTATAGGATTTTGGGGGAAATCCTATAGGATTCTATTGAAATCCTATTGGATTCTTATTGGAAATCTAATAGGATTTTTCCAAAATATGATAGGACTTTTCTTGTGGAATCCTGAGTAGAGAGTACTTTTACTTTTGTACATTGTGATGCTGGTACATTTGTACTTGTACTCAAGTACATTTTTAATTCTCTGTGTTTACTTCTAACAAAGTAGTTCTTTTTCTTATCCAACAATTGAGTGGTTGCATAATTATAATAATTACAAATTGTAATTGTCATCTTGCTCTATCTCATCACAGGGAGGCTGATACTGATCAGGGTGGGAGGATGTGCTCTGGTCACTTCTCTAAACATCAACATGCAAGTCATCAGCCTCCAAATTGAGGTATACTTTTCTACTACTTTTTGTGGGTTGAACATGGTTCCTTGACACGAAACAAGTTTGGGCACCACTGTGGCAGTTCTTGTTCAACCCACAGAAAATGTTTCTGAGTAGCATTATAAACTCAATTTGGAAGCATGATGACTTGCACGTTGATGTTAGCAGAACCTGCTCTGTGCCAAGTCACCCTGTGCCGGCAGCAGCTAGAGGCATCGTGACAGTTATCATTTTAATTATTGTTGTGAAATCCAACTCTAATGGGAGGATGATATCAGCCACCAAAAAAAAGACTGGGTATTTTCAATTAATCTGTCATGGTTAAAAGTTTTATGTTTTCATGGATACTGAATGGAGTAACTTATAAACTCTTGGGGGTTCGCATGAGCCTGAGTAAAGAATAATATAGCCTCGACACCTATAGGCTTTCATTTTCGTCTGCGTTGCGTGACGAAAAACACGTTTTTTTTTTTTGTTTTGTTTTTTACAGTAAAAGTAGTCAACAACTGCCTTGTTGCCTTGTATAGGGAATCAGTCAGAATAGGTCAAGTGCATATATGAATCAGTCGGAATAGGTCAAGTGCATATATGGAGATCTTATTAAGGGTTTTGTGGGCAGAGGTAGAGTTGCTGGACAATACTGATAAGGCTGATAATACTGATAAGGCTGGACAATACTGATATGCCTCCTAACGGTGTTTATGACCAGCATAGGAAGGTAGGATAGGCCTACTCCTGCCAACCAAAGCATGGAAAACAAGCAGCACCAAAACTATAGCCTGGCCTAACCTGAAATGATTTTGGCCTAGCTAGGGGGGCGGGGTGCCGTGGGATCCACGAGGCAGATGAGTTGATCTGATTTGATCTCACTAACGTGTCGTCATCCCCGGCCCCTCCCGTGCTCGTCCACTGCTGTGCTATATCACATCATTAGGAGTGACGCCCACCCCGGAAGGTTGACTCCCCCCTCTAGGCCACTATCCATCCATCCATCCACCCATCCATCCATCCATCCATCCATCCATCCATCTTCTTCTGCTTATCCGAGGTCGGGTCGCGGGGGCAACAGCTCCACCAGGGAGCTCCAGACTTCCCTATCCCGAGCAACATTGGCAACCTCCTCCTGGGGGATCCCGAGGCGATCCAAAGCCAGAGAGTCGATGAAATCCCTCCATCCCTCCATCTAATCCCTCCATCTAGGCCACTATGGGTAACAAATTAGTCCAGGCTTTCCGTTTTCGCACAAGGTGTACGAAAATGAAAGCCTGGCTGTCGAGGCTACAAAAACTAACTAAACTAAAACTAACTAAAACTAAGTATTTTTACAATAAATAAATAATTTATACATAATAATTTATTATGAATAATAATAATAATAAATAATAATAGTTTATTATAAACCAAAAACGAAATTTGAAAATAAAATGTTCAAACTAACCCAAACTAATCTAAACATAACCTTGCCTGGAACTCCCTCAAACATCCCCTGGGGGTCACATTAGGAACCACTGGTTGGTTTAACAGAAGCGAAGGCGGAGTTGAAGAAGGGGCCGGACGCATTGTTGCACACGCACACACGCTCGTAGTCTCCTGTTAATTCAATTCATTCATGTGCGTTCGCTAAAGGACATTGTTGCTGGTGGATACGCGCGCACTGGACTTTATGACTTTATATTATTATTCAAGCAAAGTAAGATCAGAAGAACACGATCATGTATGGGACGTAGCCTAAGTAATGACAGGTTTAAACGCGTACGTGCGATCATCACTTTTTAACAACAGGAAGGAGGAAAAAGAAGACCCCGTTCTGCAGGTTGTGACTCTCCCGATCGGCAGGTAAGACTTTTTTTTTAAGGTACAACAACAGAACACCTGATCTGGGTTTGGGAGACGTCTCTCTGTCTGTTCTAGTTGAAAACAGTCCCTGCATATAACATAACAAACAAGTGGGTCATCATCAGATAAGATTCATCATAATGGCTCTTTTCTTGTCGGTGAGTTACGGCGTGTTTCCTCGAAGACAACATACAGAATGCATGCAAGTATGGGAATGCAAAAAAGAATGCAACACGTCGTGTTGGCCGAGATCCAGGAAATCACTTTCTCTGTCTCTCTCCCACAAAGTAAATAAGTCTGCTGAAGTAGACCTACTCATCCTTAGGCTACCATTCATTAGTGGTGGGCAAAACAATCGATATGACAATATATCGTAGCCATAATATATAACTTCCACGGGAGGGTGTTTACGTGGATTACGTTGTACTCCCGTGGAGTTATAAAGAGAAGCTGCCCATTCGTCTTGGGGGGATCGCTCTAATCAAATCAACGCTACATATATGCACGGACACACGAACAAAGCAGCTTACCGGAATGTGCCGACGCTTTTCTTTATATCCGGAGCAGTTTCCAGCCCCGAGAGCTATGTATGAAAATAAATCAGTGTTTTAATAAATCCATTTCTGTCCGAGCCCCTACCCCTCCCCCTCGTGTTACTCGACTTCTTCTCTGTCCCCAAAATGAGCGCATCATGGGCGCAACTGCGCTACAGCGACCCCCGGCCACCCATTGTGGCCGGAGGGTGAACTGCACCTTGAAAAAATACAGGTTAAATAGCCTACATTAAATCTTTTTTTCCACTTGTTTTCATGCAAATGACTGGGAAATAATCACTCCTTTGTTTGCGCAGTGCATTTTGAGAAGAGAGACGGAGACGGGAGAGGACTCAGAGGATTGAGCAAAAAAAAAAAAAAAAAAGAGCCAGACCAAAACCAGATAAAAGGTTTCAGTCAAAGTACTGTATTATTTTTATTTTTGTTATAGACCAGGGGTTTTCAACAGGTGGTCCGGGGACCACCAGTGGTCCTTGAGAGGGTTCCGGGTGGTCCCCAGGATAAATGATGGAAAGTTGGTTGACCAGATGTAACTCTTGAGAGTGTAAACATGAAACCAAATGGACCCTTGCGGGTCCATTTGGTTTCATTTTTACACTCCCAAGAGTTAAAATATTCATCATCTGAATTAGCACCACTTAATTGTGGACAAAAAGAATTCTTTAATTTTAGGTCTTTGGTGTGAAAATGTAATCACATGGTGGTCCGTGGCTCAAATGATAAATAAATGGTGGTCCCTGGAGTCAAAAAGGTTGAAAACCCCTGTTATAGACGATTTTAAGGTTTTATACATTTTGGTTAGGTGAAAAGACAAACTCCAGTGTCTACAAGGTAAAACAAACCCACAAGGTTTTCCCAGATAGCAAAATGCATTGATTCAACGTTGAATTTTGGTTAGATAACCAGAATTCAACGTTGAATCAATTAATTTTGCTATCTGGGTTCTGTCCTAGAGTTTGTTTATATTATAATTCTTTATTCTGATTCTTGCACTTTTCTTTAATTCTGTCTAGATTATTAATTGTATATGATTGTCTGTATTATTGAAATTTATCCCAATTCAACCTTTTAATCAGTTTTACTATATTTTCTGCTTTGATTCTGTGTTAACTTGAGTCATGTCAGTTTGTTTTCAGTTATTAATTTTATATTTTTTCCTCTTTGTTTTTTACAGCACATTAATTCTGCTGTAGCCTTTGGAGCCCTTTACAAAGCCTATCTCGCAGCCCATACAGAGACATTGTGTCTGTGTGCTGTAAAAAAATAATAATAAAAAAATTAACAACTGAAAACAAACTGACATGATTCAAGTTAACACAGAATCAAAGCAGAAAATGTAGTAAAACTGTAAAAGTTGAGATTAATTTCAATAATACAGACAATCATTTACAAATAATAATCTAGACAGAATTAAAGAAAAGTGCAAGAATCAAAATAAAGATTTATAATATAAACAAACTCTAGGAAAGAAAACGTTGTGTTTTTTTTTTTTTTACCTTGTAGACACTGGAGTTTGTATTTTCACCTAACCAAAAAGTATAAAACCCTAAAATCGTCTGATGGATAAAGAAAAAGGTTTAAATAGTTAATACTAAAAAACTTTTTTTTATCTGATTTTCTGTTTCTCTCTCTTTTTTTGCTCACTGCTCTCCCGTCTCTGTCTCTGTCTTCACCAATAGCACTGCGCAAACAAACGAAGGAGTGATTCTTTCCCAGGAAGCATCACTTCTGTCATTTGCATGAAAACAAATGGAAAAGTACTGGAAGAGTACTGTATTTAACCTGTATTTTTTCAAGGTGCAGTTCACCCTCCGGCCACAATGGGTGGCCGGGGTCGCTGTAGCGCAGTTGCGCCCATGATGCGCTCATTTTGGGGACAGAGAAGAAGTCGAGTAACACGAGGGGGAGGGGTAGGGGCTCGGACAGAAATGGATTTATTAAAACACTGATTTATTTTCATACATAGCTCTCCGGGGCTGGAAACTGCTCCGGATATAAAGAAAAGCGTCGGCACATTCCGGTAAGCTGCTTTGTTCGTGTGTCCGTGCATATATGTAGCGTTGATTTGATTAGAGCGATCCCCCCAAGACGAATTGGCAGCTTCTCTTTATAACTCCACGGGAGTACAACGTAATCCACGTAAACACCCTCCCGTGGAAGTTATATATTATGGCTATATATATCGCATATTCTTAAAGGGGAACTCCACCCATTTTCAACATTTTAATATGTCATTAATATACCTTAAAGAGATGTTGTGTGGACATGATGAAAAAGTTCCCCCAATTCTGTATTTCCTAAAAATGGAGGTCTGAAAAAAATCATTAACATGGTGAAATACATCTGATGTAGGCTATCTGATCACCAAGATGTATTTCACCATGCTAATGATTTTTCTTTCAGACCCCTTTTTCCTGAGAGGGTACAAATGGAACCAAATGGACCCGCCAGGGTCCATTTGGTTCACATTTGTATCCTCTCAGGAAAAAATGAAAATGGGTGGAATTCCCCTTTAATGCCATGATTTCATATCTAATCGCTAGGTGCAAAATCGATTATTATTTATTATTTATGTCGGCCTATTCGTTAATGTGTTCATGTCAGAAAGACTGGCTGACGTTATCAGGCTGCATTGATATGTATGATTGAACTTTTTGTTTGTTATTTATATTGTTTAAAATTGCTTTAAAATGGTCTACTTGATTGAAGTTGTCATGGTCCATATTGTTCAGAATTCTGCCCATTTTCAACATTTTACTGTACTGTATTTTACTTGATGATGACATCATCAAGTTGTGTTTGTGTGGTGTTTGTTGATGATTTTTCTTTTAGGACCTTTTTTTCTGAGGGTGTACAAATGATCCATTTGGTTCTATTTGTATGCTCTCAGAAAAAATCTTAAATGGGTGGAATCCCCCTTGTTATAGTATAATAAAAGCACATTTGTCATTTGTGGGGAAAAATGCGATATATCGATATCAAATCGAATCGCAGCGTAACTAAGAATTGCAATATAAATCGATTCAGAACACTAAATATCAATAGTGTATCGTATCGTGAGGTAAGTGAATCGTCCCACCCCAACTATTCATTCAACCTTGTTGACACCAGGGCCCACTATTTATTCGGAATTTGAGCCACGGACCACCATTTGATAACATTTTAGCCACACAGACCTTAAGATGTCTTTTGCTTTTGTCCGCAATAGCCAGGCCTACCACCTGGGACCCTCTTAAGGACCACTGGTGGTTCCCGGACCACTGCATGGTTGAAAAACCACAGCTGTACACGACCAAACAAGAACATGTACACGAGTTGTGGTCGGCAGTCACATAGCAAAGTTAAGGGAGCCTGGGTTATTTTTAAAATATATATTTTTATCTTTCAAAACCGATAAAAATCTTATCTACAAAGCCTGGAGTAGATGGTGTCACGCAAACTCCGTTCACTTCATGGGTTCAGTCCACTTGCATACAGGCTTTTATTGGTAATGGGGACACCCACAACCATAGTAGAAATGTTGCGACATTGAGAGGTCGGAATCTGGGCATGCGAGCTGCGGTTCATCCAGCCTGACACACTGAAGTTGGAAACACACCGTTTTTAACGAGGACGGTGCAACTAAGAGTTGTTCTAAACATGTTGCAACATGACTAAGTTTTAAAAGGATCCCTGGCTAATAAGGCAAATATGCCTTAAAACACTATACTTGCCTTCTATAATTAAAGCATGTAGATAAAAACACCTTTAGTACTTTATTTCTTTCATAAATAGAGAATCTTTCACTCAATAGGAGGTGCACCTGTTGCAGGATGATGATGTCACATGAGCATGCATTCCATATATTCCATAGAGCTAGACCACACATGCTCATGTGACATCATCATCCTGCGACAAGAGCAGTTTCTGTTGAGTGAAATATTCTCTATTTATGAAAGAAATAAGATGCCATTGGTGTTTTTATTTGTTTATTGTAGTTAATACATAGGGAAAGTATAATGTTATTAGTCAGGGATCCTTTATTGTGCAGTAAGTGTCTGTAATATTCGTATTGTTGCTACAAAACATTCTAAAGTTAAAGGGATTTAAGACTGACCCTGTGAACTGAACTGGCTTATGTTCTGGGGGCCACCGGAGGTTTTTCTATAATAGGCCTATATTGTATAGATAAATCAAAAAAAGTGAAGGAAAAAAAGGTTCTCTCAAAATGTGTCACACCAGGGACCCTCGCCTCAGGGTCCCCTGTGGCTTGAGTGAAATGGACCTGCCCCAAGACACACACACACACACACACACACACACACACACACACACACACACACACACACACACACACACACACACACACACACACACACACACACACACACACACACACACACACACACACACACAGTTCCATTATTACATTATGGGAACATCCATTGAGAAGCAATAATAGGGTAGATGACACAATGCTTTCGAAACTCCAGAAATGAACTCTTTAGCAGGGCTTCATGTCATGCGCTGTTGCACAGTGTTGCCCCTACATGTTGTGAAAATTAGAAGTGCATTCTGGGAGAGTTCTGTCAACACTGATCTTATCTCGCCTGCAATATATACAAGCGGGAGGGAGAAGGCCTGTTTTGATCTGTTTGTGAAGAATATAGTAAATGTTCTTTTGAAATTTGACTGACAGGCTGACACAGTAGGCCACAGTAGGACAGCTGGGTGTCATTTGATTGATGCAATAACAAAAAAAAAAAACATGTCTGAAAAGTCATTGCCTTCTGAAGTCATTTCCTCCCCCGATCCACTTATTGCAAAAGAGATTCTTATGTTTCTCTACTGGTTAAATAAAGGTCAGATATAGGCCTACACATACACACAACAATTACAACTTGCTGGTCCATAACTATTTTTCTTACATGGCTTGAATGAATGCTCCAATCAGAAGCCAGCGTTCTTGTCACGTGAGCGGTAACATAGGGTAACATTCGGGCAGCAGTGGCTCAGGGGTATAGTCACCGGATGGTAAGGTTGCCGGTTCGATCCCGGGCTCCTGCAGAGTTGGTGTCAAAGTGTCCTTGATCAAGACACTGAACCCCTAATTGCTCCTAATGTGCTAGTACAGGGGTTTTCAACAGGTGGTCCGGGGACCACCAGTGGTCCCTGAGAGGGTTCCAGGTGGTCCCCAGCTAAGTTGGTTAACCAGATGTAACTCTTGAGAATGTAAAAATGAAACCAAATGGACCCTTGCGGGTCCATTTGGTTTCATTTTTACACTCTCAAGAGTTAAAATATTCATCATCTGAATTAGCCCCAAGTCTACACAACTAGAAGATGGACAAAAGCAAAATAAATCTTTACTTTTGGGGTCTGTGGGGCTAAAATGTTCTCAAATGGTGGTCCGTGGCTCAAATGCTGAATAAATGGTGGTCCCTGGAGTCAAAAAGGTTGAAAACCCCTGTGCTAGTAGGTACCTTGCATGGTTTCCACTGCCATCAGTGGATGAATGTGTGTGAATGGGTGAATGTGATGCACAAGCCATGTAAAGAGCCTTGGATAAAGGCACTATATAAATGCACCATTTACCATTTAACATATTACACTATAATTCACCGCTCCGCTCTATATTGGACCGGCTGCGCCTCGGTCAGTTATTAGGAAACAAATCACCGGTTCGTCGGGTGTTATCCCTTACATAACCCACTTAACACTATAGATCTAAAATAATGAAGGTTTTTCTATAGGTCTAATCTTAGATTGGACATTGATTAGTGGTTGTTTAAAGGTCTAGACGTCTAATCATCGTTTATTAGATTGATTTATTAGATTGATTAAAAAAAAATCATTTTTAGACATTTTTTTAGATCTTGTGCTCAGTGGGATAATATCTAATGTTGAATATGCCGCACAGCACAAATGCAATGGAGACAAATTTAAGATTTGTACTTACGATCAGTTGGCCGATCATCGCTATATTTGACATTTAACTTGCAAGTTTACAAATCAAGAAGGGCGTGAAGCCATAATAAATGATGTTGTGCAAGCAGCAACTTTCTTCACAATGGTAATGGTAACTTAAAACCTGACAGGATAATGCCTGCAAGTGAATACAGAAAAGTTCATTGCATTGAGAATTACAAATCTTGTGCTGTTCTAGAACAGGGGTTTTCAACAGGTGGCCACCAGTGGTCCCTGAGAAGATTCCAGGTGGTCCCCATGCAGCTAAATGATGAACAGTTGGTAACCAAATGGACCCTTATAGATCTGTAACCCTTGAAAGTGTTAAAATGAAACCAATTTTCATTTCACGCTCTCAAGAGTTAAATCATATTTAAACATCTGAGTGACTTAATTTTTCAAGAATCTACACATTTAGAAAATCTAGAGGAATCGCTATTTTGTCCACGTTTTGACAGTTTTTTTGACAGTTTTTTTTACAGTTAAATTGTGGACAAAAATCAAATTGTGGTCTGGGGCTAAAATGCTGAATAAATAGTGGGCCTTGGCATGAAAAAGGTTGAAAACCACTGTTCTAGTAGTCTGTTTGAGTCCATGAACATTTTCCCCACATCTATTTGTTTTATCTTTCTTTAAGAAATGCATAAAGCCACTTTTCAGGGCATATCCAGGGCAATTTGTACCGATCCCACACTACTCGTATGCCAAGGTGGCAATAAGAGCTTTGGGTTGCACTTGTTGTATGAAATGCAGTGGCATTTCTAAGCAATTTGGATCCCCAGGCAAGATTTTCCCTCGCCAGCGAAAATCTCCAGAGAAAATCTCCTGTGTTGTCATATCTATGACGGGCACAGTAAAATGGCACCCCAAATATATGAACCTATTTTCAAAGTAAATAACATATTATATGAGTTTTAAATGTTCAATTCTAGTTATAGAGGACAAGTATAATGTATCTATCCATACGAGGCTTATTAGCCATGGGATCCTTATGAATCCCATAATCCCCCCCCCCCCCATGGTGCCCCAAGCAACTCCCTAGTCTGCCTAATGGCAAAAACGCCCCTGATGAAACGTGACATATAGAACAGGTCCATTTGATTGATTAGATAAAGGTGCTGTACCAGGAAGACGCGCTAAAAAGCGAGGCTGCACGCTAGCAACCGCGTGGTTGATGGTGTGGCTGATTGGCGAATGCTGGCGCTTTGTGATGGCGCCTTCAGATAAAAGGGTTTGATTATTCATCTGGGGGCAGTGTTGCCAGCTTGGCACATTTGTCGCTATATTTAGCTTTTTTCCAGACCCCCCCTAGCGTGAAAATTAGTGAAAAACTCCTGGCGTAAAATCTGTGAGTTGGGCCGAAATTGGTTGACATTGAGATCCTTTCGGGTCCGTTTGGTTTCATTTTACGCTCTCAAGAGTTAAATCATATTTAACCTTCTGAATGACTTAATTTTCAAGAATCTTCACATTTAGAAAATGTGGAAGAATTGCTATTTTGACCAATGTTTTACCAGTTATTTCTCCTATATTTGTCAGGGAGACTGAACTCAACATCAAATAATGGTCCTCAGCGGCTAAAATGCAGAATAAATAGTGGGCGCAGGTATGAAAATGGTTGAAAACCACTGCTCTAGCGCATTGTAGTGCATTTTGAAAGTGCCACATAATGCGATTTGGGTAGTTGGCAACACTGTCTGGGGGACGGCCATCTATGGAGGGTCGACCATATGCGGCGGGTCGGTGGTGTGACACTGCTCGAGGCGTAAAGGAGTGGACGACCAACCATGTATGGCGGGCGTGACGTGTCACGATGCACGAGGGACTGGGGTGCTGTTACGGTGGTGTTACGTGTCAGGAGGTGCGAGGGACGGGCGGCTTTAATCGGTCTGACAGGTTTTGCAGGTTTTCATAGTAACCTGCGACCTACGGTAGGAAGAAATGACCCATTTGTTTGTATTGTATCTTCTCAACTAAAGCGGTGGTTTTCAACCAGCAGGGACCACCAGTGGTCCTTGAGAGCTAAATGAACAGCTGGTTAACCAGATGTAAATCGTTGAGAGCGGAAAGGTGTCCATTTGGTTACATGTTTACACTCTAAGGAGTTAAGAAATTCATCATGTGAATCAGCCTACAAGTCGATACAACTAGAAAATGTAGAAGATTAAATGGTCATTTTGATCTGTATGCTGGACTGTTTTGTTTCCCAAATCCAGCCTGGAATTGTGGACAAAAGAAATCTTTAGTTTTGGGGTCTGTGGGGCTAAAATAGGTCCTCAAATAGTGGACAGTAGCTCAAATACTGAATAAATGGTGGGCCCTGGTGTCAGAAAGGTTGAAAAACCCTGTAGTAGGCTGCCAGAAATAATGTTAATCTCCAGGGCTGGCTGGGTGTGTTGCCCGGAAGCAGGCATTTCACAGAAATGCCCATTGTTCTCTTATCTAACTAACCATCATGCAAGGCGTGCTTGGACACAAACTGAAAAAAAAAAAAAAAAAACATCAATGGGTTTCTCTCTAATTAAAGTCTACTGTAGCCAATTGTTTCTCCATTAGTCGGTCCGGACACACTGGCAGAGGATTTCAAAAGCGCCCTTCATTTGTAAAGGCATATTACGTTCATCTCTGGCTCAAGAGCAGGTTTGCCAAGTCTGCTTATTTACTGATTTTATCAACCTTATTTGGCCTTTTTTATGGGAGCTTTGTCTTTATTTCTCTCGCAAGAGCTGGCTTGTTTTATGGAGGTGAGTTGGCTTATTTGCAGCACTGCGCCCTTCCTTCAGGTGGTACAGTTGGCACTTGTGAAACGCACAGAGGCGGTGTTTTAGCCAATCACAGCACTTCAGTCGCCAGTAGTTTAAGAATGAGCCAATGGGAAGCCAGTGAGAGGTGAGGTGGAGTTCGATTCCAAACTGTTAACAAACACAGGTTTTGGCATAGTTTTACCGAGGTTAAGAATAAGGTTAGGTTTAACCATTTAAGCATAATTTTAGAGCCCCGCCAATATACAATATATTGGCGGGCCGTCATATCCCCGACCCCAATATGACCATGAAAACCACTGCTCTATCATATCGGTCATCGTATCGTTCCCAAACTTCCACATCGGTCAGGCTCTACATAATTCACATAGGGGAACGGAAACTGCACCTCTCTTCTTCTTGGATAATTGGCATGCTGAAACAGTAAACCACCTTGCTTCAAGTTTCACCATACAGTGTGTCACTGAAGGCGACCGATGGTGTTGTCATTTTTTAGGAATTCTGAACTGTTCTCGTTTGTAGGTCACTCTAGCACTTCGAAATACCAGGCCACACGGCGCCGCCAGCTAGCGAACTGTACACCCAGTGTTGCCAACTGCCCAAATCCAAAATGCACTAGTGGCACTTCCAAAATGCACTAGAATGCACTAGACAGTGGGTTTTCAACCATTTTCATACCAGGGCCCGCTATTTATTCTGCATTTTAGCCACGGAGGATCACCATTTGATCTTGGGTTTAGTGTCTCAGACTAATTTAGGAGAAATAACTGGCAAAAGGTTGGTCAAAATAGCATTTCTTTTACATTTTCTAAAAGAAGGCTCTATCATAGGAGGAAAAATGGTGAAAAATTAGGGTTTTATCTCTGGCGCCTGTCAACCAATTTCGCCCCAACTCGCCACCAAAAAAGCACTAGATTTTCCGCCAGGAGTTTTTCAGTAACTTTGGCTCTGGGAGGGTCTGCAAAAAAGCTAAATATAGTGACAAATGCGCCAAGTTGGCAACACTGTTTACACCCGTCAGGCGAGTTGGTAAAGGGCGGGGCAACTTGTTCAGTATTGGTCCTGAGCCTATGAGCACGCCGCCCGCTTCATTGACACGCCCCCCAAAAACGTTGTCATGAGTAAGATAGATTGCAAAACTTTGGATGTAATGTAGTCGCCTGGATTCCAGCCTGAGTAAATATGAGATGATGCAATATATAATAAAAAAATGCCTGAAGTTACAGCATATTGAAAACCAAGCAAGCAAGCACAAGTCTGGCTTTGGTGCGTTTCACCATTGAGTTTGCTTAAAGGAGAATTCCACACCAAAACACATTAGGCCATCAATCTACCTTGATTCCTGTGACATGATTCATAATGTCCTTGATTTTTGTCACTGATGCCCCATTTTCTACATTTCACCATGAGGTCAGTTGCAGCTGCAGCTGTGCCAATGCAGTTTGCATGGCCGCAGGTTGTCTTTAATCTAATGCAGATATTTTAGTAGCTCCAGCTACGAGTAAAGCCACATCACAAGGAGGAGATTTATTATTATTTTCTTTTATGTATCCCGCTATACCATAGACAGGTGGCCTGAGAGCACCCTTTTTTCACTTAAAGCTAGCTTAGACTGCTTAAAACATAGGGTCACGTAACTGCTAGAACCGGCACTGGTTTAAGTGTGCGCGCTCCATTATGAGAAGCAGGGTGTAGCTGTAAAGCATGCTCTACTTCTAAACAAATAATGTGTCTAACAAAGGCTGTAGTGCTGTAAGACGGCTGGCATTATTATTATGATTATTGTTGCATTATAAACAGTAGTGGGTATGCGTGTGACATCATCATGCCTGGTAGTTATGCAGGAACGCCTACTATTGAGTGGAAAAAAACATGTCTTTCTGGCCCTGACAGCTCATACATCAAAACAGAATAGACTTGATTGCATGACATGACTTTAAAGGAGAATTCCACCCCAGAATGTCTTTCTTACCTTTATTTGCAGTTGATTTATTTCCAAAAAAAAGTGTCCCAGTTGTTATTTTGTGGAGGGGAAAAAAGCCCCTCCTTATTGCTGTTTCCCCAACCAAATGGACCCCCTGTGGGTCCATTTGGTTTCATTTTTACGTTCTCAAGAGTTGAAATATTCATCATCTGATCTGGCCATTTTGGAATGTATGTTTTTGCTTGTTTCGTTTCCCCAAATTCCCCGTTAACCACTGCCAACGTGTCTCCTCTCAGCTGTTGGGTGATGAGCAGGCAGTAGCAGACCAGACCGACGGAGGAGGACCCCCCCTCCAGTCACCATGGACCCCCTGAAGAAGCCTGGGAGGACCTCCTCCCCAGACAGCAAGAAGCCTGGACGTCTAGCCCAGCTCCGGCAGCGGGCGCGGCCGCTCCTCAGCAACCTCCGCAAGGGCAAGTTCACCACCTACAAGCCTCCCTCCGAGTACGACGACGTGGAGCAGCGGACGCTCAGCTCCTCCGCCCCCGACGTCAGGTTATACACCAGCTCACGGAACCAGCTGCCGCTGTCTCAGGCCAAGGTTGTGTTCCTTGTGTTTCTCACTTTTAACGCTGTTTTAGCTGTAGTTAAACCCACTGTGTCCTGATCAGATTCTAGTTTCTGATGCTTTTCACAATTTTTTTCAAAAATAGCAGAACTACAAGCTCATATGGCGCGATGTGAGCTTGTAGATCTGCTATTTTTTCGACAGCTTAAAAACACCAAAACGCGTTCAGTACACAAAGGATAAAACAAGGGCATTCTCAGGGGCAAAAAAAGGATAAATATAGTTATAAGCAGCGATAATACGGGACCAAGCAAGCAGCTATGACAATAAGCAATATGCACAAATAAGCCATAGGAACCTGAGCTTGATATATACATCATGTAATTGTGGGAGCAGGGCAGGGTTCTTGAAGACTCACACATTGTATTGTCAGTACCTGGACTTGAACCCTCAACCTTTTGGTCATAAGTCTGGCACTCTACTGACTGAGCTATCCAGGATAGCTCTGGATATTTAACAATGAACTAGGCACTAGGCAGTATGACCAGCACAAATAAGCCATAGAAACATGAACTTAGAAATCGAAGACCATATGATATTGTGTATGTTTGATTCATATTCCGAGGTATCAGTTTGCGGATTTCAACCCAGGACCTCTCAGTCCAAAGTCATGCACTCTACCATTGAGGCATTCAGGTACAGGTCATTTTCCTACATTTTGAAGGAAGTAGGATTTTGTAGGAGTAGGATTTTAACTGTTTTTCATATAATTCAAGATGGCAGGTCATCTAAAGGTCAGAATACGAAAGTTGTTCGACATGAGGAGGAGCCTAAGTGAATATAAGTTACAGTACGTTCAAAGTTTCAGGTTAGTGCAATAGCGCCACCATTTGGCCAATGGTCACAGGCTTTGCATGATCACCGTTTGGTATCACCCTCTAACAGATTACCAAGTTTTGTGAAAACATACTGCACGGTACAGCCAGAACAGCTATTTTTGGCAGAAGGAGAAGGAAAAAAATGACAAAAATAAGAAAGGGACTAAGCCAACATACAAATGCATTTACTCTCAACCCCCCCCCCCCCCCCCCCCTTTTTTCAAAATATTTGTATTTTTTTTAAATGGGAACTCCACTCAAAATACATTCAACATTTTATTGTCATTAATAGTCCTTAGAGATTAGGTTAAGTGGGCTTGATGAAAAACCTTCCCCCATTCTGTGTTTCCTAGAAGGACACTTTCTGATTTTAGATCATGGAGGGAAAAAAGTTTGTACATATTGTTTTCTAAGCACAATACAGTTTCACACAATTTCTTGTTTTTATTCAGCTATATAATAGGGTTCCAGGTGGTCCCCAGCTAAGTTGGTTAACCAGTTAAAATATTTATCATCTGAATTAGCCATTTTGGAATGTATGTTTTGCTTGTTTTGTTTCCCCAAATCCAGCCTGGAATTGTGGACAAAAGCAAAATAAATCTTGGAAAAAGGATGGAAAAAGGTTGAAAACCATTGCTCTAAGGTTCCTCGTTAACCACTGCAAAAAAAAAGTCCTAAAAGTACAACGTAAAATCATTAACCAGATGTAAGTCTTGAGAACATGAAAATGAAACCAAATGGACCCCTGTGGGTCCATTTGGTTTCATTTTTACACTCTCAATAGTTGAAATATTCATCATCTGAATTGTTTTATTCAGTTATATAATAAAATGTGTTCTTGCCGGTGTATAGTTAGATAATAACATTAACCTTCTCTCTCAGGGACACTTCCCCACCACCCCATCCCCACTCAGCAGGCCTCATCTGGGCCACAGCAGCAGCAACAGCAGCCTGGGGCCTTCTGGAGACGGACTGAGGTACGGGGGCAAAACTAGCAGTGATTTGTCATTGTTTCTTTTAGCTTTTATTTTCTTTTTATCTGATTAGCCTGTCTGATTAACCCGTTTCCTATCAGGTTGGAGGGTCCATAAACCTGCTCTAGACCCTCCAGGGCCCTGCCTAGAGCTGACTTGGGGGGGGGTTGATCACTAGAACATGCATAACATCTTAGGTGCACTTACTGAATAATTTCTGAATAGTGCGTTGATTTGGACGGTCTTGCTTTGAAATATCTTTAGAGGCCACAAGGGGGAGCAGGGAATATGATTATTTGATTAATCGTAATAATAATACAACCCAAAATGCTAGTATTTGGAGAGAAGACACTTCTGCACGACTGCAGCTATACGGTAGTATGAAAGCACCAATTTAATTTAATTTAATTTAATTTAATTTAATTTAATTTAATTTAATTTAATTTAATTTAATTTAATTTAATTTAATTTAATTTAATTTAATTTAATTTAATTTAATTTAATTTAATTTAATTTAATTCGCTGAAATATATGTTCAACAATGCATGCCATACAATTCATGCCAAAAAATTTGAAAAGGTACACTTTTGTGTATTTTTATTTCAAAAGTACATAAAAATCTTTAATTACTTCCTGGAAACGATGTTTTAATGTCCTGTGCGATGACATCACAGCAATAAAAGCCAATAGAAATTAAGCTGACCCGTTTTTATCCCATTCCCTCCTCTGATTACAGTCAGAAATACTTAGTTTTTTAACCCCATTCTGGCATCCAGACAGTGTATTACCTGGTTTCATCACATTAGAATATACTGTATATCTGAACACACAGATAGAAATAAGCCACATAGCAGACAGTAAAGTGACAGAGCTGAGCGACTGTCAACAAATAGTCCATGTGTCATGGCCTGAAAGGGATTTCTGAAGCAATGCATGATTGGTTCAAAAACCCTCTGTGCCAGATAAACGGGTGTGATCCATAATAAAAGACCCACCTTTTATGGTTCATTCGTCCTTTGACAACTACAGTGGTGCACAGAGGCGTTCCCAGATGGTTAAAGGTGCAACAGTGTTCAGGTGTAACAGGTCTAAATGCCTTCCTAATCCTAAGGAATACCTGAAGGCTTGGCCCAAAATACTTGGACCAGCCGACATTGAGGGGTCAGAAAACTGAGTTATCGGGAGGGGCTCTTGCAGCCTGAAAGAGGGACAAAAAGAGGGTCATTACTTACACTCTCAGGGAAAAAATAGGTAGAAAAAAAATTAACGTGTTGAAACAACTTGACAATAGGGCCGCATTGGACTGATCCCATGAAGCGAACGGAGTTTGTGACAGCAAAAGAGGGACAAAAGAGGGACCTTCCAAAAAAAAAGTGTACAAATGTGAACCAAATGGGCCCTAGCGGGTCTGTTTGGTTCCATTTTGTACACTCTAAATTAGGCCCTAAAAGAAAAAAACCATGAACCCACGAAGCAAACAGGGTTTGCGACAGCAAAAGAGGGACATTTCCAAAAAGATTTGCGACAGTGTGACTCTGTCTCTACTCAGGGGCCGAGTGTCATTTGGGGCCGAGCCTTCCTGTTTACCGTCCTATAACTAGTCGACTGTCTGTCAACTGTCGGCTGCTCTCCCTCCTGCAGGAGGAAGCCGCGCGCCGCGGACAGCACAGACGGCGGCCGCTCCTCCTCCTACTCCCAGGAGTCGGCTCGCAGCAGTGGCAGCGAGGAGGAGCAGGTGGGGGAGTTTTATGCCGGGGAGAAGGAGGGTGAGGAGGAGGAGGAGGAGGAATACTATGATGACAACGACGACGACGACAAGTGGCAGAGCTACTGCAGCGGCATGGAGGCAGAGCAGCAGCAGCAGCATGACGATCCTGCAGGGACTGACAGAGGAGACCCTCCCTCCATGGAGAGGTCCCACTCCCACAACACGTCACAGGTAAGGAGGAAGGAGGAGGAGGAGGTGGATTTGTCATGAGGTTTTTATGCTTTTTGTTTCTCTCGTTTAAAGCATTGCCAGCCACGTCCCTTTCTGTTTAAAGTGTTGGCTTTGTTTACTTTTCTGCTGTTTGCTGAGCGTGCGTGTGTGCGTGTGTGCCAGGGTTATTATAGTTATGGATTTTTCATTTTAGTTTAGTTTTAGTTAGTTTTGACATTTTATTTTCTAATTCAGTTAGTTTTAGTTAGTTTTTAGAGCAGGCTTGCTAGTTTTAATTTAGTTTTTATTTTGGTGAAAATATTTAGTTTTAGTTTTTTAGTTATAGTTTTAGTATTAGTTATTTTATTTTTTTTCTATGCTTTGGTTGTCAGGTACAGGATTTAAAAATAGGAAACGGTTGGTATTCAACCCTTGCTTTGAATTTCTTAGTAGATTGGATGATTGCACTCTCCCACAAGAACACAATTTTTACCCCCAGTGTTATGGAACTCAGTAGTGGATAGAAGATCTAGGAGCAACTCCTCCTCATGCTGGTTTTGTCAACCAAATGGACCCTAGCGGGTCCATTTGGTTTCATTTGTACTGTGGCGCTCTATGACCCATGAACGCCTGCTATTTTCGAGGAAACCGTGAAAACGCATTGCAAATCTTTTATGTTCTTTCAGAGCGAATGTTTTGTAGAATCTATATTGTCGAGTCGAAATGGGTTAAGAGGAAGAATAAGCACATTTATTTCACTTTATATGTTCTTCACTTTTAGCTTTTTTTCGTGCCTCTCTATTCTTACCATTGGCGTCTCTCTGTATTTCACCATGGCTTGCTTTCATGCTGTTGCTTCTTTCCCCCACGGGGATCAAAATCTTAAACCTTTACATACAAAACAAAACAAAACAAAAAGAAACAGGGACTTCCAGTAAGGCAGCTGTGAAAGGTCGTAACCTTTTCAAGCAGACTGCTTTGAATGCGCATAGTGCAGAGTTTAGGTTTGCTCAGAGGTCTGTTTGATTGTTGTGGATGGACTATTTTTCAACCTGAATGTCCTCCTCCCTCTCTGCCAGGATCTTGCACAGCCAGAAACAAGCTGGCATTCCTGTTCACAAAAATATATATATTGTGTTTTCTGGTTTGCATTTCTGATAAGCAACAAGCTGTGTATAAGGAAATGAGACAACCAGGTGCTCAACGGAGACTTATAGATAGATATGAAGTATTAAATATAAAAGGGCCAGCATAAATTTGAAAACCTAACTTTGAGAATTATTTTCTCCAACTTTAAAGGGAATTCCACACATTTTCTACATTTTTTCTGAGAGCGTACAAATGAACCCTAACGGGTTCATTTGGATCCGAACGAAGCTTCTAAAGAAATCCATTAACATGGTGGAAATACATCCTGATGATGTCATCAAGATGTTTCACCATGTTAGTGGTTTTCTTCAGACCTCCATTTCTTGGGAACACCGAATGGGGGAACTTTTTTATGTCCACCCAACACCTTGAAGGTGACATAGTAAAATGTTGAAAATGGGTGGAATTCCCCTTTAATAATACCAATTGGTATTGTATCTTTATATAATTTTTTTAATTGATCATTGATTAGTGACTAATCAAAATTGTAAAGTTGACTCAACCAGATAGGGCGTGTAGAGGTCGGAGATTCGTAGAATGAGTAACACTGCTAAATGTCTGGGTTGCACCCCGAAAAACCTTTCCAAAATGGCAAACTCAACCTTGCTTTGCGGCAGAGTCTGAAGATAATGGGGTTATAAACATCATAAACAAAGTCACAAAAGTGACAGGACCTGTGATTATGTGCCTGGCACACACCTATGATTGTCACACATCTGCCAGCCCTTCAACAGTTCAAAACAAGAGTGAATGGCAACAGAGCAACGTTTCATTTAACGTTACATGGCACCCCGCATGTTTAGCAGTGCGGTAGTCATTCCAGGAATGTCCGATCTCTCCACGCCATACCTTGTTGTAAAGGAGACTAATTCATCATTAAAACTAAATAGAATGCAAGAGGAATTTGTTCCCAAACCTAGGTTTCCAAACTTACTGTATGTGCCCTCATGAAAAACACTATTGAATCACTACTCATCACTACTACAAAATGGCTAAACAAAAACTACCATTTCACTACGCAATTGCTATTGCAATTCGTAGCTATTTATGTAGTGATTTCAATATTAAAATGTACAGAAATGTCTCCTTTCAGGACTTAATCACTACTGATAATTAATTCCTATTCAGATCACAACCTGGATGCTACTTAATTACTTCAGCCTCACTATTGGCTTTTTGGAAAGAACTATACAATTACTATACATTTATTGTTGAATCACTGCACAATGCTTACACATTTACTGCTGTATCTCTACACAATCCCTATAGAAATCATTTATGCAGTGTTTTCACTACTGATCACCAATGAATTAACTTTTGTTTCTATACACAAAGCCTACATAAATATTTTCTATAGGGATTATGTAGAGATACAGCAGTAAATGTGTAAGCATTGTGTAGTAATTCTGCAATAAATGTATAGTGAGTGTATAGTTCTTTCCAAAAAGCCAATGGTGAGGCTGAAGTAACCAAGGTAGTGAGCTATTGATCTGAATAGTAATCATCATCGTGATAGCAATTGAGTAGTGATGAAATGGTAGTTTTGAAGTGATTCAAGTGATTGAACAGGATCTACAGTGTAGGGACGCGCAACAGACCCAACACCACATGCACCAGGGGCCGATGTAACATTTCCCAATTGGGGGGACAGGAGAAAATGGTATGGTAAAATACCATTTTCGGTTACAGGACTTTTATTAGGCAAGTAAAGCAGCAGTAATAACATCAGTTGTTGTTGGAAGTTGCAACAGACACGCAGCATGCATAAAGCTAAAGGTCTGACTCGGAGAGTTTTCTGTTTTCAATGATGAAGAAATGCTGTTGGTTTAGTGGTGACACAGCTGTAGTCAGTTAGTAGCTGTAGTAGTGTTTGAAATCATTTTAAATATAAGCACTTTCATTTGAAATGTCTTGGGGTTGCATGCTATCATGTTTGGTGGGGCAGTCAGGGCATTTAGGGGGGCATTTCAAGAATCTACACATAGTTATTTCTCCTAAATTAGTCCGAGAGACTAAACTCAACATCAAATGGTTGTCCTCCGTGGCTAAAATGCAGACTAAACAGTGAGGCCCTGGTATGAAGCCTCTAGCTCATTCTAGTGCCACTAGTGCATTTTGGATTTTGCCAGTTGGCAGCACTGGTGGTTGGTAGCACTTGCTGAATTAGTACTAGTTGTCCCTACAGTATGTTTGCCTACTTTGGTGTATGTTTGCCTACTTTTTGTTCTGTCTTGTCTTCATGAAGAAGACAATAGGAAAGCTGAGATGCATACAGACAGACAGACGGACAGCAGGAGAGCACACAGGAACAGGTGTAAGGATTCCATCCTATAGGACCGCACCCAGGCCGGTTGAGCCTCCATCTAGATCAGGGGTTTTCAACCTTTTTGACACCAGGGACCACCATTTATTCAGCATTTGAGCCACGGACCACCATTTGAGGATATTTTAGACCCACAGACCCCAAAACTAAAGATTTCTTTTGCTTCTGTCCATGACCATTAAT
>CM076984.1:5030967-5140967 GCA_039105355.1 Benthosema pterotum
ACATGTGACCTGCATTCTGTGTATGTGATTGGTTTAGTTTCTTGGTGCATACGTTTGTCTCTCTGCATCCTGTGTAAACATGTGACCTGCTGTCTGTCGGTGTGTAAGTGATTGATGTGTGATTTAATATAGGAGAGTTTCCAGTCCTACATAATGGAAATAGCCTGTCATTCAGAGCTGCGGCACATGCGATCATAATTTCCCCGGTATAGCCACGGCCTATTGTCTTTCAACACCTGTTAAACATTGTTTGCCTTAGCTGGGTGTGCTGTGTAGGTCACTTAACTTGTCACTTTACTTACCTTGTGGGAGTGCACTGTGTTGGAATCCTGTTGCCTCTCTTTGAACCATTGATCCAAGATGACTTAGTAGTTCCTGGTTTGGATTAGTTCTTTGACAACAGAGAGAATTCATAACACAATGTAGTCCCTCACTGTCTGTGTAGCGACTGTTGACATGCAATGGATTAAACTCCCTTAGCAGTAATCATTTCCAATGGGAAAGGTATCAATTCAAAGATAACACAAAAATACTTAAGCAAAAATGCTTAAAATCAGGCTTGAAAATGGCGAAATTGTACTTCTGCAAGAATGCGTTGGGAAAGCAAATCGTACTGTCTGGAAAAACAGCCTCTTTGTACGCGTTTGTTTTGATGTCTCAGTTAAAATGTTAATGCCGCAGCTGAGTATTTTTCCTTATATTTCGATTGGTACCTTTTTTGTTTGAAATTATTTCTGCTAAAGGGGTTTAATCCGCTCTGCTTGTCAACAGGTTCCTCCTCAGAGCTATAGCAGGCATAGCTATTGAAGATGAGAGGTTGCGAACGGGGCTAAACACTGAATGAAGCTGCATTTCCCACCCAAATGCACACAGAGTTTCACAGCATCTTATCTGGGACAGCACTGACCTTGTTGTAGACCAGGGTTTTCAACCTTTTTGACACCAGGGACCACCATTTATTCAGGATTTGAGCCACGGACCACCATTTGAGGATATTTTATCCCCACAGACCCCAAATCCAAACATTTATTTTGCTTTTGTCCACAATTCCAGGCTGGATTTGGGGGAAAAAAACAAGCAAAACATACATTCCAAAATGGCTAATTCAGATGATGAATATTTTAACCCTCTCAGGGACCACTGGTGGTCCCCGGACCACCTGTTGAAAACCCCTGTTGTAGACCCACTGCATGCCAACTACTGTACAGAATATTATGTAGATTTTACAACGCCAGTTTGATTTACAACCCCAATTCCATTGAAGTTGGGACAGTGTGAAAAATGTAAATAAAAACAGAATGCACTGATTTACAAATCCTCCTCACCCAATATTCAGTTGAATACATTACATACAAAGACAAGATATTTAATATTCAAACTGATAACCTTTATTTTTTGTGTAAATATTTGCTCATTTTGAATTTGATCTCTGCAACACGTTTAACTCAGTGGCCTTGTGGTTAGAGTGTCCGCCCTGAGACTGGGAGGTCGGGGTTCGAATCCCGGCCGGGTCATACCAAAGACTCTAAAAATGGGACCCATTGCCTCCCTGCTTGGCACTCAGCATCAAGGGTTGGATTGGGGGTAAGACCCTGCGACATACTAGCGTCATGTCCAGGGGGTGTACTTGTACATCAAGCTGCCTCACGCTACCGAAACAGGAGATAGGCTCCTGTCCTATGGGCCTCACGGCTCGGCCTAGCCTCATGACATCATGGCTAGGCAAGGCTTACTTACTTAACACGTTTAAAAAAAAGTTGGGACAGGGGCAACAAAAGACTGGGAAGGGTAATGGATGCACAAATAACGCCTGTTTGGAACATTCCACAGGTAAATAGGTTAATTTTAAACAGTTTAATATCGTGATTGGGTATAACAGGACCATCCCAGTCATTCACAATCAAAGATGGGGCGAGATTCTATCCATTCATTATCCCTTGCTTATAAATACTGTATATCCACATGTTTTTTTACAGGGTGAAGCGGGAGGTGAGTCTCCGAGCGACTCGAGGAAGGAGGAAGCGATCAAGGACACTCCCAGGTCCTATCTCCTCACCATCAACCTGAAGGAAGGTAGAAACCTGGTCATCCGAGACCGCTGTGGTAAGGAAGGGAGTCCTTATACTGTACTGTTGTCCATGTTATAGAAACTAAGACAAAAAAGAGAGAAATGGAAGCGTTTAACAGCTATTTGGTGATGGATGCATGCATGCAGGCACATCCATACACGTATGCACGCACATGCACAGGTAGACACACACAGACACAGTGGCGTCGATATGTGGGGAAAAGTTAGACAATTTTAGGGGGCCCAAAGCCAGGAGGGGCACTAAAAGCTTGCATTAATAAGGTTTTATTTGAATTGATTATTATAAAAAATATTAGTATACCTTAGAGGTGCTGGGTGGACATGATAAAAACGTTCCCCCCCATTCTGTGTTTCCTAGAAATGGAGGTCTGAAGAAAACCACTAACATGGTGAAACATCTTGATGACATCATCAAGATGTATTTTCACCATGTTGATTGATTTCTTTAGACACTTCTTTTTTTTCTGAGAGCGTACAAATGGAACCAAATGAACCCGTTAGGGTTCATTTGGTTGCATTTGTATGCTCTCAGAAAAAATGTTGAAAATGCGTGAAATTCCCCTTTAATGCTGCCGAGAAAGGGGGCCCATGTGGAAAAGCTTTGCATGGGGCCCAGAATTGCTAGCTACGCCCCTGCACACACACACACACACATACACACACACACACACACACACACACACACACACACACACACACACACACACACACACACACACACACACACACACACACACACACACTTGGAGGCGGGATTTTCATGCCAAGGTCCACTAGTTACCGTATTCGGATTAAAGCCGCAGGCCACTATTTCGTGAGATTTAGCCTCAAAACTTAGAGATGGCATGCAAACGTTGATTAAAATAACATTTATTGTACATTCTGTGATTGTGGAGACTTCTTGTTGATTAAATAATCCACATGCATCTTACTATTGAGAGCTTAAAATGCTACCAAATGCACCCATTTTGGACCTGTTGTTGTTGTTGACCTGTTTGGTTACCAACTCTCCATCATTTAGTTGGGGATGACCTAGAACCCCCTCAAGGACCACTGGTGGTCCCCGGACTGGTTGATAACAACTGTTGTACAGCAACATGCTCAAGGCCCCGCAAAACCTTTATCCCTGAAGCTGTCAGAGCTCCTGTCAAGGACAAGGGCAGCAAAACAAAACTAGATGGCTTTCAGCCAGTGAATACACCCTTGTAGATTTTAGATTTACTCCCAGTGTTTACTTGCACTAAAGTCTGTTAGTTTGGCCATGTACGAAGGATTTCCACCGAAAGTGACCATCAGTGCTGGGCAGTAACAAATTACATATTACACACTACTGTAATTATTCATGGTCTGTCCAGGAAAAAACAAAATAAATCCTGGACACTTGAATGTCCCGGATTTTTATACATGGTCAAAAGTTTTTATTTATTTATTTTTTTAATGGCCAAAACTAGAGACCGCAACTAGCCTGACTTGCGTCACTCACAGTCTCAGATCAGTATGATAGTCCTATTAAAATCCATTGTAGCGTGCCTGTACGTACCAGTGTTGCCAACTTGGCACATTTGTCGCTATATTTACCTCTTTTCCAGACCCCCCTACCACCAAAATTAGTGCAAAAACTCCTGAATCTAAATCTGTTTATCTAAACATAACTGAGATGAGAAGAATGAAGAAGAGTAATAAAATAATGAGAGCAGTAACATTTCAGTGTAAAAGTGTGATATATTTCTGGGTTAGATGTTTAAAGAGGTGCGTTGCGTCCGACCAAAAGGCTGATAATCGCCGCCGATAATAGGCTGTGGATTGGATGGTCAAAATGTCCAGGATTTTTGTCAGACACATGTGGCAATCCTAACTGTAATATTATTACCTTTTCCAGCAAAAGAAGTGTAGCGGTATTAGTCTGCCAACATGGGTAATGTGTAATATGTTACTCTGCCAAAACATGCCTCATTACTTATTACAAAATGGCTTCATGTTGCATGATGTGAAAAGAGAACAGTTTTACAAGCTAACAACAGATAACAACAGAGATGTGCAGCAGTTTGTAGATCCTAATCCAGCGCAGCATTCTGCACACATGACATGCCTGCTGTACACTACAGGTTGTCTCTAAACAGATTGTGTTTTACATCTCTGTTCTTTTGGGGGGGAACTGGGGAAAGTAATATAAGCAATATGCAGCATGTTACATATCTTTCATTCAAGTAATATAATATTACTTTTAGGGGTTAGTAAGTACAGTAAAGTTGGGACATGTGCACTACGTAACTCAATCTATTACATAATATATTACCAAAATGCAGTAACTTGTAATATAAATATATTACTGAACAAAAACAATCTAATATATTATGCTTTTCTTTCTGCATTACTGCATTACTTTCAATATTACTTTCGGTCAATCTGTCTTGTTGAAAATGTTCTTGTGAAATTTTCTTGACAACTGCAGAAGTTAAATAATTACTTATTTTCTATAATTTGTCATCAAATTATTTATTCAGGAGGATGTTTTTTCAAGTTAGCCAAGTGCGCTTTCTTTATTGTAGCTATGCCACTGGCCTACACAATATTTGATTAATAGTGACACTAAATATTTAATTATATATTTTGCACAACATTTTTCTTTTAAGTAATATGTAATAGTAATATTAATATATTACACTTGCTCAGACAGCAATATTGTAATACAATATATTGCTTTAAAATGAAGGTAATAAGTAATAAGTAATACATTAACAAGGTATAGTAATATTCCCAACACTGTTAGTAAGTAAAGTAAAGATATTAATGCCCAACACTAGAAGTTTTACTCTGCCTTTCTTACATGAACTGTACAGTAACTGTCTGTCTTATGTTATTGTACTGCAACAGTATACAACTTGGAACCAAATGGACCTGTGTTCACTCTCAGAGAGGAACACTATTAACACAGAGATTAAAAGGGAACTCCACCCATTTTCAACATTTTGTCATTTTGTCAATATGTCATTAGTATACCTTAGAGATGTTGTGTGGACATGATATGAAAGTTCCCCCAATTCTGTATTTCCTAAAAATGGAGGACTGAAAAAAATCATTAACATGGTGAAATACATGTGATGACATCATCAAGATGTATTTCACCATGTTAATGATTTTTCTTTCAGACCCCTTTTTCCTGAGAGGGTACAAATGGAACCAAATGGACCCGCTAGGGTCCATTTGGTTCACATTTGTATCCTCTCAGGAAAATTTTGAAAATGGGTGGAATTCCCCTTTAACACCACTGTGTTTCAACACACAGCACAGGTTTACGAGGCCGTCACAGGTTTACGAGGCTGTCACAGGCAAACGAAAGAGAAAAAAAAAGTAATTTTCACAAGATGAATTCAAAGATGTGTCATAGTACGTTGTAAAATGATGAACGTAAAACAATTAGTTGCATTGATTTTTTTTATCATGGTCTTGCTAGATACTAGATTCCCGTGCCTGATTTGGGGCCTTGAGTTTTGACATGGCTGTAGGCAAGAGGTCCCTGCAAACTTTCTATTGTCACAAACCGGCTGACCGCGGACCAGCAAGGATGGGGGGAGGGGCGGGTGGGGGTTGTTAAGGTGTGTGTGTGTGTGTGTGTGTGTGTGTGTGTGTGTGTGTGTGTGTGTGTGTGTGTGTGTGTGTGTGTGTGTGTGTGTGTGTGTGTGTGTGTGTGTGTGTGTGTGTGTGTGTGTGTGTGTGTGTGTCTTTTAACATGAAGACTGCCTATGATACCTACTTTACCTGGGTTATCTTCTGAACAAAATGTTTTGACATGGAATATCAACCCTGCATCGACATCAGCGCGACCCATTATCAAATCACTTTTCACAGCACTGTTCGGAAAATGCTTGTGGAGATCGGGACAATAGCCAGGAATTAACATTTTGGGCGTTCAAGGTGCACAGTAAGCACTAAAGGTTTTCAAAGAGGCAGCATAACCTGCCATCTCACAGTGCAGTAACAGGAATACTCGGCCCTGAGTATAGACAGAGTTACGCTGTCGCAAACTCCGTACGCTTCATGGGATCAGTCCAATGGCGGCTCTACCATCAAGTTGTGTTTCTCCATGTTAATGATTTTTCTTTTATAACCTTTTCTTTTTCTGAGTGTACAAATTTGTACAGAATATATTTGTACACTCTCAGGAAACAAAAAATGCAAATGTCCCTCTTTTATCCCTCTTTTCAGGCTGCAACAGCCCTCACAAGAGCTCCGTTTTCTGACCCCTCAATGTCGCAACTTTTCGTCTGGTCTGAGTATTATTTGAGCCGGGCCTTCATGTATTCACAGCGTCAGACGAGAATACAAAAGGCTTAATGGAGAAATGTCATTTGCATTCTAATGGATGATTGACGATCGTGCTGCGCTATAGTCCTCACTCGTCAGGTATTTTCTTTGTCCCTTTTTTGTCGTCAAGTTCTCAGTGGATTTTTATATAATGATGAGAAGACATGGCCTTCCCTTCTGGTCTGGGGACCTCTGCTCTAGGGCAGGGGTTTTCAACAGGTGGTCTTGAGAACGTAAAAGAACATTTTTACACTCTCAAGAGTTAGAATATTCATCATCTGAATTAGCCCAAGTCTACGCAACTAGAAGATGGACAAAAGCAAAAGAAATCTTTAGTTTTGGAGTCTGTGGGGCTAAAATGTTCTCAAATGGTGAACCGTGCTCAAATGCTGATTAAATTTTGGTCCCTGGTGTCAAAAAGGTTGAAAACTCCTGCTCTAGGGGTAAAACATGTCCTGTACAATGACTTATTGGCACACACACACACCCATGTCCTTTCTCAATGGCCCAGGAATGTCTCTCTGTGTAGACTGTAGATGGCATGGTGATGATATACAAAACACACAATCACAGACTGCCACGGGGCCCATACAGGGTGGATCTCTAAAACACCGTCAAAACCCCCCTCTGTCTGAGCGGCATTCCATTCCGTCAGCAGATCCCGACCTGTCTGTCTGAGACACACCCAGGCAGCGTCAAGCAGGGGCAGATATAACATCTCCCAATTGGGGGGGGGGGGCAGGAGAAAATGGTATGGGTGCGGCTTCATCGCCCGTGTCGCTTCGCGCCACGGGAGATGAAGTCGCACCCATACCATTTTCTGTTACAGGACTTTTCTTAGGCAAGTTTAAGCATCAATAATAACATCAGCTGTTGTTGAAGTTGCAACAGACACGCAGCATGCATAAAGCTAAATGTCTGACTCGGAGAGTTTCCTGTTTTCAATGATGAAATGCTGTTGGTTTAGTGGTGCCACAGTTGTAGTTAGTTAACTATAAGCACTTTCATTTTCACTTTCAATATCTTTGAAATTTGGGTTGTTTTGCATGCCATCATGATCATGTTTGGTGGGGCAGTCAGGGCATTGCCACCCCCTCCCCCCCATGCCCATGCCTAGATCCGCCCCTGGCCTCAAGACGTCCTGAGGTCCCAGCCAGACCTGCCCGAAAGAGAGAGTCATCTTTTCACCGTGATGTAATCAAGTGGCTTCATCCATCCCATATAAACTCATACCACAGCAGCGGTTTAGCAAATATTTCCATGTTGTTGAGGACCGCTCAGATTGATACATAGCTAAAGTATCCGATCCACAAGCTTGCATCGGATTCAAACCCAGTACAATGGTTAATTAAAGCCAGTGGCAATCAGTTCCTATCTGGTTTTCCAGATCAACCATTTTCATACCAGGGCCCACTATTTAATCAGCATTTTAGCCACGGTCCACCACTTGGTCCCTAAACTAAAGCTTTCTTTTGTTTTTGTCCACAATATCAGGTAAACAATAGATCAATGGATCAAAATGGCCATTAATTGTCTACATATTCTCTAGTTGTGTAGACTTGGGCTAATGAATATTTTCACTCTTTGACACAACCATTGAATGCCATTGACAATTAATGGACACGTTTGAGTGTCTATCAAAGTCCTCAAAGCTGCACTTAGGAGTGGTGAGCATCTCAAAAATGAAAAAAAAAAAAAAAAAAAAAAAAAAGTAGTCGCAGTTTAAGGCTAACACATTTGGAAGATGTATTTCATATCCAACCAAAATACTAGGTTTCCATCTAGTGGTAAATGAGCTTAATTGCAAAACCTTTTAAGTCTTTTTTTTGGGGATAATTTATATGTACCATTAAAAGCAAAATACACAAAACTGTTATGCTGGGACTAGAGGAGAAGAGACCCAGTAGAACTTAAAGGCAATTCATTTTATTTTGTTTGTTTTACGCTTGGGTGATGCCCTCTGAAAACAGATCTACAAGCATAAACTTTGCCGTGCTGTGAAGCATTGTGACTTTGTGAGTTTGCAGATCGGCTATTTTGTGCATGCAACCAAGTGCACAATCAGGCATCATGCCAAAATATATATTTTTTGTGATGTCGAGATCAACTCTATATTTACAGTTGTTGTTTGTATATTTCACAAGTCACAACTGTACATTTGAACTAACAATCACTTGATATTTAGCAGACTAAAACTAGACTCAAAACATTTCAGATTAGTAAAATGTGACAAACTAATTGCAAATGTATTGAAAAAAAGAAGTCTATGGCTAAAAGCGAAATGAAAAATTGCTGTCAATGTCAAACACTGCCTCTGATTGTAAATACCGTTAGAATGAATGTTGTCTACTGTTTCCGTGACCATGCAGGGACCAGCGATCCTTACGTGAAGTTCAAGGTGGACGGCAAGACGTTCTACAAGAGCAAAGTGGTGTATAAGAACCTCAACCCCACCTGGAGCGAGTCCTTCTGTCTGCCCATCAGTGACCTGGACAAGACCATCCACGTCAAGGTGAGCCGCGCTCAGAGACCACTCACCAGGGGTGTAGTGGAGGGGCAGGGCTTAACACTAACACCTGCCCGCTTGCCCGGGGCAAGTAAAAAAAAAATGGTGGGGCAAGTGAAGACTGCTACCTGGTTGCCCGATCGGGCAAGTGTGCAACTTAGTGCACTATAACACACAACACAAGATAAATTTGTCTTGAAGGCAGTCATTGCACTCTGCCTCTGTGTCTTTCCCTGCTTTCTAGCTATCTCTACCTATCTCTCTCCCAGGTCCATTTGGTTCCAAACTATCATTTTGCTGGGGTCAGGGACCACTGGGTCTGTGACCACTCTGGGCTAATTAAGATGATGAATTTTAACTCTTGAGAGTGTAAAAATGAAACCAAATGGACCCGCAAGGGTCCATTTGGTTTCATTTTTACGTTCTCAAGAGTTACATCTGGTTAACCAACTTACCTGGGGACCACCTGGAACCCTCTCAGGGACCACTGGTGGTCCCCGGACCGCCTGTTGAAAACCCCTGGTTTAAAGCACCCAAGTAGGAAGTAAACTTAAATGTAAAATTTACAATATAATTTTGGGGGGCAAGTGACCATGACCTGAGGGCAAGTAGAACCTGACTTGCACTTGCCCGATGGGCAAGTGCCTCGGAGACCTTAGTGTCAACCCCTGAGGGGGGACGCGGGGGGACGGCGTCCCCTCACTTCTGCCGTCCCCTCACTTCTCACATCTAAGATATTTTTGGGGCAAAAGTAGGCCCATTTACTTTTATGGATACAATTAGGCATTGTAAAGAACCGTTCTCAATATGCTATACTTACTACAAATGCCAGTGTGCATCCACTTATTTTCAATATTTTACATTAATACACCTTAGATATGTTGTGTGGACATGATAAAAAAGTTCCCCCATTCTGTGTTTCTTGATGACATCATCAAGATGTGTTTCACCATGCTAATGAGTTTCCTTTGAATTGAAAATGGGTGGAATTCCCCTTTAAGAGGCGTCCCCCCACTTCTAAAAGTACCACTACAACACTGCCGCTCACTAGAGCAGGGCTAGGCAACCTTAGGCACGGGTGCCAACATTGTCTCTTCAGAGGGTCATCACTGGCAACCTGGCACAAGTGTGAGCGAGATGATTATTTTTCATTTAAATTAGGAGTTTTGATACCCAGGGGACACCATTTATTCAGCATTTTAATTGCGCCACGGACAACCATTTGAGAACATTTTAGCTCCACAGACTCCAGAACTAAAGATTTCTTTTGCTTTTGTCCACAATACCAGGCTGGATTTGGCAAACAAAACAGGCAAAACATGTAGACTTGGGCTAATTCAGATGATGAATATTTTAACTCTTGAGAGTGTAAAAATGAACCAAATGGACCCGCAAGGGTCCATTTGGTTTAATTTTTACGCGTTTGGTTTCATTTTTACGCGTTTCATTTTTAAGCTCAACTTTCCATATTTAACTGGAACTCTCTCAAGGACCACTGGTGGTCCCCGGACCACTGGTTGAAAACCACAGTACCCTTTCACGGGCCAGTCAGAAAAAGCCAAAGAGCCGCATTTGGCCCCCGCCGCATAATGCCCAGGTATGCTCTATGCCGTTGGGCAGAGGGCCTTAAGTCCAATGATTTCACACAAACACCGCCTTCCGAACAGTATACTGCATTGTACGTCCTCACATGCCATCATAACTGCATGACTCACATACCCATTCGGTGTACACCTCTGCACTGCTTCCAGAACTCGCCTATCTGGTCGCTAGGTGCGCCATTAATGGAATAACTGAAGGTTACGTTAGTTACCATGGTTCTGGTTTGCCATCCATGCAGGTGTACGACCGTGACATAACGTCGGATGACTTCATGGGCTCCAGCAGACTCCTACTGAGTGATCTGCATATAGACAAGTAAGTTGTTGCAATGACCTCACTGTCACATACTCATTTCTGTCCAATGCACCTGTGTGTGCACACCTTCTGTTTCCATCCATTCAGAGTGTGGGCATGTGCACTCAGGGCTTGACACTAACACTTGCCCGCTTGCCCGGGGCAAGTAAAAAAATGGTGGGGCAAGTCAAGACTGCTACCTGGTTGCCCGATCGGGCAAGTGTGCAACTTAGTTCACTATAACACAGCACAAGATAAATTTGTCTTGAAGGCAGTCATTGCACTCTCTACTATCTCTCTCCCAGGTTCATTTGGTTCCAAACTATCATTTTGCTGGGGTCAGGGACCACTGGGTCTGTGACCACTATGGGATAATTAATATGATGAATTTTAACTCTTGAGAGTGTAAAAATGAAACCAAATGGACCCGCAAGGGTCCATTTACATCTGGTTAACCAACTTAGCTGGGGACCACCTGGAACCCTCCCAGGGACCACTGGTGATCCCTGGACCACCTGTTGAAAACCCCTGGTTTAAAGCACCCAAGTAGGAAGTAAACTTAAATGCAAAATTTACAATATATTTTTGTGGGGGGCAAGTGACCATGACCTGAGGGCAAGTAGAATCTGACTTGCACTTGCCCGATGGGCAAGTGTCAACCCATCTTGTTACCAGGGGGACCTGACCCAGATAGCAAAATGCATTGATTCAACCCAAAATTCAACGTTGAATCAATGCATTTTGCTATCTGGGGAGGGTTTTCCAAATCACCCAAACCACTGAATGCTCCTTTAATACATGATCTGATCCCTCCATGCCAAAAACTAACCTATTACTTGTTACAAAATTACGGAAGTAACTACTTTAATTTTAAGTAGTAAATAATTGAGACACATTCAATTATTTTCAAGAAAAAAAAAGCAATCCTAATGACACTGGCCCAGTTGTTTTAAGCTCTACTTGACAATACAGTTGGAAAATAGAGCACTATGTGCCAATTGTGGGCAGCAATGGCTCAGGGGTAGAGTCACCTGGATGGTTAATGCAAGGTAAACGGTTTGAACCCAGGCTCGCCCAGCGTTAATATTGAAGTGCCCTTGAGAAAGACGCTGTAGTGTGTGAGTGGATGAATGCAACTCACCCATTGAAAACCAGTGTTGGGAATATTACTATACCTTGTTAATGTATTACTTATTACTTATTACCTTCATTTTAAAGCAATATATTGTATTACAATATTGCTGTCTGAGCAAGTGTAATATATTAATATTACTATTACATATTACTTAAAAGAAAAATGTTGTACAAAATATATAATTAAATATTTAGTGTCACTATTAATCAAATACAGTAGACCAGTGGCATAGCTACAATAAAGAAACTTGAAAAAACGTCCTCCTGAATAAATATTTTGATGACAAATTATAGAAAATAAGTAATTATTTAACTTCTGCAGTTGTCAAGATAATTTCACAAGAACATTTTCAACGAGACAGATTGACTGAAAGTAATATTGAAAGTAATGCAGTAATGCAGAAAGAAAAGTATAATATATTAGATAGTTTTTTGTTAAGTAATATATTTATATTACAAGTTACTGCATTTTGGTAATATATTATGTAATATATTGAGTTACGTAGTGCACATGTCCCAACACTGTTGAAAACACACTGTGTAACTGGAATGGCGCTATGGAATTGGAAGATGTAAAGCATTAGTTACTGTAATAAAAAGTAGTCCCTTAAGGGCGTTACCTGTAAGGACGTTATTCCCGACACTGCTTACTGGTAATTACTAGGCCTGACCTCGACGAGTCGACTAGTCAGTCGTTGGGGGGCGCTGTCTACTGACAACCTCCCAGTCGAATTTCGTTTTTTTTTTTTTTTTTTTTTCTCGTACTTGTATTTTTTTTAACTGTCAGTAAAAAGTCCGACGGTGCACTTGACCTCACAAAAGCCCAGTGGAGAACAGCAGAGGACAAGCCAATGATAACCCTGACGGAGCTCTTATCGCAGCATATGAATGCATCGCTGTCCGGTACCGTTTCTTTGCTCATCAAAGTTCAGAAACGCAACCTGGCCGAGAGTGCGGACGATGACACGGTCATTACAACCCTCAAGAAAACACTGGTCCGGGAGATTGACAGA
Organism: Benthosema pterotum; assembly: GCA_039105355.1. Taxonomy (NCBI): domain Eukaryota; kingdom Metazoa; phylum Chordata; class Actinopteri; order Myctophiformes; family Myctophidae; genus Benthosema; species Benthosema pterotum. The sequence goes on from CM076984.1 coordinate 5,043,911, forward strand.
CGGTGGGATCTAAAAGATCCACTCATCCCGAGCAGCATTTACATCCAGTCTGGCGTTCTTGATCCCCGTTATGAGAAGCTTTCTTTTCTCACCGATGAGCCGAGGGAGGAGGCGTATTCAACGGTTGAAAATTCGACTGGCAGTCAACTGACGGCACATTTATTCATATTAATTTCGACTATAGAAATCCTTAGTCGGGGACAGGCCTAGTAATGACAATAATAACAATGTATATATCTTCCTCCAGGACGACTGAGGTGATTCTGCCCCTGGAGGACGTCAACAGTCTAGAAGATGACATGGGGGTCATAGTGTTGGACGTGTGTCTGTCTTCCAGAGACGGAGACGGCGCCGGTGCCTCGGTAAGACAAGACTGTTGCTCTATACTGTACACGTTTTGGTGTTCTAAGCAAGCTATTGAAAAATATCTGACCTACAAGCTCATAGCACGCCACTTGGTGGTCGCGCTATGAGCTTGGAGGTCTGATATTTTTTATTTTTTATTATTTTTTATTTTTTAAATTTGTGAAAATGTTTCACAAATCTTTTAATCTATTATTTCAGAAGCACTAAAACAATTTTAACTCAAATCTTTGCTTTTGGGGGATCCCTAGGACATGTTTTCAGATGGGGGGTCCACAGACAAATATAGATAATTCTGGTGGTCCTTGGCATGAAATATGTTGAGCATCACTGACACAGAAACAGAGATTTTTTTTTTTTTTTTTTTTTTCAGAAAAAAACTACAATCTAGTGTCAGCAACTGGAATCTATTGTCAGAAACTAGATAGCGCCAGCAACTAGAATCTAGTGTAAGGAGCTAAAATCTAATGTCAGAAACTAGGATGTAGCACTAGAATCTGGTGTCAGAAGCTAAAATCTAATGTCAGAAACTAGAATGTAGCGCCAGAAACTAGAATTTAGTGTCAGAAGCTATAATCTAGTGCCAAAAGCTAGTATCTTGTGTGAGAGACTAGAATCTAGTGTGAGAAACTAAAATCTAGCTGCAAAACTAGAATCTAGTTTTGGAAACTAGAATGTAGTGCCAGGAACTAGAATCTAGTCAGGACAAAACGGATTGAAATAAATATGCTAGTGCTCATGCGTTTGAATGCAGCCTATCGTACGACTTTGCCACATCATGCAAGAAAAGTGTTTCGATGTTTGACTCAACTGTTTGTATTTTCTCCTTGTTTGTCCTGCAGTACTAACCAAGCTGTTGTTCTCTTTTACACCTAACCTGCATGCTACAGCCATCCAAATGGCCTCACAAGAGAAGTTTTAGGGTAAGGTATAATAAACTGAAGTTCTGTTTAAATTAGGGCTGGGACTCGATTGGATTGGTAATTCATTTGAACCTTTTTTTAATGAATTAATCTCAATTAATTGCATATCAATATTTGAATTATAAGAAGCACATTTTGGTCGATTCCAATCAGATCAGATTGGTATGCATTCTATCAATGAGGGTTTTATTTTTTCCAAATCAAAATTTCCCATCATCCTCTGGGCCAAGCCAAGCGGTCTGGTTGGTGGGGACTGCTCGAAGATCCGAAGTCTGAACATGTGCTGGAAATCCAATATCAGCATAGCGGTTGGCCGCTATGCCCTGTGTCCACACGGCGACATGTTATGTTGAGGGTGAGGATTAATCGTGTCATCGGTACGCCTGGAATTTGTCCAGTGAAAAAAAAAAAAAGTTAATTGTTTTAATTGCGTTGTTGTTTCTGTAATGCAGTTGTTTTCAACCAGTGGTCCGGGGACCACCAGTCCAGTGGTCCTTGAGAGGGTTCCAGGTGCTCCCCAGCTAAGTTGGTTAACAAGATAAAAATTTGGTTAACCAGATGCAAGTCTTGAGAGCGTAAAAATGAGCGTAAAACATGTTTACACTCTCAAAAGTTAAAATACTCATCCTCTGAATTAAGCCCCAAGTTTACTCGAGATTAATGGTCAGTTTTATCTGTATGTTTGCCCGTTTTGTTTCACAAATTCAGCCTGGTATTGTGGACAAAATTCCTCTCCTCTCCTCTCCTCTCCTCTCCTCTCCTCTCCTCTCCTCTCCTCTCCTCTCCTCTCCTCTCCCTCTCCTCTCCTCTCCTCTCCTCTCCTCTCCTCTCCTCTCCTCTCCTCTCCTCTCCTCTCCTCTATTCTCCTCTCCTCTCCTCTATTCTCCTCTCCTCTCCTCTATTCTCCTCTATTCTCCTCTCCTCTCCTCTCCTCTCTCTCCTCTCCTCTCCTCTCCTCTCCTCTCCTCTCCTCTCCTCTCCTCTCCTCTCCTCTCCTCTCCTCTCCTCTCCTCTCCTCTCCTCTCCTCTCCTCTCCAGTCCGGTTCCTCTCAGAACAGCAGGGTTCTGATGGAACAGAAGAGGAGCCAGCTGTGGAGTAGTGTGGTGAGGGTCACACTGGTAGAGGCTCGGGACCTGCCAGCGGAGGGACAGGGAGACGTCTATGTAAGCTTGAGACTGGGAGAGCAGAGGCACAAGAGCAAGGTACTGTATATACCAGGGCTGGGCCCCTTGTTTTTCCCAAGGGGCCAAATGAGATACATAAAATAATATTTTACTTTTTATTGTGGAGGGCCAAGACTAAAGGCTGAACTAAAAGTCTGCATAATATTTGCATAATAATTAATATATATTAATTTCAAGATAAAAGTAAGAATAAGACCAACCATTTTGACACAGGGTCCTCTATTTATTCAGAATTTGAGCCACGGACCACCAAAACTAAAGATTTCTAAAGATTACTAAAGATGAATATTCTAACTCTTGAGAGCGCAAACAAAAGTTTACCAAATGTTTACCAAATGGCCCTTTGCAGGTCCATTTGGTTTCATGTTTATGCTTTCAAAGAAATAGACCTGGCTAGCCATATTCCAGTTAAATATTTATCCACATTTAACTGGAATTCTCTCTGGTGGTCCCCGGACCACTGGTTGAAAACCATGGTACCCTTTCACGGTCAGAGTCAGCCAAAGGGCCGCATTTGGCCCACGGGCAGCATAATGCCCAGGTATGGTGCACGCACACACACACACACACACACACACACACACACACACACACACACACACACACACACACACACACACACACACACACACACACACACACACACACACACACACACCGTTATCAACCGTTACCAGTTAAGTCAAGTTACTTATCAAGACAATCTTATCAACCTACTACATGTACACTGGCAGCCTGCGATTAGAATGGACGGAAATGAAACTGGCAAACGTGGATGGTTTACGTGACTTGAAATATGTTTTTCACACTTTTAGACTGCATGCAAAAAAAAAAAAAAAAAAAAAAAATACTTTATTATTAAATAATCAGCTGGGATCCATAATAAAACCCCCACAGTTTCCGGTTCATTTGAGACTGATTTGTTTTTAGGAGACTTATGTGGCCAAACTGGCCATATAAGAATAGAGGTTAGGGTTTAGATTTAGTCAGACAACGCGTAGGGACACCTCTGCATTTTTTTTTTTCAAATTCAAATAAAATGCTACTTTTAGAAGAGTGCAACAGTGATCAGGGGCGGATGTATCCCCCCCCCCCCCCCCCAATTTCCCAACTGGAGGGGCAGGAGAGAATCGTGGGTGCGGCTTCATCGCATCGCTATTAGGCAATTAGGCATCGATAATAATATCTGTTGTTGTTGAAGTTGCAACAGACACGCAGCATGCATAAAGCTAAAGGTCTGACTCAGAGAGTTTTCTGTTTTCAATGATGAAATGCTGTTGGTTTAGTGGTGACACAGCTGTAGTTAGTTAGTAGCAGTAGTAGTTGTTTCAAATCATTTTAAATATAGGCACTTCACTTTGAATTATCTTTGGTTGTTTTGCATGCCATCATGTTGGGTGGGGGGCAGTTAGAGCATTTAGGGGGGGCATTACCCCCCCATGCCTAGATCTGCCCCTGATAGTGACAGTACTTCTCAACGTTCCATTTGAGACCCTCTACCGTCTCTCTCCTTCCACAGAACCTCGACAAAACGGTGAACCCGCAGTGGCGAGAGCGCTTCGACTTCAACCAGTTTGACGACGAACCGGTCTTCGTCCTGGAGTTGGAGGTGTTTTCCAAGGAGGGTCGTAAACAAGAAAGCCATGGAATGTGAGTCGCAACACACCGCAGAGATTATTGTCACGAAAAAACACTTCAGATCAACATACTGTACATTTCGGCACCTTTGAAAATAATGGCTGACCTACTGTACATGCTCACAATGCATTGCGATAGCATGTGTCGTGAATTTGTACAACTGCATTTGTTTTTGAAATATTTTTAGACATTTAAAAAGATGAAACGGGACATTCTGCATCATGATCACTGCCTATTTTTTGGTACTTTAAAGGGATAGTTAAGGTTTTTAAGTTAAGCTGTATGAAATACTTGCCATTAATAATTAATACCGGTATGAAGTCGTAGATCTGATATATTTAAAAAAAAATGTGAAAATGATGCACAAATCTAATATTCTATTTGACACCTGATAGTAGTTTCTGACACTAGATTCTAGTTTCTGACTACTTTCTAGTTTCTGATGCTAGATTCTGACAGATTCTAGTTTCTCTGAAAAATCTATGTTCCTGTGTCAGTGATGCTTAACATATTTCACAGGAAGGACCCCCAGAAATATCTATTATTTTATTTATTTAGCTGCAGAACCTCATCTAAAAACATGTTGTTCTAGGGATCCCCCAGAAGCAAAGATTTGAGTTAAAAAATCTTTGCTTCCGAAATAATGTATTCAAAGATTTGCACCACATTTGCACAATGTTTCAAAAATAGCAGAACTACAAGCTCATATCGCGCCACTCGGTGGCGCGATATGAGCTTGTAGATCTGCTATTTTTCAACAGCTAAAACACCAAACACGTGTTTAATACGTGTACGTCTGTGTTGTTTCGTGTGTGTGTAGATGTGAGGTGGACCTCTCCAAGATCCCAGTGAACCAAACGAAGGTGTTCCGATCCAAGCTGTGCTGTTATGGCCCAGGCGAGCTGGTCTTCCTGGTCACGCTGAGCGCGTGCAGTGGCGTCTCCATCTCGGACCTCTCCTCCCCAGTCCTGGACGAGCCTCACGAGAACGAAGCCCTGCTGGACAAATACGTAAGTACACCGCTGTACCACGGACATCGCTGCATTCTATATCAGGGTTTTTTTTCAACCTTTTTCATACCAGGGGCCCACCAATTACTCCTTACACATTTTAGCCACGGATCACCATTTGAGGACATTAAGCACCGGCACAGACCCCAAAACTAAAGATTTTATTTTGCTTTTGTCCACAATTCCATGCTGGATTTGTGGAAACAAAACAGTCAAGGCTACAAATCAACATGATCATGATGTATGTTGGACTGTTTGGTTTCTCAAATCCATCCTGGTATTGTGGACAAAAGCACAAGTAAATATTTAGTTTTTGGTCTGTGGGGCTAAAACGCTATGTATATATTATTACTAATGTTGATTGAGGATTTGGCCTGCATGTGCCAGGACTCTGAGGACATCTAGTGGTCAAACTATAAAACTGATAAAAACTATAGAAACGGTGTTGAGATTCTTACACCGTGACATGCCTATTTGAATGTATCCGTTTTCTTTTTCGTGTCTCATAGAGCAGTGGTTTTCAACCTTTTTGATAACAGGGCCCACTATTTATTCAGCATTTGAGCCACGGACCACCATTTGAGGACATTTTAGCCCCCACAGACCCAAAACTAAAGATTTTATTTTGCTTTTGTCTACAATTCCAGGCTGGATTTGTGGAAAACAAAACAGTCAAGCCTACAAATCAACATGATGATGATGAATATTTTAACTCTTGAGAGTGTAAAAATGAAACCAAATGGACCCGCAAGGGTCCATTTGGTTTCATTTTTACGCTCTCACGAGTTACATCTGGTTAACCAACTTAGCTGGGGACCAGGTCAAAAATGACCATCGTCCTACATTCTCTAGTTGTGTAGACCTGGGCTCAGACGATGAATATTTTAACTCTTGAGAGTGTAAACGTTTCTTTTTTTTTACGCTCCCAAAGAGTTACATCTGGTTAACCCACTTTGCATCATTTAGCCTGGGTGGGGAGCACCTGGAACCCTCTCGAGGACCACTGACCTGGTGGTCCACGGACCACTGTCAATAGAGTATAACGTGTATGTACTGTATGTGTTTTTGTTTCCACCAGTGTATAAAGCGGTCCTTCCGGGACCTGCGTGATGTGGGATTCCTCCAGGTTAAAGTGATCCGAGCGACCGACCTGATGGCCATGGATTTAAATGGTATGAAAATGTCAATTTGTTGAGTCATTTTGTGAGGGTCACTCTGGATTAATGAATGTTTTTCTTCTTCTTTTTTTACTACCGTAATTTCTGGACTATAAGCTGCTACTTTTTTCACATGCTTTTGACCCTGCGGCTTATACAACGGTGCGGGCAATCTATGGATTTTTCAGGTTCCAGGTGGGCTCCGCAGACTAAATGAAAAGTTGGTTAACCAGATGTAACTCTTTGAGAGCGTAAAAATGAAACGAGCGTAAAAATCATGTTTACACTCTCAAGAGTTATGATATTCACCATCTAAATTAGCACCACTTAATTAGTGAGTCATAAGTCATGTTAATGTTGGTCTAATTTTGATGTTTTGCCTCTTTTGTTTGCGAAAATCCATCCTGGAATTGTGAACAAAACCAAAAGAAATCTTTAGTTTTGGGATCTGTGGGGTGAAGATGTTGTTAAATTGTGAAAAAGTTGAAAACCACTGCTCTAACATGAAGCTTGTTGTCTGGTGCGGCTTATAGTCAGGTACGGCTTATACAAGGAAAAATCAGTATTTTGCCCCAAATTTAGCTGATGCGGTTTATATTCAGGTGCGGCTTATAATCCAGAAATTACCGTATTTACTTGTTTCTTCTTCTTTATAAACTGTTGTAATTTTTATCCGATTAAACACAGCTTCAAAATGAGTTTAATCATGATTAATCAACCAGTCAAACTGTGTCCAAAATATCCCTTGTTTCTGGTACAGGATTTGAACATTTAAAAAAGAAAAAGAATCCGCAAAAATAACTATGAGATGTGAGCGCCTGCTATTTTTTGGGGGGAGAATGTGAGGACACAAATATTTCAGTATGTTCTTTCAGAGCGAATGTTTTGTAGGAATCTGACAAGGTCAGGACGAAGTGGGTTGAAGTAAAACATTTAAGTAACACTTTTCGCCCCACAGATTATTAAGGTTCTTTGTCATTTTGTTTTTTTGCAGGAAAGAGTGATCCGTACTGCGTGCTGCAGCTGGGAAACGACCGTCTGCAGACGCAGATCATCTACAAGTCCCTGAACCCGGAGTGGAACAAAGTCTTCACATTGTCAGTGTTGCGAGTATAACTTTCCTATAGCACAAAAAGTCCAGGGATTTGTTACAACTTCATTACTTCTGTACGCACGGGTGTAGACACGTGGGGAAAAGGGGGACAATTGTAGGGGGGGCCCAAAGTCAGAGGGGCCCACTGAAAGCTTGCATTGATAAGGTCTTATTTGTATTGATTATATTATGAAAAATATTTGATCTCAAAGTGCACCAGATTGAAGCATTTTAAAGGGGAATTCCACCCAGTTTCAACATTCTAATATGTCATTAGTATACCCTAGAGGTGCTGGGTGGACATGATAAAACGTTTCCCCCCATTCTGTGTTTCCTGGAAATGGAGGTCTGAAGAAAAAACACAAAAACATGATGAAACACATCTTGATGACATCATCAAGATGTAAGTCATCATGTTAATGGATTTCTATAGACACTTCTTTTTTTCTGAGAGCGTACAAATGGAACCAAATGAACCCGTTAGGGTTCATTTGGTTGCATTTGTACACTCTCAGAAAAAATGTTGAAAATGGGTGAAATTCCCCTTTGACGCCGCCGGGAAAAGGGGGCCCATGTGGAAAAGCTTTGCAGGGGGCCCAGAATTGCTAGCTACGCCCCTGTCTGTACCAGAGTGAGAAATACTGTATTCAAGTCTCTCTCCTCCTCTACAGTCCAGTCAAAGACATGCATGAGGTCCTGGAGGTGACCCTGTTTGATGACGACGGAGACAAACCCCCAGACTTCCTGGGGAAAGTAGCCATTCCTCTGCTGTCGGTATGCTATTTACTTTTAAGGGTTTTCATGATACATTAACAGTGATGCGATTATATGTATATCACAATACAGGATTGATGTACATGTCTGTGTAAAACAACAACAAAAACAAGTCCATCCTCTCTCCAGATCCGCAACCGTCAGGAGATCGCTTACTCGTTGAAAAAAGAAGATTTGGATGGCTGGACGAAGGGGACCATCTCTCTGGAGCTCAACGTCATATGTAACCCTGTAAGTGTCCCCTGGTGAGACACATCGGTTAAAATAATGTTTACCCGGCAAGCCAAATGGTCTCATGATGATGACGATGATGATGATGACGTCCTCCAGTGTCTCCAGTGATGATCAAGACTAGGCCAGGCCACAGTCCATACAGGGGATGATGTTTATGTAATTTCGTCAATACAGCTTATTTTGGGCCAAATCTGACATGGTTATATTTGATTTAAGAAGTTAAGAAAGGTAACGCACATCCCCAACTGGTCCTGAGCCAAAAACTGTAGAAGTACAGCAAACGTAGAAAAAAGGAGAATGCCAAACGTTTCGACCTGTTCAGGTCTTCATCAGGCATGCCTGATGAAGACCTGAACAGGTCGAAACGTTGCTGCTCTACCCTTGTCGCTAAATAAAATTTGGAGCACTTTAAAGTGAGTTCCTTTTTTCTATATTTGATTTAACCCATTGTGTCCTATCTAGTTTCTGAATAACAGAACAGAACAATATTCAAAGATTTCACCACGTTTTCACGATTTTTCAAAAATAGCAGAGATACAAGCTCATAGCGCGCCACTCGGTGGCGCGCTATGAGCTTGTAGATCTGCTATTTTTCAATAGTTAAAACATAATGCTTAGAACACCGAAACTTAACACTAAGGGTTAAGTCAGTCTGGCCACAATCTGACTCTCTCTGGTTCATCCAGGGACGTTCCGTCTTTAGTGGACAGGATTTGTGTTGGTTGAAATCAGGTGAGATTTGACTAGTCCATTTGGGGGGGGCAAGAGAACATGTTGGAGGGGCAAGAGAAAATGGTATGGGGACGGCTTCATCGCCCGTGTCGCTTCGCGTTACTGGCGATAAAGCCGCACCCATACCATTTTCGGTTACAGGACTTTTATTAGTCAAGTAAAGCATATAACATCAGTTGTTGTTGAAGTTGCAACAGACACGCAGCATGCATAAAGCTAAAGGTCTAGCCTTGTCTAGCCCTCAATGATTTTGGCCTTGGGGGGGCGGGGTGCCGTGGGATCCACTCGGCAGATCGAGCTGATCTGATTTGATCTCACTAACGTGTCGTCATCCCCGGCCCCTCCCGCGCCCGTCCACTGCTGTTCTACGTCACATCATTTAGAGCCATGCCCACCCCAGAAGGTTGACACCCCCCTCAAGGCCACTTCGTGTAACGAGTTAGTCCAGGCTTTCCGTTTTCGCGCAAGGCGGACGAAAATGAAAGCCTGGGTGTCGAGGCTACTAAAGGTCTGATTCAGAGAGTTTTCTGTTTTCATTGATGAAATGCTGTTGGTTTAGTGGTGCCAAAATTGTATTTAGTAGCAGTAGTAGTTTCAAACCATTTTAAATATAAGCACTTTAATTTGACATATCTTGTGTTGTTTTGCATGGCATCGGTTTGGGGGGGGGGGGGGCAGACTGGGTATTTAGGGGGGTATTGCCCCCCCATGCCTATGCCTAGATCCGCCCCTTATCCGTTTTCTTTTCCGTGTCTCATAGAGCAGTGGTTTACAACCTTGACTAGTCTTGGATTGCCTTGATCTGGCCACAGTCAAGTCGTCACTAATTTGTGCAGGTCCTGAAAGTGACCACACAACCCCACCTGTTTGTTGGCCATTATTGGCAAAAAAAAATAAATGTTTAAAAATCTCTCTAACTGTAGAAAATGTTTAAATGTATTGCCACTATTTGCTGTTTGACACACAGATCTTGTTGAGCTCAATGCACATCAGCAAGATGTCAACATGTCCGTGTCCTTTTTTTATTGTCATTTAATTTAGTTTTTTTTCTTCCTAATTCTCCCCCAATCAGGTCAGAGCGAGTGTCAGAACATTTCAGCCCAGGGAGAAAAGATTCCTAGAAGACAATGCCAAGTTTTCCAAAAAGGTTTGAGACGGGAACATAGTGTTGCCATAAATAATTGTGATTAATGGATATATAACAAGAACAAATGTCAGAAGGGATTAGGATCTCTTCCTCGTCCTGGTTACTGATCAACGTTTATATTTCAGATGCTGGCGAGGAACGTCCTGCGCGTACGCACCCTGTACAGAGCCATCATGTCCACCCTGCAGTACATCAAGAGCTGCTTCCAGTGGGAGAGCACCCAGAGGAGCCTGATAGCATTCCTGGTGAGTACTTTACCAACGCAACAGAACACTGGATCCTAAACACTGGCTCACGATATTTATGTGTGCTTAAATTTTGTTTGTTTCCTACATATAGTTTTTAATTAGTACTATTGCAAAACATAAATAAGAGAGAGAAAAAAAACAAACACACACATTTTGGTTATGTAATTACAATTAGAAACAAAATTCATTTGCTTTTTTCAGCAATTTCATGAAGAACTATAACTAAAAAAACACCAGTGTTCCATAAATTGAATATACTAGGGCCTTACCCGTTGTGAATATATGAACACCAAATGATGTACTCACTGTGTGGGTAATGTGAATCCTTCATCACATTATGTGATGAAGGATTTGATGAAGGATTGCTTTAATGCACACGCACAGACACTGCAATGGCCAGTCATAAAGTGTGTGTGTGTTTGTGTGTTTGTGTGTGTGTGTGTGTGTGTGTGTGTGTGTGTGTGTGTGTGTGTGTGTGTGTGTGTGTGTGTGTGTGTGTGTGTGTTTTGCTATTTGCATTGCCCCCTGTGGCCGAAAAGGGAATTTCCAATGTTAACCGAATGGGGGAATTTAATGCACCAATAAATTCATTAATAATCAACAATTTGTTAATTTGAAAAAAGGGCTTCCTCAGTCTCTTCCTAATGTTATGGTCAATGACTGTGTGAAAAATCATAGTGATCGGTGCAGCCAGTGATGAGTTATGCTCGCTTCAGACATTCAGACAGACAGACATTCAGACAGACAGACAACTCCTTAATTTTAGTATAGATGATGATTCATGATACGATTTATACATTGAAGATAGCAGCATCTCTCAGACGGGTTCATTATAAAGTGTCTGTCATGGTCTGTCCAGTTGTTTGTGGTGACGGTGTGGCACTGGGAGGTCTACATGCTACCTCTGTTCCTCGTGGGTCTCATCAGCTGGAACTATGCACGCATCAGCACTGGCCGAGGCAGCCATGACCCGGTACGTACACACACACACAGACAAGGACATCTACGTTTTAGTATGGTGATTCTATTTCATCCTTCCTGACAAATATGGAGTCTACAGCATGCCCGAATATGCAGTGATTCCTTCCTATGAAAGCCGGGACAACGTGCCAACTAATGTGGACCTTTGTGTTGTTTTAGGACAACATGATTCTGGGTGAAGACGAGGAGGACGATGAGAAGGTTTGTGACTAAATAATAATTATGCTGCTATCTGTCGTTTTCCATCCCAAGAGACATGGAGAATTACCTTTAAAGGTTTAAGATTGATTTGTAGATGACCAGTGTGTTGTTTATGTAGACCAGGGGTGGCCAACCAGTCAGAGACTAAGAGCCACATTTTTTTTTTATTGTGTTACCGCAACAAGACACATCATACACATGGACACACATAAACATCACCCCATCACACACACATCTCAGTTCATATTATTTCATGAAGGCATATCAAAAATTACTTATTATAGCCTAGTAAACATGGCATATTTTGGACATAGTCCGGATGGTGATTAATCATGATTAAATTAATTTTTGAAGGTGTGATTAATTTGATTAATTTTTTTTAAATCATTCAACACCCCTAATAAAAACATGAACTATTTTTAAACTAAAGAGTTTATTCTAAAGTGTTTTAAATGTTCAATTCTAGTTATAGAGGGCAATCATAATGTATTTATCCATATTTGGCTCATAGACAGGGTTCCTTTTAACTCTTATGAGTGCCAGTTTTTTAGCCTATAGCACCCCCTAGGGACCGGTTTTATGCATTAAAAAATTGATTGATTATCTCAAAAACAAAAAAAAATCACAAACAGCAGTTGTATACATTTTTTTCACACATATCTCAGAGATGTGTAACTAAAGGGTTAATCCCCCCCACCCCCACCTCTGCCGATCGCATCATTTCTGGTCCAGGAATTGTCACTTCCTGGACCAGAAAAAAAAAAAAAAACTTTTCCACCATTACACACCCACAGGAGAGATGCTAGGATGCTATTATGCCAAAATGAATCATGTTGAAGTGAAAGTTAAGTTGCCATTGATTGCCACAATAGGCTCAGATATGGACCTAAATAAGTAACAACTGTGAATACCTTTCCCCAACACTGACCTGACTGACGTTTCGTAGGAATCAGAAAGGAGGAGTTTGATGGAGAAGATCCACATGGTCCAGGAGACGGTGCTCACAGTTCAGAACCTGCTGGACGGCATCGCCTGCTTCGGAGAGAGGATCAAGAAGTAGGAACCAAAATAACAATTACCGTAATTTCCGGACTATAAGCCGCTACTTTTTCACATGCTATTGACCCTGCGGCTTATACAACGGTGCGGCCAATCTATGGATTTTCCAGGTTCCAGGTGGGCTCCGCAGACGAAATGATAGAAAATTGGTTAACCAGATGTAACTCTTTGAGAGCGTAAAAATGAAACCAAATGGACCCTAGCGGGTCCATTTGGTTTCATGTTTACACTCTCAAGAGTTATGATATTCACCTAATCTAAATTAGCAAGACTTCAGTCATAAGTCATGTTTTGCCTCTTTTGTTTGCGAAAATCCATCCTGGAATTGTGAACAAAACCAATCTTTAGTTTTGGGGTCTGTGGGGTGAAGATGATGTTAAATTGTGAAAAAGTTGAAAACCACTGCTCTAACATGAAGCACCTGACTATAAGCCTGGTGCGGCTTATAGTCAAGTGCGGCTTATACAAGGAAAAATCTGTATTTTGCCCCAAATTTAGCTGGTGCGGCTTATATTCAGGTGCGGCTTATAATCCAGAAATTACGGTATTCTCATTATCGTTACATGTACAGGCAGAATGTGTCCCGTTCCTTTGCAAAAAAGAAATCGATCAATGGGTGCATGGTGGATATTCTTTTCTGTTGCCTTGTGATGTGTTTTCCTCTGCCGTCAGTGTTGGAGGAATGCAGTGCACCGATCTATGTACAGCTACATAAATGGACCATTTTGAAATTTAGGGAAACAACATGTTCTTGTGGAAATATCAGTGTTTTTTTTTTCTCTCCACTCTGATTGGCCAGCACCTTCAACTGGTCCGTCCCGTTCCTGTCTCAGCTGGCTCTCCTGGTGCTGGTGGTGGCGACCATCATTACATATTTCATCCCTTTCCGCTACCTTGTCCTAATATGGGGTGAGTGTCACAGGAAGGAAAAAAAAGTATTTGTTTGTGTCAAACTTTTTTTTTAAATGGAAATGATTTAACAACTTTTATTCATGAAAATAATAAAGGGGGGATTACATGAAATTAAACTTTTTCATTTTTTTGTGTTTTTGGTGCTACCATGTGTCCCCACAAATGATCTAGTTTGAACAACCAGTCTTTCGTATCATATAGGAGCTTTAAAGATGCAGTGCCATGCATTTTTTCTACCCTAAAACATGATCATCAGGTATTAATGTTATATGAAAAATAAGATTTTTTTCCCAAAAAATTGTACAGTGTTTGTTAAACTGTCATTTTTATGATTCCACCCAGCCAGTTCATTAAGTATGCCTGGTGTGCCTGGTGGGTGGTGATGGGTGGAGATCCACCTGAACTGAAGCCACACCCACAGCTTTAGTTGCATGATAAAGGGGGAGGGGTTAGGGGAGGGGCTGAGCGCATGATGTCACTATATTGAAGTTTTTTTCATTAGCACGTTTAACTGGAAATGTTCAGCCCCCAGGAAGAAACCCTATATACAAAGGGAAGACATCATTGCACATAAAAATCACACCAAGGGGTCTATTTACATACTGTCACCTCTTAAACAAGTACAAAATTGGAAAAAATACAAAAATCACGGCACCCCCTCTTTAATGTAAATCACTCTCAGGAGCAGCTCGTTTGATTTTAGCCTCATAATGATGTCATCAATGCACCCTGTATGTATGATTTGTCCAAGTTGACATGGTTTTATCTAGCATCAGTAGCCCTATTATAATGACTCTACGGGTAATATCCTCCGTATCAGCGCCCCCACCACCTCAGGACATTGTGGTACTGCAGCTAAACTGTCCAGAAAGAAATGACTGGTTATATCAGTGGTGATTGAGGCTCAAGGAATTAGAAATAAGCTTGAGGGACATACACAATGTGATATTAAGTATTAAAAACAATTTTAGGAATCCACGTTATTTGCGCTTCAACCTGCTGCTCGCAAATGTCTTTTTTTCCCCACTCAGGAATCAACAAGTTCACCAAGAAACTGCGGAATCCCTACGCCATAGAAAACAACGAGGTGACGGATTTCTTGTCGCGCGTGCCTTCGGACGTTCAAAAGGTACAGCGCTCCGCGCACACTCGTACATTTCGATGCCAACACTTTTTGTGCCGGTACATTTTGAATTCCAGACAGAGTACCTTTTCTTCCACCCACCACTGGTCGTGTAATGCAGTGGTTTTCAACCAGAGGTCCGGGGACCACCAGTGGTCCTTGAGAGATTTCCAGGTGGTCCCCAGGTAAATGATGGTAAGTTGGTTAACCAGATGTAACTCTTTGAGAGCGTAAAAATGAAACCAAATGGACCCTTGCGGGTCCATTTGGTTTCATGTTTACACTCTCAAGAGTTAAAATAAACTACAGAATGTAGAAGATTATTGGTCATTTTGGTCTGCTCGTTTGCCTGTTTTGTTTCTGAAGTCCAGCCTGGAATTGTGGACGAAAGCAAAGAAAAAAAGCTTTAGTTTTGGAGCCTGTTGGGGCTAAAATGTCAACAATTGGTGGTCCGTGGCTCAAGGTTCAAGGTTCAAGGTTCAAGGTTTCTTTTATTAGCCATTTCAACTAGTTGAATTGGAATTTGTCTTGCTCATAAGGGGGGGGGGGGGGGGGGGGGGGGGGGGGGGTACCCAGACTGTACTGAGCGGGGGGGGGGGGGGGGTGGCGAGACTCTGAGTTGTCCAAAGCATGGCCACGCCGTTGTCCCTCGCTGGTTGCATTCTCAATTTCATAAGAGGGGTTTTGAAGCAATCGCCAGGAATCCAATAACCATTAGTAAGCCAAATGTTTAATCTCCATCTCACCGACAGTCTTTCCCAGATCAGGGGCTGTTGTTGTCCCGGGCGAGACGAGCGTAGCATGTCGGCCCCTCGGCTCTCGACTTTCGGGTGGAGAAAAAGGTGTCAATAGCGCTGATCAACCAATCAATCATCTTGAGGTTAGGCTTTCTCCGAGGATGCAGGCAGTGAGAGGACCGGTGGCCAGGCTAGGAGTTCACCCAGAGTCGAAGCGCTGACGGCGGACACGAGACACAGGCATGGTCGGAGGGGGATGGGAGGGGAGGGAGTTGGGGAGAGAGATGAGGAATGCGACTGCCTCCTTCGAGAGTCAGAGAGTCACCGCTACTGCGGAGGGCTCAAATGCTAAATAAATAGTTGGCCCTGGTATCAAAAAGGTTAAAAAACACTGGTGTAACGCACTGTATCTGCAGGTGCAGTACCGCGACCTCAGAGCTACTCCAGTCAGAAGGAAGAAGGTCTCCGATCACAGGAAGAGATCCTCCTGGAACCTAAACACGACGCAGCAGTCCTCCACCTCCACCTCGCCTCAGCCGGGGGATTACCAGCTCACACCCTGACACCCCGAAAATCCACCGCAGTCTGCAGCCGACCTGACGCCTCGACTTTAGGGAACGTTCCCTTCGCAATAAACGAGGAGATGCTGCTCCACTGCCAACTGGGTTTGCGACCGGACGACGTCTGGACGTGATGCGAAGCAACACACTTGGTTGGAGCCCTGACGTGACCCCCATGGTGAACACTGTCTGTCTTCCAGTCGGGCTTGTCGTGCACACACATTGTAGACGTGAGGTTTATTTGGGGCTGGGGCCGCTCCTGCCCTTTTCACGTGTCTGTAAGGGGGGAAAAAAAAACTAGCCCTCTACAGACCATGAACGCAACATTTTAGGCTTCTATGGTGAAGGAAATGCAAATGCCGCCCCACACCGCCCTTTCCTCTCCATGCCATGCCCGAGCACATAACCCCAGAACCCACAGAGAACCCCCTATAGACTGACTGTTAACTTAAAAGTTAAAAATGACGTAAAACGTAGCGGAATGGTCAAGTGCTACAAAGTCATAAGAATACCAGGCAAGGCAAAGCATAGCATCTGGACGAATAACATTCTTATCCTTTTGTGGTAAAGCAAACTATACATTTTCTTACATTTTTTAAAATGTATTCACTGTGAGCAAGTTGTCCGGTACAGCCAGAGGATCAGAGATCTCCATAAGGTGTATAGACGAAACCAGCAATTACAAACTTTCCACTATTTCCAAATAAGGGATTTCATAATAATGAGGGACTCAATGATCTTTTTTTAATGTCCATTTTTTACAAATATTGGGCATTTGTAAATACTTGATTGTGCATGGGGGGAAAATATTATTTATTTCACCGATAGTTGAAATGTTTTTTATTGAGTTATGAACCCTTAAATTAATTTCTTTTGTGGATGTAAACATCATTGTTTCCTTTCTTTTCTCCTTTTTAATGTCCGTATGTGCATGGTTTCTACACAGTTAAAGTCCATTCATTGATTTTGTCACCAATGGGCAAAGATCTCTGAAAATCTGGCTATGTAGAGATGCGTTCAAACCTGAAGATACAGTATATTTTTGTTTGCAGTTGCTTCAATTGCTTTGGTTGTGCAGGTTAGCATTGGTAAAAAAAAATAATAATAAAATGCTGTGGACACAAGAATGTAACTTTGGAAATGTAACCAAACTTTTACTCTGGAGAACTATGTTCAATATATTTTTTATCACAATTCCTGCTACTACCGGTATGTACTATCTGATGATAATCTGGTGTTACAGTACTGTAACAGTAGTAATGTTCTGGAGCACATTTGACTATGTTACAAGGTAGTTATCATCAACAGTACATTCAAAGATGTGTAACCATTTCATGTATACATGTAGAACACATATGTATGTAACCTGTATCACTGTCTGGCAGAAATATTTAATCCATATTTTTAATCAAGTCAGTGCCTTACAAGAGTGTCTCCTCTACAAGTAGAGGAAAATAATCTACAAGCTCCCACTTTGTCACATCATGGCGTGTTATGGGCTTGTAGATCTGCTATTTCTAAAGATTGTTTCATAAATATTTAACCGATTTCAAGTATCCACGAGTGTTTGTGACTAAATAACATTGGCTTCATTGGAACACAGGTTCTGTTTTTCAGTTTCCTCATAGATGTAATGTTCTACAAGGTTTTACAAAAAAAAAAAAAAAAAAGTGTATATATCCTACAGTATATTGCATACACTCGTACATAGTCATGCAAAAAATTCCGAGCCGCTTCGACCTCTATCCATCGATTGAATAGACACTTATCAACAGAAATGTTACGATCCAATCGTGCCGGTATAGCAGATATTCAGATACCCGCCGGGCAAGTAGATATTTTGTATTCATTGCATCGGTGGATCACGGATACTACTAGTAGGGCGGGGCGAAGCATAGTTTTACTGAAGTTATGTTTAGGGTTAGTAACCGCATAAAGCACCGTCTAACCCTAGCCTAATCCTAAACCCTAAACATAACCTCAGTAAAACTAGGCTATGCCTACACCTAACCCCAACCCTAAACTTAACCTCAGTAAACTTATGCCTAAACCTAACCTAACCTAACCCTAACCATAACTTCAGTAAAACTTCCTTCGCCCCGCCCTACTAGTAGTATCCGCGTGATCCACCGATGCAATGAATACAAAATATCTACTTGCCCGGCGGGTATCTGAATATCTGCTATACCGGCACGATTGGATCGTAACATTTCTGTTGATAAGTGTCTATTCAATCGATGGATAGAGGTCGAAGCGGGTGAAATTCCCAGATATATTTCTACTTGCCAAAAAAGTAATTTCAACATTTTTGGAAATATTTTTAAAATAATGAATGTAGGACATGTTCTGCACATTCTAATGATCACAAAACAATTATTTATAGGCAGTTTTTTCCTTACTTTTATCAGAGTTAAAGGTTAAAGGTTAAAAGGCCTTCAAAATGTCATCAATCCCAGGATTTTTTTCAATAGTGTTAATTCCCCCTCTGTGGGGGGGTATTTACTGTATATGCAAATATCATGTCCACCTTGAGATTGGGAGTTCAAGGTTAGATCTTAAGCTGACAAAAGTCATGCCAAAGATGCTGGAAAAAGTACCCTGTGCCTCCCTGCTTGGCACTCAGCAGCAAGGATTGGATTGTGGGTAGCCTGGCCTAACCTGAAATGATTTTGGCTATTGAAAAGCCATAAAGCTTTTCAATAATGAAATGCTGTTGTTTGGTGCCACAAATGTAGTTAGTTAGTAGCAGTAGTAGTGTTTCAAATCATTTTAAATATAAGCACTTGGGTTGTTTTGCATGCCATCATGTTTGGTGGGGTAGACTGGGCATTTAGGGGGCCCAGACTAGATCCGCCCCTGTTATGGGCCTTGAATCTTGATAGCAAACTGAAAAGGGAAACCACTGGTATGCAGTACATTCTAACTCTGGTCCCTTCTCCGCCATGCCAGCAGGTGGCAGTCAGACAAGCATCCAAACCAGCTGTTCGTTCCACTTTATACTTGACACGCGCAGAAGAAGAATGAACGTGACGTCGACTAGGGAAGTTGTATCCGTTGCCAAGTTGTTGTTTATGTTGGACGAGCGGCAGAGAAAGATACAAAACAACTAGTTGAACAGTGGCGTCTGGTTTGACTCAACACACAACCAAACAACGGTGCGACTTTCCTTCTAGTGTTCTATGGAAATAATGGCCGACATAGAGACGTTGCGGCTGTTTGTCAACGAGCGGCTGTCCGCCGTGGCCGAAGACATACTGGCAGTGTTTGTCAGAACCATAGTGCAGTACCAGCAACACATAGAGCTGCTGCAGAGAGACAGACACCCTCCAGCAGGTAAAATAATACACTTTATATACAGGTTAATGCTTTAATACAACCATAGTGCAGTACCAGCAGCACATAGAGCTGCTGCAGAGAGCCAGGCACCCTCCAGCAGGTAAAATAATACACTTTATATACAGGTTTATGCTTTAATACAACCATAGTGCAGTACCAGCAGCACATAGAGCTGCTGCAGAGAGCCAGACACCCTCCAGCAGGTAAAATAATACACTTTATACACAGGTTTATGCTTTAATACAACCATAGTGTAGTACCAGCAGCACATAGAGCTGCTGCAGAGAGCCAGGCACCCTCCAGCAGGTAAAATAATACACTTTATACACAGGTTTATGCTTTAATACAACCATAGTGTAGTATATAGAGCTGCTGCAGAGAGCCAGGCACCCTCCAGCAGGTAAAATAATACACTTTATACACAGGTTTATGCTTTAATACAACCATAGTGCAGTACCAGCAGCACATAGAGCTGCTGCAGAGAGCCAGACACCCTCCAGCAGGTAAAATAATACACTTTATAGAGAGGTTTATGCTTTAACACAGGGGTTTTCAACCTTTTTCATACCAGGGACCACTATTAATTCAGCATTTTAGCCACGGACCACCATTTGAAGACATCTTAGCCCCACAGACCCCAAAACTAAAGATTTCCTTTGCTTCTGTCCATGACTATTAATCTTCTAGTTGTGTAGATTAGGACTGATTCACATGATGAATATTTTAACTCTTGAGAGTGTAAAAATGAAACCAAATGGACGCGCCAGGGTCCATTTGGTTTCATTTTTACGTTCTCAAGAGTTACACCTGGTTAAACAACTTAGCTGGGGACCACCTGGAACCCTCTCAAGCACCACTGGTGTTCCCCGGACCACCTGTTGAAAACCCATGCTTTAATATGACCATAGTGCAGTACCAGCAGCACATAGAGCTGCTGCAGAGAGCCAGGCACCCTCCAGCAGGTAAAATAATACACTTATACACAGCTTTACAGGCATAACACAGTGGTTACCCAAACCTTTTCATGTTAAAGGGGAACTCCACCCATTTTCAATATTTAATATGTCATTAATATACCTTAGAGATGTTGTGTGGACATGATAAAAAAAAGTTCCCCCAATTCTGTATTTCCTAAAAATGGTGAAATACATCTGATGACATCATCAAGATGTATTTCACCATGTTAATGAGTTTTCTTTCAGGCCCCTTTTTTCCTGAGAGGGTACAAATGGAACCCAACGGACCCGCTAGCGTCCATTGGGTTCACATTTGTATCTTCTCAGGAAAAAAATGAAAATGGATGGAATTCCTCTTTAAAGGTAGGGGAAGTGATTTCACTTTTGTCAGATATCACCCAAAAAAATTTTTTTTTCTGTTAAAATGCTCTATTATAAGGTGTGGAAACCACATATGGAGTTTCCCCCTCCCCCACGTTAGCAGAGGAGCTAATAAAAGTTCCCCAGGGCACCACAATTCTCCTCCAATCTGGATGGAGCAGCAGGTTCACATAGTGTAGCTACTTTTGGGGGCCCCTAGTGCACCAGGCTGGTACTACACCATGAATTTCAAATCACTTCCCCTACCTTTAAGGACCCCCAAATTGAAGTGTTTCATTATCAGCAGTGGTTTTCAAACAGTCCTTGAGGGGGTTCCAGGTGGTCCCCTAGCTAAATAAATGTTTCCACAGTAGTAGCGGTTTTAGGTATTATTTCTACACAGTAGATGTACACATGTAGTACATTTTACTGATTGCTGTTCATCTCCTTTTCCATTCCACTAGACTTCCTCCCTGAATGCATTGCGGACGTTTCCTCTGAGCAGCAAGATAGGTAGGCCTGTAAATATTTCATAATTGTCCCATTGCTATTATTTGCAGTGATGTAAATAGTTTTTTTTTTTATTTGTTTTTTTTTTTTTTAACTTTTTGCACACAGCACTTTGTATACCTTGCATTGTGAAATGTGGTATATAAATAAATCAGTTTTTCAATCTACTGAGTTCCAGGATGCAGGGAGGGTCTTTTAGTCCCAGCGACATTTGATGTGTAGCAGTCATACTTTGTCATTTTAGCAAATTGCAGCATGTATCTCCCATTTAATTTAATTTAATTTCATTTCATGGATATTATTATGTTTATATGCATGTAGAAATGAACATGGTGGATTAATATTCCTGTACATGAGATGCAGAGCTTACTGTCCAAATGCATCCCTGATCTATGAATTGCAGAAATCGCAGAACTACAGTCTCTTTATTCACGCTATTTTGTAAAAATATATGCAATATGGTACGGTAAACGCGTCAGTATTTAAATTTACAATTTAAAACTCTTTGTCATGCTGTATGCAAAAACACACAATTGGATTTTCAATCGCAATTAATTGTGGGACAATTAATCAGCAACTTAAATGTGTAATCACAACAGCCCTAAAGAGGAGATCCCCAGTTTGGCCCAGGAGGAACCACCAGAGGCTCTGCAGATTAAAGAGGAACATCAGGAGCTTCAAAGACCAGCTGAGGAGGTCGACACGTCAGCAATGACGTTGAGAGCAGTGAAAAGTGAAAACGAGGGTGAAAAGCAAGAAATGACAGAGCCTCTGGCCAGCACCTCGGTTGAACACGTGAAAACACAGGCTGCGGAAGACTGTGGGACGTCCCTACCGATTGCTGTTGTCCAGCTCCTCTCTTCAAACGGCTCCGAGTCCGACACCGAAGACAGTGAAGAGTGGGAGGAGAACGGCGCGTCTTTTAACGCGCTGAAATCGTACAATAACGCGCCGAACGACATGGAAGTGTCTTTGAGCGACCCTGCGGTGCTGTTACAGGACCTGAACTCGTCCAAACAACAAACCCAACGCTTCGACTGTAGAGTTTGCGGCAAAAACTTTAATCACTGCGGGCGTCTTAAGACGCACATGAGGACTCATACCGGGGAGAGGCCCTACAGCTGTATGGTCTGTGGTAAAAGTTTTGGTCAGAATGGGAACCTGAACACACATATGAGGACGCACACGGGCGAGAAACCATTTACCTGTTCCGTTTGCGGCAGGTGTTTTAGTCGAAGTACTTATTTGAAGGCGCACATGAGGAAACATGCAGCGCACAGACCCTTTCATTGAAGAGGAACACGTCACTTTCGTCTGTATTTGGGACTCGTTTGCTCAAGTACTGTATGTGCGATTGACTGAAATGAGAGCCATTGGGTGTGGGAAATTGAGAACCATTGTCTTGAGGGGTTTAACTCAGGGACTCACAGCTGGGAGGTTGAGGTTGAGGTGACTGGCAACTAGGTATGTAAGGGGAGTTTTACCAGAAGAATGGAGATAGAGGGATCCATAGTGCTGTGTCACATAATTGCTATCACTATAAACACAGTGCATATTCATTTACTGACCTCTCACTGTTGTATAAACCTCAGATAATCAGAGTCTGCCTGGGCTGGCACAAAGGAACGCTGTTATTCTGTGATACTGACACTAACACACCACATGTACACCTTCACCGAACAGGGTTCCTATGAAAGTATGGACTTTTCTACGTCTGGAAAACTATGGGAAACAATGTATGGAAAAATATACTTGTTTTCAGACTATTACTGCTGTTCTTTTTTACTTAGGGGTCCTGACCTCTTAGTGTATGTTTCTGGGCTGTCCTTACTCACAGATTGGCCAGGAGACCTCCGTATATACAGTACTGTACATGAATCCTGACAACAGTGGGCCGTAGCGCGTTGAGGCTTCATCCAGTGCTGCATAATTAATTAAAAAAAGGTCTGAATCTACATGATTCCAACAGCTACACAATCTTAATTTCTAAATTTTAGCAAAAATCGTTGTCTGTCCAATTCATTTTAGATACTCGTTCTCACTTTTGCTGTAAGAAAGTAGAATTTTCAGAGAGGCTTAAGTCTGTAAGCATTAAGTACCGTAATTTCCGGATTATAAGCCGCACCTGAATACAGTATAAGCTGCACCAGCTATATTAGGGGCAAAATACAGATTTTTCCTTGTATAAGCCGCACCTGACTATAAGCCGCACCAGGCTTATAGTCAGGTGCTTCATGTTAGAGCAGTGATTTTCAACCTTTTCACAATTTAAAAACATCTTCACCCCACAGACCACAAAACTAAAGATTTCCTTTGGTTTTGTTAACAATTCCAGGATGGATTTTCACAAACAAAAGAGGCAAAATGAACTTGACTTATTAATTAAGTGTTGCTAATTTAAATGGTGAATATCATAACTCTTGAGAGTGCAAACATGAAACCAAATGGACCCACTAGGGTCCATTTGGTTTCATTTTTACACTCTCAAAGAGTTACATCTGGTTAACCAACTTTCTATCATTTAGTCTGCGGAGCGGTGCCCACCTGGAACCTGGAAAATCCATAGATTGGCCGCACCGTTGTATAAGCCGCAGGGTCAAAAGCATGTGAAAAAAGTAGCGGCTTATAGTCCGGAAATTACGGTAGTGTCTGTTTAAAGTCACTATACTTTAGGCCTAGTGACACACAAGGAACGACTTTGTCTCTAGTCATGTGCCGCATCCGTAAGCATTGTCGGCTTTGTGTAAATGGGGATGCCCCGCGACTTTCCTTAGTTGCAGGAAGATTTACTATTCTGTCCATATCAGGTTGCAACTCCAATTGCGCAGTCGGCTCAAGCGAACTTCGCAATGGTGACACGACACCTTGTGTGCTTCCTGCTAGTACTAAGATGGGGCCAATCATGCGGCAGAGACCAGGAACTTCCCCAAGTCCCCTGCTCAGGGAAGAGTGTGGTTAGAGGGATCACATGCCTGATGTGACTTTTTTTCTCTCATTAAAAAATGACCCTGACTGATACCCTATTTCCATACATTTACACGACAAGGCAGGGAGAAATCTTTGGTAAAGCCTTTTATGAATTTATTATTATTCTGTTATTTGCACCCATGTGTCAAGTAATTTGACACTTGGGCGAAAATAAAGGAAAATGCACAGTGAGAAAGCTAATTAAAGGGTGTAGCTAACTGTATCATGTAACTTTTTTATATCATGCACAGTTAATTAGATAATTTGCATATGTGAATACACAAGCAAAAATAAATAATAGAGGTCACGCAACTTGTGTTTTGTTGGTTTTCTGCTAAGTCAATGAATATTGCAGCTCATTCAGGTCTAAGGATGTTTGCAATATAACCATTTGGTATGTTTATAGTGTTTAATTAGCATATATCATGCATATATAATGATAATACATAGCCGTTTTCAATGTATTGATGTTCCAAGTACTTTGCTTTTGCAAATGTGCACTTCCGACAGAAAGCATGAAAGCACCCAAAAATACCCCCGGTTGCAATTTTTCATGCTTTCTGCCAGAAGTGCACACCTATTTTACGTTTGCGCCATACGGCCATGTTGGAATTCAAGATGGCGGCTAACCCTTTGGTCAGAACTCTTGGATCCGTTAATTTTTGAATTTAGCACCCAAAAATACCCCCAGGTCCCTGTGCATTTTCTTTTATTTTCGCCCATGTGTCAAATTACTTGACAAATAACAGGGAAAAAAATGATAAATTCATAAAAGGGTTTACCAAACTTTTCTCAGTTGATCCTTGTATGTATTTTGTCGCATAGAATTCATTTCTGCAACATAGATATTTGCATTTTGCATAATTAATGAGATAATTCACATATTTGACTAATTATGCAAATTATCTCATTAACTATGCACAATACAAAAATGTATCAAGCAGAATTGGATTTTATGTGAAAAGTCATGTTAGGAACAACTGAGAAAAGTTTGGTACACCCTTTATTCAGGTTTTCATAGATTTCTCCCTGCCTGTACACCACTCTGTCTGAAGTAGCGTATTGTCCCGAATATAAGATGACTCTGTTTTTTCACTCATTTGTGGAGAAAGAACATTCAATGTCAGATATAATACGACCCCATTTTTAGGATATTTCCATTGGAAAAGAAAGTAGTCTTATATTCAGGCCAATAGGGTATTACCAAGGAGGTGGTTTAGTGTGTGGTGTAAAAAAAGTGAGAACACCTGAATGAGAAATATGTTTATTAATAGGTTAAAATAATGTGTGTGTGTGTGTGTGTGTGTGTGTGTGTGTGTGTGTGTGTGTGTGTGTGTGTGTGTGTGTCTTTTTGAAGTGCTGCCAAGCACTTCCCTTAGACGATTCACAAGATGTGTGTGTGTGTGTGTCTGTCTGTGTGTGTGTCTGTCCCTGCCTGCATGCGTGGAGTCATGTTGATGTTGCCATGTTCAGAGAAACAAGCACAATGGGACGAAGTGTGTATTGTTGATGTTGCCATGTTCAGAGAAACAAGCACAATGGGACGAAGTGTGTTTTAGTATACTGTAGCCACACACGCAGCACTTCATTTCGCACGGGTGTGATTTTTTTCTTTCTGTGCTAACTGTGGGATGATGAGAGCATGACATGTCGGGGGGAATAAGAGGGAATATTTCTCAGTTTATAATCTAGAGTTGTGTTGTGGTCGCATTAACAAATCCTTCCATACTTTCATAAAACAGTGGTTCTCAGGGACACCCAAATTGATTTACCTATGCATTTGGATGTGAACCCCCATCTTAAAATATTTGATGCCAGGGACCACTATCAGCTACAATTCCGATTGTTCCTGTGTGAACTTGTCTAATTATCAGGTTACAGTTTGACAGGAGGGAGACTAGCTGTTATTGTTTTGTAATAGCACTGGATTTGTGATTAAAGTTTTTTTTTTTTATTTATTTTTTTCATAGTGAGCATTTGTGTGATCATTCATGAGTCACTGTGGCGTGGGTACGGTAAAATACATTTTTTATTCCCACTATAAAATAACTGTACGAAAGTACACTATTTTATTGGCAATAATGATGGATATTTGCCAATAATGCCTGGAAATGTAAGCTTTACTTTGATCTGCCAGACCAGAATTATCAGATACTATACTGCACGTGTGTGTCATTCCAGAGTCTGGAATCAATCACACATGGCTCTTGTGCAGTTAAATGTATAGCTTGGATATTGGTTTCCATTTATCCAGCTCATGGATAAACTGTATAGTGATAGAGAGCTGAATGCAGGATTAACAAGTCCAAGTGATGACAACAAAGGCAGACAGGAGCCTGAACAGCCCAGTCATGTACAGCCATCATGTTACCAATAAATGAGTCACTATTGAGGTGGAAATAATGTCACCGGTAGGCTGTTTTGATGGGTAGTCATTGCCGTATTGTTGGTGCCATCCTCTGGCTGAACATAGTATTACATAATACCAAATGCACTTCATAAACGTGGGCCACCCAGTAACTCAGAAATAAAGTCAAGCCAGCAAAATAGGCTGTAGTCGGATCAACAACTGACCAGGAAACGGCATGTTTATTGCCCACACAGTATTAAATACACACAGCACATCTACTAAAAATAAAAGCATTTCCATTAGCACAAAAAAGTCAAAAGGTCATATCAAACATATTTACAGTTAATATTTATACATCCAGTTGTTGGTGTAACCTGCACCATATACTGGGCATCAAGAGGTGGACTATTCTAACATTATATAGACCTGGAATGTTGGTGCCAAACTGGCATCACTTCATGGCCTCACTCCACACTGGGGTCAACGCTGACCAGTTGGCAGTGGTGAAAGAAATCATTGTGGGATTGGTGTGTTCATAGTGACCCACATGAGGAGGATGTTTGAAGTCCGGTCACGACCCAGGAGCCTCCTGGTTGTCTACTGAGAAACAGTTTCAGTAGACATGGCGCCGTGTTGTGCAGGTTCTTTGACTTCATGTCCTCAACGCAGCCCTGCGGGGTCATGTCTTTGCGGTAGCCCTGTGGCAGGTTTCCTTCACTGTAGCCCTGTGCACGGAATAAAGCAAAATGTTATGACTGAAAACTATTTATCACTAACCAGTTGAAGTTGCATATTGAGGCTTTGACCTTTGCCTTTATAAAATCTCTTGAGACCATTGGGCTTATGAAAAGGGTTTCAACCCTTTTGGCACCAGGGCCCACTATTTATTCAGCATTTGAGCCACAGACCACCATTTGATGATATTTTATCTCCACAGACCCCAAAACTAAAGATTTCTTTTGTCAATTCCAGGCTGGATTTCAGAGAAAACAAAACAGTCAACCATACAGATCAAAATGACCATTAATCTTCTACGTTCTCTAGTTGTGTAGACTTAACTTTTTTTTTAACTCTTGAGATGGTAAACGGGTCCATTTGGAATCAGTCATGGTGACAGAACTTTAATCCATACCCATGTCATCGTGTCCTGAGTGTGACCCCGTAGACCCTCACTGGATAGAACACCTGTTCTCTTCTGATGGCTCGTCTCCATCACCTGGCCAGTTCTCAGCAAATCAACCACACTCTCCAGAATGTCGGCCTTTCGCATCCTTGGACTCCACTGAAAAATGCATGCATTGCATACCATAATTGAGAAAGTGTTCCAACTGTCAGGTCAGTCACCCTTGTCCCATTGTCTTGGATTTGTATTACCGTATATGCATTCTCTTTTCCGACATGTGGCCTTAAAACCACAAACCTCTGTTCCATTAATAAACAAACAGCAGTGATTCCAAGGAATGTGGGACATCTTGCCTGGTTACCAAGTCCCTGCTGTGTATATCCAGCAAATAATTGTATTTATACATTTTAAAAATCATTGTAGTATGTCAAACCCAGATGTTAGATGTAGCTTTACTGTAGCCTAGATCGAGCACCCATTTTTTGTTTGATTTTTTTCAAGGACAAATATTGTACATGTACTAAATTAACTTCACTATATTTCTGTTTAAGCACATTCAGTAAGAAGTCAACTTAATGTCAATAGCAGATCTACAAGCTCATGTTACCACACCAACACATGACAGATAGTAGCCAGCAATTGAAACTGAAAAGAACTCATTCATCCAGAAAAAGATGCATTTGTAAAGGTCATACACACCGCATTATGGGTCTTTTCCAAAAGCAAGAGTCGCAATGCTTCCAAGCTGTGGTTAATACGGTCTCGTCTGAGTTTATCCCTGACTCGACGTTGTACAACCTTAAGATACAACATAGAAGACATACACTGATCCACTGGAGACAAATGACATTACAGTATAGTACTTGCACTCCAAAGTAAGAATAACACTTTCAGAGTCATACCTGTATCGGAATACTTTCCCAAGGTGAGATTGTGGTGACTATCTTCATTCTGGCTTGCAGTCAGGACACAGAATGAAATGAAATCCAAGGTCTAATTCCAGGTGCAATAAATGACTTGACCAACAGCTAACCACACCCCTTTACTCCACTTTACTTGGAATTTGATGGGTCATGCCCCCATGCCTCTAATTGAACAGCCACTGGAGACAATTAGCCCCACTAAGTCCCTCCCCAATCCAGCCTTGTCCAATGCTTGTTATAAGAGCAATGCTTGATCAGTGAGGCTTGACCTGCATAGCAACAGTTGCTAAACTACTTGGGTGGTATTGGACAAAGGGTGGGGTTTTAAGAAGGGCTATTTTGCTTGGTTGGGAGTTTCAGTTTGCCAGTCAGAGCCATACCAAAAGAAAGAATTACGACATTGAGGGGACAGAAAGCAGCATGGTCGGTTGTGCATATATTTGAAGCCTTCAATAGGGACAAACCAATGGCAGAGTTGTCATCTGTCTTGTATGGCTCTATGGCAGTCCATGGGCCGGTCAGTCAGACAGACAGAGACGGACTGACTGACTGACTGACTGACAGAGAGCTGATGGAACACATGATCTGTTTTGGGACAAGCTAGGGGACAAAGGGGCTGAGGGACCTCGTGCAGGAATTCAGAATACAATATTTTGGATTATTTGAAACTGAAAAGGGGTGAAAATATAGAAACCATTGGGGTACCCTTCCTCACCAGGCCAGCAGGTGGCAGTCAGACAAGCATCCACACCAGCCGTTCAAGTTTGACTTGACATCAGAGCCATCTAGCAGAAGAGTTGCGACATTGAGGGGTCGGAAACTGAGCGCTCGCGCATGGCTCGACTCTCTCGAGTTGCTGTTCATGCACCCTGAGCTGGAGACGGAAGATGGAAATACACTGTTTTCAACGAGGGCGGCGCAAATAAGAGCTATTTTAGAATGTGTGCAACAGGCAACTGTATTGTGAGCTACCAACTAAAGTATGTTGTATTGTGCAGGGGTGTAGTGGAGGGGGGACGCGGGGGGACGGCGTCCCCCCACTTCTCACATCTAAAATATTTTTGGGTCTGAAAAAAATCATTAGCATGGTGAAATACATCTTGATGACATCATCAAGATGTGTTTCACCATGTTAATGAGTTTCCTTTTTTCTGAGAGTGTACAAGTGTACACATTTGTACACTCAAATGGGGGGGATTCCCCTTTCTCCCCTTTCTCAAATGGGGGGATTCCCCTTTCTCCCCTTTCTCAAATGGGGGGATTCCCCTTTCTCCCCTTTCTCAAATGGGGGGGATTCCCCTTTCTCCCCTTTCTCAAATGGGGGGATTCCCCTTTCTCAAATGGGGGGATTCCCCTTTCTCCCCTTTCTCAAATGGGGGGGATTCCCCTTTCAGAGGCGTCCCCCCACTTCTAAAAGTGCCACTACAACACTGCATGTATGCTATGTTGTACTACAAAACGTTCTAAAATAAACGAAATTTAAAATTTGTTTCCATTCTCAACCGAAGTTAATGTAGAAGAGGACTAACCCCATGAGGTGAACGGAGTTTGCGTAAGTCTGTCTATAAGGCTTTGTTTGACACGCGCAGAAGAAGAACGAACGTGACGTCGACTGCGGAAGTTGTATCCGTTGCCAAGTTGTTGTTTATGTTGGACGAGCGGCAGAGAAAGATACAAAACAACTAGTTGTACAGTGGCGTCTGGTTTGACTCAACACACAACCAAACGACTTTACTTCTAGTGTTCTATGGAAATAATGGCCGACATAGAGACGTTGCGGCTGTTTGTCAACGAGCGGCTGTCCGCCGTGGCCGAGGACATACTGGCAGTGTTTGTCAGAACCATAGTGCAGTACCAGCAGCACATAGAGCTGCTGCAGAGAGCCAGACACCCTCCAGCAGGTAAAATAATACACTTTATATACAGGTTTATGCTTTAATACAACCATAGTGTAGTACCAGCAGCACATAGAGCTGCTGCAGAGAGCCAGACACCCTCCAGCAGGTAAAATAATACACTTTATACACAGGTTAATGCTTTAATACAACCATAGTGTAGTACATAGAGCTGCTGCAGAGAGCCAGACACCCTCCAGCAGGTAAAATAATACACTTTATACACAGGTTAATGCTTTAATACAACCATAGTGTAGTACATAGAGCTGCTGCAGAGAGCCAGGCACCCTCCAGCAGGTAAAATAATACACTATACACAGGTTTATGCTTTAATACAACCATAGTGTAGTACATAGAGCTGCTGCAGAGAGCCAGGCACCCTCCAGCAGGTAAAATAATACACTTTATACACAGGTTTAAGCTTTAACACAGGGGTTTTCAGCCTTTTTGACTCCAGGGACCACCATTTATTCAGCATTTGAGCCACGGACCACCATTTGATTACATATTCACACCAAAGACCTAAAATTAAAGAATTCTTTTGGTTTTGTCCACAATTCCAGGCTGTATTTTGCCAACAAAACAGTGTAAACTTCTTAATTAAGTGGTGCTAATTCAGATGATGAAAATGTGAACTCTTGAGAGTGTAAAAATGAAACCAGAGTTACACCTGGTTAAACAACTTTCCATCATTTAGCCTAGTTTCATGTCCATGTGAAAGTTGTGGCACAAAACACATATTTAGTCAAATATCTCCACTTTTCACGAGATGCACACGGATATCTTTCCCCTCGGGCAAAGGGGCTCATAATGATAGCTGCACGTCATTTTGATAACTTCCTCTGATCGCTGCAAACGTCATCAGGGTAACACAAAAAGTCCCACCCCAGCCCGTTCTTGGCCAATAGCACGTTAGCGACGGTTACTAAGCAACGGAGAATGGACAAGCTTTCAATGCTGGTCAAAATGGTTAAGCGGTGTGCGGGGAGCTCCTGTCTGCTGCTGCAGCAACACCAACTCTTCATCTGTCACAGAGTTGCTGCCCGTACTGGCAAAACGAGTGTACTCTATGCATCATTGGTATAGAGATGCGCAGTGACGTCACCGCCCCTGTTCCGGAAGTCTTTTCCCCATTCATTTTTCTCATAGACTTTTTGAAAATAATTTATATCAAGACGATTACGCCGCGGACAAAGCCAACTCGAGTCGTGACGAATCATGATGACACACACAAACTTTTGGGACAATAAAATAATTTCTAAGATGAAAAACGAAACAAAAAGTCTTGTATCATGCCGTTTTCTACTTCTTCCTAATTATATATTATATGACGATATTGTGTTTGTTGTCATGATTTGTCACGACCCGAGTTGGCTTTGGCCGCGGCGCAATCGCGTTTTTATTAACCATTTTCGAAAAGTCTATGAGAAAAATGAATGAGGAAAAGACTTCCGGAACCGGGGCGGTGACGTCACTGCGCATCTCTATTAGATCAGTCATACCCAGGTGCGGCCTTAAGGATCGGGGGGCCCCTTGCATGACGTCATCATATTAATAATTAAATAAAAGATCGATTATTAACTATAAAACAACGGCCGCGTTTGGTCCGCGCGCCGGCCCATTTTGGTCCACGGCCCATACGTTGCACATCATAGCCTTGCAGGCAGCAAAGCCTCCTCCTCCTCTGACACAAGGAAGCGACAACAACAAAAGCATGGAGCTCTGAGCTGCGATGCAGGCTCGTCTCGTGTCGCGTCTCATACGACATGCACCTCTTGTGGATAACAGCCAGGGGCAGGGAGACCCGGAGAAGTGGCATTGTCCCTTGTGTTGGTGCGGAGACAGACGGACAGGACAGCCTGTTTACTGCGCCGAGCCACCGTCAACTTTTAGATGTGTACAATGAAAACACGTGGGTTCTATACGCCTTATAGAACCATTTTCTCTAAAGGCCAAATAATACTGTCCCCCGTCCCCGAACCACTTTTGATAATCATAAACCGCCGGTTGTGACAAAAGCACCGCTCTCCTTTCTTCCTCTCTGGCTCCGTGTCGTCTGTGTGTGTGTGTGAGAGAGAGGGGGGAGCTAATGGGCGTTCCAATCAGTGTTGCCAACTGCCAAAATCCAAAATGCACTAGTGACACCTCCAAAACGCACTACAATGCGCTAGAACTTGGTTTTCAATCGTTTTCATACCTGGGCCCACTATTTATTCTCCATTTTAGCCACCGCCATTTGATCTTGAGTTTCGTCTCTCAGACTGCAGATTCTTGAAAAATTGGTAGGCTAATTCAGGTGTTTAAACATACCAATGGTGCTTTCTAGGAAGGTAGGAGGACTATATCATAGGAGGCGCCTGTCAATCAATTTCCCCCCAATGCACCAGCAAAAACGCACAAGATTTTCCGCCAGGGGTTTTTCACTAATTTTAGTGCTAGGGGGTCTAGAAAAATGCGCCAAGTTGGCGACACTGGTTCCAATGCGCTGATGCAGCTGCTACACTACACCGTACGACGGTGCGTAACCGAGAAATAGGCTACATTCTCCGCAACTATAAATGAACGCAAACCATATATACATATAAATCGTGGGGGCCCCTGGAGGCTCGAGGGGGCCCTAGGGAGGCTCGGGGCCCCTTGCAATTGCAAGGGTTGCTATGTCCTTAAGGCCGCCTATGGTCATACCACATGGTCAGTATTTGCTGTAGCTGTGTGACCTCAGGAAGATGAAACTCTGATCCATAGCCTATATCTGTAGGATATGTAGAACTATTCAGAGCCTAGTATACACAATTTTCATTTCAAAGGAGCTTTATTGGCATGAGAAAACATACGTTTACATTGCCAAACCAAGAGTCACGAAACAATACAGTATAAACAGTTGAAAATGGGGACAAATATATACAGTTGGAGGGGGGTACAGATTTTTTGTAGTCAGAGTTATGCTACATTGCATTGTTTTATAGCAGGTTATAACATATTATAACAGTGCATATAACTTAACTATTTTTTCATACACTAACATTTTATTGCTACTTCAAGACAGATCATGCAGAATAAGAATAGAACAGACAGATTTACTATCTATTTAAATGTAGCAGCTCTGTTTACATGGGAAAGTCTGGATAGTACAGATCGTAGTCCTTAGGGTGGTTGCGTTCCATTGGCCAATCTTCTTATGTCGCACAGTGTTATGCAAACTCTGTTCACTTCATGGGGTCAGTCCAACGGAGGCTCTTCTACATAAACTTCTATTAAGAAAGGGGACAACAGATTTGTTAGTTGTACCTCAATCTGCAGTGTCTCAGGGGTAGAGTCACCGGATGGTAACCACAAGGTTGGCGGTTCGATCCCGGGCTCCCGCAGAGTTAGTTGTCGAAGTGTCCTTGATTGAACCCCTAATGAACACTTGAACACTGAACCCCTAATTGCTCCTGAAGTGCTAGTCGATACCTTGCGTGGTATCCACTGCCATCAGTGTGTGAATGTGCGTGTGAATGGGTGAATGTGATGCACAATCTATGTAAAGCGCCTTGGATAAAGGCGCTATATAAATGCACCATTTACCATTTTAATAATAAAATAATATACTGTATATGCAAGTGTTTTGTTACTGTAGTTCTTTTTTGCACCCAGCGTTCCTTGAATGGGTTCCAGGTGGTCCCCAGCTAAATAAACATTTCCACAGTAGTGCTATATTTAACTTTGCCTGACTGCTGTTCATCTCCTTTTCCATTCCAATAGACTTCCTCTCTGAATGCATTGCGGATGTTTCCTCTGAACAGCAAGAGAGGTAAGCCTGTAAATAGTGAATATTTGTCTCATTGCAATTATTTGTGATAAACACAATTATTTTTTTGCATTTAGTTTCAATGCTGACCAAATGCCCATACGTAAAAAGCAAAAAAAAAGGCAGATCTACAAGCTACAGATTGATATGTCGCTCAACTATTTACACTAATACATATTTAAAAAACGATTACTGTCAGTTATGATTTGTTTGAGTTGAAGGCATTCATCTAGCATTCAATGAAAAAAAAAAAAAAAGAATCTTCAATCGCAATTAATTGTGTGACAATTAATCAGCAACTTAAATGTGTAATCACAACAGCCCTAAAGAGGAGATCCCCAGTTTGGCCCAGGAGGAACCACCAGAGGCTCTGCAGATTAAAGAGGAACATCAGGAGCTTCAAAGACCAGGTGAGGAGGTCGACACGCCAGCAATGACGTTGAGAGCAGTGAAAAGTGAAAACGAGGGTAAAAACAGAGAGACTACAGAGCCTCTGGCCAGCACCTCGGTCGAACACATGAAAACACAGGCTGCGGAAGATTGTGGGACGTCCCTACCGATTGCTGTTGTCCAGCTCCTCTCTTCGAACGGCTCTGAGTCTGATACCGAAGACAGTGATGAGTGGGAGGAGAGCGGCGCGTCTTTTAACGTTCTGAAATCGTACGATAATGCGCCGAATGACGCGGAAGTTCAACGGATGTCTTTAAGTGACCCCACGGTGTTGTTACAGGGCCTGAACTCGTCCAAGCAACAAACCCAACCCTTCGGCTGTAGAGTTTGCGGCAAAAGCTTTAACCACTACGGACGTCTTAAGACGCACATGAGGATTCATACCGGAGAAAAGCCTTTCAGCTGCACTGTCTGTGGTAAAAGTTTTGGTCAGAATGGAAACCTGAACACGCACATGAGAATACACACAGGCGAGAAACCCTTTACGTGTATCGTTTGCGGCAGGTCTTTTAGTCGGAGTACTCATTTGAAGACGCACATGAGGACACATACGGCACACAGACCCTTTCATTGAAGGAGGAACGACATTGACACTTGCACTTTTGTTTGGGACTTGTTTGCTCAAGCGTTGTGACATTGGGGCCGAAATACTCCCATGTCTGGAATGAGGCCCATTGTTAACCTTGTTTGTGTTAGGCATTCATTGAATGATCGAGAAGCAGGTTGTCTTTTCTTGATAAATGTTTATTTTATTTTTCTAATACATCCAGTAACACCGCTAGGCACCCGCAGTGCGAAGGGAACCATGGTGTTGAGGAGGCACCAAGATGATCCGAGCCGATCATCCTAACAAAAACGATGAGTTGTTTGATTTAATGTAAATGGTTCATTTATGTAGCGATTTCAGCCAAACTACATGTGCATTCACCCATTCACACTTTCATACACCGATAGCCATGGAGGAAACCATGCAAGGAACCAAATGGCACATCAGGAGCAATTTAGTGGTTTAGTTGAGTTTTGCTTGAGGCAACTAAGTCAAGTCAAGCTTATTTGTATAGCACATTTCACACGACAAGCGAGGAAAAAAGCGAGGAAAGCTTGAGGAAGCTAAGGCCTAGATTTTCGCCTGATAAACCCATTGTCCCTTAACTTCTTTGCATTTTTAAACTATATATATATATATATATATATATATTTTTTTATATATATATATATATATATATATATATATATATATATATATATATATATATATATATATTTTTTTTTTTTTATTATTATTTTTTTTCCAATAGTAAAAACGGCCAGTATACAAGCTCATAACATGTCAATAATGAAAGGCAAAAAAGTTCTGGGGGAGCATGGGATTGAACTGGAAACCTCGTATGGCCTCTAACCAGCCACTCTACCACTGAGCCACTGTAAGATAAAAACAACAAAACTATATGCTTTATATATACTATGTATTGTATTATTATGTGTTGTTGTACACAACTATATTATTCTTAGGTCAACTAGATGGCCTGCAGTGACCCTGGAAATATCAACAAATTGACTACCGGTAATTGGATTAACCCCTAACTCCGTAGTATACGTTGTGCAAAGGTAGTGATTTTGACATATTTTGCGGTTCATTTTCATTCTTTTTTTTTTTTTTTTTTGCTTAGCCACTACTACAAGACACTGCACATTGGTTTGGCCGATATTTGCTGTTATCGGTCAATATTGGTATCGGCAAATGAAACTGACATCAACCAATGGCAGTAGCCAATGTTTATGTTGTGTTGTTAAACATAAATTTTGTTAAGCATAAAATTCGACATTGAAGTAGTCTACAAAGCTATAGATTCTGGATATTTATTTCTTATATTGAATATGAATAGTTTCCCTGGTGCAATAGGAAGAAATAAAAACAACCAAAACTAAATACATAATCAGTATCGGCCATTTTAAATTGTTATTCTAAACATCTGTATCAGTATCAGCCAAAAATTTGGTGCATCCCTTGTAATAATGATAGGAGATTTGTGTAGTAAGTCAAGGTTGCTGTCTGCTTTCTGTTCACTTTTAATGTAGCGTTTTATTCTCACACTACACTACAGTATTACACTTAAAAAAAAGCAGAGACTGGTCAAGTAGTTCAGTGTTATCTGACACCTGCTATTGTCTGCTGTT
Organism: Benthosema pterotum; assembly: GCA_039105355.1. Classification (NCBI taxonomy): domain Eukaryota; kingdom Metazoa; phylum Chordata; class Actinopteri; order Myctophiformes; family Myctophidae; genus Benthosema; species Benthosema pterotum. The sequence continues at coordinate 5,080,826 of CM076984.1, forward strand.
CATTTTATACTTAATAAATATTTTTGTTGTATGTCTGTATGGTGACCCTGCTTTTTACATCGCCATGACAGCAGATAAATAACACAGGAATCACTTCATTTCACATACCTTTCATGACATAAAACTGCAGAGCAAAGTGCTTTACAGGGCTGAAAAAACAAAAGCATAAGCTGCCATTACAACAAGCAAAAACAGCAACATTTAGACCACAAAATGATAGCAAAGGGCATAAAAACAAAAACTAATTCATCCACCCATCCACCACTGCATCCACCACTGCAGTATCCACTAGGTGGCAGCAAATGAGCACAGAATGACAACACCCACTCTGCCTTAAGCAATTAATAGATACAGTAATACTCCTTTTTTTTTTTATTATTATTTTTGAGCGCCTTTTCTAATGTTATAAGTCTAAAGAGTGAATCCAAACAAGCTCACAACACTAAACGGGCTTTTCCAAGAGTGTTTTTAGCCTCCCCAGTGTGTTTTTGCACCTCAAAAAGTTGTTTTTAAACAGCCAGAACGTCATTGAAATACCAGAGATTGTCTGAATTGTCCATCTCAGATTCTTTCCTGATGTGAAGTCATATTCAGGGACTCATTTGAATAGCTGTAGAGCTGAACTTTGTGAACAACACACATTAGCACATGTTCCATAACAAGTTTCAAAAGGAAGGGGGCATAGCATTTTCCTTTGCCCGGCTCCACTCACTTATCACTTCGTTCATGGCTTTGAGACTGTTCCATGGAGCAGCATGTCAAGCAGTCTGCAGTGGGGATGGCTTTGAATCCTTCATGATTCCTCAGTCTTTGCTGACACCATAGGCTGGCACTGACAAGCTGTTAGATTTCAGAGCTGAGCTGAACACCTTTTGTAAGCAATTTAAGTACCCTTGGGAACCACCACAGTGGGTCACGCCACAGTGTATTCACTCATGTTTTACTTCAATACTCGATACAACGTTTTGTATTACAAAATTTACTTGAGTAAGATTGCAATCAAAATTAGCAGATGTACTCTGCTTTGAGCTTGCAGATCTGATATTTTCAAATGGCATGCCCAAAATTGACCTTATATATAGGCTGAAGTGGTTAATGTGGGTATGTTTTGTAATAGCCTGGCCTAACCTGAAATAATTTTGGCCTGGGGGCGGGGGGACGGGACGGCAGATGAGCTGATCTGATTTGATCTCACCAACGTGTCGTCATCCCCATCCCCTCCCCTGCCCCTCCACTGCTGTGCTATACGTCACATCATTTGGAGCCACGCCGAAAGGTTGACTCCCACTTCTAGGCCACTGTGGCTTACAAATTAGTCCAGGCTTTCCGTTTTTGCCCAACGTGGACGGAAATGAAAGCCTGGGTGTCGAGGCTAGTTTTGTAATAATTATTAAACTGTACGAATTAACTAGTATCTCATGTTTTCAAATAAATGTAGCCGAGTAGTGCAAAGTGCAAATTACTTCTGAGATGTAGTAGAGAACATGTAAAAGTGAAATACAAATTGACCTCCCTCAAAATGGTTCTTAAGCACAGTAATTGTACTTTGTTACTTTGCACCACTGCCTACTTTTATGGGCAAATATTGTACTTTTACTCCACAATTATTTGACATCTATAGTTACTTTATAGTTAGTTTGCACTAGGGCTGCAACAATTAATCAACAAATCATAGAATCATAACAAATCGTTTTATTCTCACACTACACTACAGTATTACACTTAAAAAAGCAGAGACTGGTCAAGTAGTTCAGTGTTATATGACACCTGCTATTGTCTGCTGTTCATTTTATACTTAATAAATATTTTGTTGTATGTCTGTATGGTGACCCTGCTTTTTACATCGCCATGACAGCAGATAAATAACACAGGAATCACTTCATTCCACATACCTTTCATGACATAATACTGCAGAGCAAAGTGCTTTACAGGGCTGAAAAAACAAAAGCATAAGCTACCATTACAACAAGCAAAAACAGCAACATTTAGACCACAAAATGATAGCAAAGGGCATAAAAACAAAAACTAATTCATCCACCCATCCACCACTGCATCCACCACTGCAGTAACGGACAGGATCCACTGGGTGGCAGCAAATGAGCACAGAATGACAACACCCACTCTGCCTCAAGCAATTAATAGATAGATTAATACTCTTTTTATTATTTTTGAGTGCCTTTTCTAATGTTATAAGTCTAAGGAGTGAATCCAAACAAGCTCACAAAACTAAACAGGCTCCTTTAGACATTTTTCCAAGAGTGTTTTTAGCCTCCCCAGTGTATTTTTGCACCTCAAAAAGTTGTTTTTAAACAGCCAGAACGTCATTGAAATACCAGAGATTGTCTGAATTGTCCATCTCAGATTCTTTCCTGATGTGAAGTCATATTCAGGGACTCATTTGAATAGCTGTAGAGCTGAACTTTGTGAACAACACACATTAGCACATGTTCCATAACAAGTTTCAAAAGGAAGGGGGCATAGCATTTTCCTTTGCCCGGCTCCACTCACTTATCACTTCGTTCATGGCTTTGAGACTGTTCCATGGAGCAGCATGTCAAACAGTCTGCAGTGGGGATGGCTTTGAATCCTTCATGATTCCTCAGTCTTTGCTGACACCATAGGCTGGCACTGACAAGCTGTTAGATTTCAGAGCTGAGCTGAACACCTTTTGTAAGCAATTTAAGTACCCTTGGGAACCACCACAGTGGGTCACGCCACAGTGTATTCACTCATGTTTTACTTTAATACTTAATACTCGATACAACGTTTTGTATTACAAAATTTACTTGAGTAAGATTGCAATCAAAATTAGCAGATGTACTCTGCTTTGAGCTGGCAGATCTGATATTTTCAAATGCCATGCCCCAAAAAAAAATATATAGGCTGAAGTGGTTAATGTGGGTATGTTTTGTAATAGCCTGGCCTAACCTGAAATGATTTTGGCCGAATTTGGACGGCAGATGAGCTGATCTGATTTGATCTCACCAACGTGTCGTCATCCCCATCCCCTCCCCTGCCCCTCCACTGCTGTGCTATACATCACATCATTTGGAGCCACGCCAAAAGGTTGACTCCCACTTCGAGGCCACCGTGGCTTACCAATTAGCCCAACGTGGACGAAAATGAAAGCCTGGGTGTCGAGGCTAGTTTTGTAATTATTAAACTGTACAACTTAACTAGTATCATGTTTTCAAATAAATGTAGTCGAGTAAAAGTGCAAATTACTTCTGAGATGTAGTAGAGAACATGTAAAAGTGAAATACAAATTGACCTCCCTCAAAATGGTTCTTAAGCACAGTAATTGTACTTTGTTACTTTGCACCACTGCCTACTTTTATGGGCAAATATTGTACTTTTACTCCACAATTATTTGACATCTATAGTTACTTTATAGTTAGTTTGCACTAGGGCTGCAACAATTAATCAACAAATCATAATCAAATCAATATATCATATAGTGTAACTAAACTAAAATGCAGTGATCCGTCTCTCTTCGCTTACAATCTAATGAGAGTTGCACATGCACAGTAAAGACTGCAAGTCAAAATTGCACACATACCAGTGATTATAGCAACAAGAACAAAACATATGGCTTTAGATTTTTGGCCTAAATATACTGTATTAGCAGACCTTTCAGACTGACACATGTGTAGACATACTTTAATCATACTTAAGCAGTCAGAATAAGGATGAAAACACTGATTGCTTCAATGAATTTGATGGTCTTTCATTTTTAGCAGCTAATCAAATTCATTGTTATCTCTTTTATTCGTTAGGACATGCCTCGAATAACCTAGGTATATTTTAACGTGATAGCTAAATCAGTATTATAATCCGATGAATCAATTGCTTTAAATCATCGCCCAATGAATCAATGAATCAATTACAAAACATACATTATGCAAAACATACATTAACCCCTTCTGCCCAATTCAATATATTTCAGTCATTTCAAAATTGCAGATCTACAAGCACACAATGTGTGTCCCTGTGGATCTGATTGTTATGCATTTGAAACATTTGAACATGCTGCATAATGAGTAACAATACTTTTGTACTTCTACTCATTGCTAAAATTTAATGTGAGTACTAGTAACATGATACATACACGTACATGCACATCCATCACTTTGATTGTCTCAGGTCAAGTGGTAGTTATTGAACCCATCAGCTAATAATATAGGCAATGATTGCTTGCAATGGTTTAGTTTACTAGTAACTGTACTGTCATCTCCAGCCCACCAGGGGTCTCTCTTCCCTTTGTAATAGAAGTGTTAATGGCGTGAGCTGAATTCCAATACCTAAAATCTCTGCCACTCACTCACTCACTGGGTAAGTGGGTATGGGCACATACCAGGTTCCATGAACTTCCAAAAGAAGCTGGACGCCCTGGTAAAATATGTCACGTTGTAGTCAAGATTTGTAGTCTGCAGACAGGAAATCAACTAGCCCCAAATTACATTCCTTCAATACTCTCCACTCATTCTGTAGCTCTGAGACGATGTCACGTCAAAGTCTAGTAACATCGCCGTTCAAACAGGGTGCATGGCTTGGACAAAATTCTATTCTTACTCTTTTCTGCACATTTAATCCAGGCCAGGAGAACATTTAACTAGTTTAACATTCACCACAGTCAAGAAAATCCAAGTTTTAGCATCAAATGAGCGTATTTACTCTCCATCTCTGTTGTTTCCTGAGGAGGTAGTCTGCGTGCGTGCATGAGCTTCCAACCAACTCCAGTTAAGTTGATGTGCGCGCCCACACGCACAACCTCCTCGCAAAACAACAAAGATGGTGACTAAATACGCAATTTAAAAGCTTGTTTGATGCAGAGACTTTCTTGACTAAGGTTAAGGTTAAACTAGTTTAAAGTTCTCTATCCTGGCCATTCACTTTTTGGATTAGATGTGCAGAAAAGGGTAAGCATTATGTACTGTGGAAACCATGCATCCTGTCTGAACCGCAATGAGAATAGTGTTTGACGTGACCTCATCTCGGAGCTACAGATGTTATTTTGTGTGGGGATTCGTACTCCAGGCCAGTGGAGAGGCAGACACATGCATATGCCAGGACGCTACTTTTCTACCGTACGAATTGTCATTTCGTTTCACTTCATTGTTCATTATTGAATCACAGGAAAGAAAATAAGCTAGTATTTTTAAGGTGCTGATTCAGGGCTGAGCCAGGCTGGTCAATAGCACTAAAGGCTTATATTTCTTTTGCGGTTCCATGTAGATTTCAAACTTTTTTGGGGGGTCGAAAACGGCTCTTTCAACAACTTGGCTTGCCGACCCCTGCCCTAAACCTAAACATAACCCCAGTAAAATCTATGCCTAAACATCACCTCATCCCCCAGCCATTGTGTCACGACAGGTGGCCCGACGGTCACGACAGGTGGCCCGACGGTCACGACCGGTGGCCCGACGGTTGCGACCGCGGCGGAATGATTTCGCGGCAGTTGGAAAATAACATAAAACAGTTGGCAGTTGGCATGGAGGTCGCGACCAGTGGTCGCGGTCGCAAAATGATTTCGCTGATGGGTGCCCAGAGAGAATGGGGGGGCGGGTCGCGAGGGGAAGAAACTGCAAGCGGGTGTGCGAAAATCTGGCGCTGGAGAGTCCGGGTGTGAGTGAGTGAGCGTTCGGCTGAGACTTGGGGGTATTGGAATTTGGCTCATGGCGCTCTGGCTCTCTCTCTCTCCCTCTCTGGGTGACTGGAGGTCTTATCAAGAGGACGCAGCCAGCCAGTGCTCTTCTGTAGATAGACAGCTGTGTGTGTGTGTGTGTGTGTGTGTGTGTGAAGCTGCTGCTGCTGCACACAGCCCTGGTGTTGCAGAGCGTGGCTGTGCTGCAGGGTTTTGTTATGGGGTCTGTCTGGTTCCCTTTCATGGTAAATTGGATGAAGACCGAGCTGAGGGAGAGGAGAGGAGGGAGCGAGGGAGGGAGGATCGGGAGGGAAGTCGGTTGATCCACTAAGCTGAAGATGAAGCAGGGAATGCTCTTTTCTGAGCGAGGCGAACAAAAAAAGTTCTCTCGTGTCCAGCTGGCTCAGATTCACTCAGTGAGATGCAGTGTGGAGGTCAGAGCAGAGCCGCCCATGACTGACTCCTTAGTTTCAATCGAAACCGGTTCGGCTCAGTGGAATTCACCGCAGACGGACTGAATGAACATTCTAGTAGTATACTTAATAAAATCCTGTGTATGGTTGCAACGATTAATCGAAGAATCGTAATCAATTTTGTACTTTATCACAGGTGTTTTTCTACTTAACAATTTCTAGTGTTAGGTATGTAACTAAACTAAAAGCAGTGATCCATTTCTCTTAGCTTACAACCTGATGATAGCTGCACATGCACAGTAGTAACTGCAATGCAAGCTATGACACAATGATTATAGTATCAAGAACAACACATTAGGCTTAATAATATAATTGACAGATGAATCGAAGAGAGTATTCGTTAGTAGTTGCAGCCCTACACCTGCGTGAAAGTGAGGGGTGCTTTGCTATCACGTACATCATCATACATCATATCCTTCCGGCCAATCGGAATTTGCATCCACACCTTCGTCGTCTTCAGTGTTCGTTTTACGCGTTTGTTTGTGTTTACACAGACGATCCAAATTGTCCATTCATCGTCAAACTGGCATTGTGTGTTAGGACAAAGTTTATTAGTAAAAAAATACGTTGTACATGTCTGACTGGCTGCTAGTGTATAGCGTGCCACAGTCCCACCACCCCTTTCATGACGCCCGCAGCCCAGAAGTAACTTCACCATTCATTTCCAGGGTTCCATGTGGTCCCCAGGCTAAATGATGGAAAGTTTGTTAAGCATGATGAAAAGTTTGTTAACCAGATGTAACTCTTGAGAGCGTAAACATTAAACATGTTTACACTCAAGAGTTAAAATATTCATTATCTGAATTAGCACCACTTAATTAAGAAGTATACACAATGAGAGAATGTAGAATAACGATTTACTGTGTGTCTGCCTGTTTTGTTTTGCGAAAATTCAGCCATTGTGGAAACAAACAAAAATAAATCTTTAGTTTTGGATCTGTGAGGTCAAATTGTCGCCAAATGGTGGTCCGTGGCTAAAATGCTGAATAAAAAGTAGTCCCTGGTATGAAAATGGTTGAAAACCACTATCTTAGAGACAAAAAAGGCGAATGACGTCCCAGCGTCTTTCCTACACACACATACAGTATAAATAAAAGTGACTCCATGAGTGCTGACTCAGTTCAATCTGCCATCGCAGCACAGCGAATGGCCTCAGTTGTCCCTCCAGTTGTTTACAGGGAAATTCACAAAGCAGGGTGTTCGTTCCTTCTTCTGTCCCACGGAATGGATGGTACTGACGGCCGCTGGATATTCTCAAAATGGATGTGACGCTTCCTTACATCAGTATACTAAAAATAAAACTGACTCGTCCTTTTGAGATTAAGGTACTCTTATCCTTCTCCTCCTTCATGTTTTCAAAAACAAAATATATTGCCTATTTAATTCAACTCTCTTCAAAGTTCTTGGGGATTTCGTGAGCAATGCGTTTATGTGTGCCGCATTGCGACGATTTGACCTTGTGTTTAGTTAATTCATCTGAAAGTGTAAAATGCATATATTTTCTACGGCATTAAAAGTTAAACTATTGTTAAACATCTGCGTGATTTAATTTACAGGAATCTACACAACTATAAACCAACATTGATATAATTGGTTTATTTTAATAGATGAGATGGTCTGACTGAATTAGTTAGCATTAAGATGTCCGGATTATTCAGTGCTGATGGGGGATGCTACTATCAATTAGTGGCGCATTCGATTGATCAATATTGCAATATATCGATTGAACACCCGGGCGATAAGTGAATCGATCGAGACGCTGCTGTATTGATACGGCAAAAACCTGCATGAATTGTCTGGGAGATCAGTGTTGACAAACATACCTCTGTTTAACTCTTTGGCAGATCAGCAGAAAAGCTAGGCTTTCTCCCATTAGGGTCAATAGTAATGAAACAAATTATAGGAAATCCTCTGTTGTGAATTTGTGCAAATGAATGATGAATGAATGATCCAAAGACGGAACAAATAAAATGATCGTCACGTGTTTCAGGTAACAAGCCTGTATTTTCACATTTTGCTGTTTCCAGGGCTCATTCAGAGATAAACACATTTAAAGTTATATCATTTATCAATTATAGGTGTGAAGTGTATGGGGTGTTTTCTGGGTTTTGTAGTGCAATCACCACTAGTTTTACTAGACTTCATGAGGTGGTAATGAGGTTGTTAATAAAACAAAGGCTAAAACAACTTTTGGAGCGATAAGCAGACAACAGGATAATCGATCACACTGTTCACTCCTTTACCAGACCACTTGTTAGGAGGGATGTTTTTTTATTTTCATTTAAAGATCTCTGTGAGCCTGAGTGTGCTTTATTTGTGCAACACGTACAGCTATTATTTGTGAATAAACAAATAATCATCATGTATCATGGCCATGGTGTCATGATACATACTGTATCTAGCGTGAAATTTCAAGCAATATCCACCACCTACAATCAATGCAGGCCTTCCGAAATGACGTCACGTGGCACTAAGTCTATTGTTTGTTTAGAGCCCAATTAAAAATACCCGTCGGCAGCCAAGTCTATATGGACTAATGCTATTTGGGGCAGTAAATTAAGTCAGACTATCATCTGGCTGATATAAGTGCCCTTTCCGTGCCCCTCACTTCAAGTGTGTGTGATTTTTATTGTATTTATTGATGTGTGAATCATTCCAAGAATAGACAAAACAATAGTACCAATATAATGTCCATTAGTGAGGACCAAATATTTGTTTGTATTTCTTTTCCTTCTTTTTAGATAATCTTAATCACTAGGGACAGGAGTTCCTCCCTGTCCCTAGTTAGCCCTGCGGTCAAAAAACCCTATAGTTTCAGTTTTGGGTCTTTGGCTTTGGGAGAAAAGCGTTGGTGTATGCTGTTGGCCTGTGCCAAGAGCACAGACACACGCACGCACGCATGCACGCACGCTCCTTTAAACCATTCTGTACTGTACTTGTGGTGTTTTAACTTTCATTGAAAAATAGCAGCCTTGAAGCCCTGCTATTTCTGGGGAGAATGCAGCACAAATCTTTCCACCTGGGGGTCCATGAGGTGGCCCCTCCCCGACATGAAACGGTCCGAGGAACCTGCTCAGAAGGTGTAGGCATTCCAGCACACTCCGCAGCCCAGGGCAAACTCCTCCCCGCTGCGCGGGTGTGCCACGCGCAGCGGACACTCGGTGCCGTTCAACTGGTTGCCGCAGGGACCTGCCGGGCATTGGGGTAACTGCCCCTTGGCGGCCATGTTGAGCATCATTTGGCTGCTATCGTGACAGGCGTGGCAGAAGTGCGTGGTTCCGAAACAGAAGAACACGGCCACGGTGCAGCAGAACCTGCACTTGTACTCGAGGAACGTGGTGCCGTGCTTGGCGCACGCCTGAGCCCGGGCCACGTCAGTGCACTCCCCGCACACCAGCTCGCTCGGGTCGTAGTCGTCGCCGCCGCCATCGTCGCAACGTGCCTCTCCGCCGAAGTAAGGCTTTTTGCACTTGTAGCAGATGTAGTACGCGTACCTGTCCATGGCGAAGCTGGCAGGGTCGTCGTGGAGCCGCGCGGCGACGGAGGCCTCGCTCTGGGCGCGGAGGCCGTCGTACTCCAGCCGGGTCAGCGCCATCCTCCGGACGGCCTCGCGGAGCGCCGCGACGGGCTCCAGCAGGTCACGGAGGAGCGGATGGGCGACGGGGCCGTCGTTGCACACGGGGCACGTCGTGAAGCCGAAGGTGATGCGGGCGCCCGGCCAGCGGCCCTGCAGGACGCGCCGGGCGCAGCGCAGGTGGAACACGTGGCCGCAGCCGTCCAGCTGCACGGCAGGGGCGGCGCCCAGCGCGTCCGTGAAGCAGATGGCGCACACGTCGTCGGCGCGCTGCCTCAGGCGCCGGGCACCGGCGCTCTTCCGGTCACAGCCGTGCAGGCACGGCAGGCAGCTCAGCTCGTCCTTGACGCCGCCGCACCGGTGTCCGCAGTGGTGCGTCTTGCCGCAGGCCAGCTCAGCGTGCTCCTGGCAGTCGCGGTCCGAGCACACGCTGCCCGCGGCGGAGAGGCGCGTGCCGCTCGTCGACCCGCAGAACCTGCAGGCGTGGTGGGCGTTGGTGGACTCGGGGTGGGCCGGTGACGCCCGCTCTCCGCTACCCTTTGTGGTTGCATTCGCGGCCTCTGGGTCGGCCGACGCCGTGGGCCCGGCGAGCTCGGTGCTCCCGCGACCCCCTGCGGTGGCCGGTTTCTTCGACCGTCTCCATCTCCGCCCCCGGTGAGGGAACTGCACCACCTGACGAGTCTCGATCGCCTGGCACGGACGGGACGCCATCAAACCTGAAGAGCTTACGCAGGGAATCGGCATCACGTCTTATACGCTTCTCCTTGGACCTTGAGAGACGTCACACAGAATGTCAACACATCTTTCTTTGCATAACCCTATATATGGAGCTCACGTGGTGCCCACCAGATTTGAGAGCAACTGGATCGATCATTAAGGTATAACGGGTTGGGTTCCGAGTCTGATGTGGCTGGCACCGTTTAAGGACATTCAAGACATGGAACAGCAACGTGTGCCAGGCGGTAGGCTTCACTTCATAAAGGACCACATTCAGATAACTACTGTACACCCTATCTCAAGTTCTCACCCTAACCCTCTCCCAAACCAGCACCATATAACTAGATAACCGGCTCGGGTCATGTCACCCTGTGAGGGTGACGTAACAGTCACCACCGTAAGGTGGTGACTACCGTAAGGTGGTGACTACCGTAAGGTGGTGAACAGATGACTATGACTAAGGTCTGAGAGACCGGGTTAGTTTTAACCTGCCACAGGTTAGTTGAAGTCTGCCATGCATGGCGGGAGCTACGGGTTAGTTTTAACCTGCCACAGGTTAGTTGTAGTCTGCCATTCCCATGACTGGCTGAGTAGAATAATATAAAATTTAATTAAAGTTAACTGTCTTAGGTAATCCATCCACTGGTTGGAGTTAGAGCTTAAAAAATGTCTAAAATATTGAGCCCGGCCCGGCCCGGCCCAGCCCGACAAGAAATTAGGCCCGGCCCAGCTCGAAGCCCGATACATGATTGACAGCATGAGCCCGCCGGGATGACACTTTTTCTAAACGAGCTAATTGCTGCAGGTAGACGTTTTTCTCATTAAATCGTTAATTTGTTATAAGAAATTATAACTTGGACCTATAAAGTAGGCTATAAGCATATATTTAAATAACAAACAAAACGTCTCTAGGCTTAATAGCAAACTATTGGAAATGCACCAGGCTCTATTAATTACCGCAGTAGCATGGCAATTTAAGAAGTTCACCATTAACGAATGAAGACTTATTAGAGGGCACATCAATTCCTAAATAAACAAAACCCAAGGGTAACAACAATACCACATGAAGGAATTAGACTGCAAGCTTATGCAAGACAGAACTTAAGAACTTAGAACATGAAAGATAAAATAAATTAGAAAATGAGCCTCAATCAGTCCAGTAACAAAACATTTCCTGATTAAATTAAAATGGGCAAAATAAACAACAGCCACAATGTGTTATTTTAGGCTTAAACTAACACAACAGTGTTATGGCTGTTTAAATAGTCCAAAACTCCCGCAAGGCTGCATACAGAACTCCCGTAAGGCCGCATGCTCCCGTGGCAACTACGCAATGCAGCTGAAAAAAAAAAGAGAGAAAAGGCTATATAATAAATGCTATGTAACGGGGGTATCCTTCTCACCAAGTCACAAGTTATTGTGCAGGAATAGGATGGAATCCTAATCCTATCCTATTGTCGGATTCAACGCAGTCCACCGCTCGGAGATGGCTAGTTTAGACCTGCAGCGCTGAAGATGCGTTCACTCGAACTACTGCTGGCTGGGATGCTAAGCACTGATCTTGCCAACTTTGCCAGTTTGGGGTAGAGGGTCTTGCTGCCATACCACCAGCCAAGGAGATCCTTTCCGCCTGGCATGGCATGGGTCTGTGCAATATACAGGGACACCTCGTCAACTTCTCTCGCCTATGTCCTTGTGTTCCCACTCGGCCAACAAGTCCACATTTCGAGCCCCTGGTGGCGGTGCCCGCGGCACAGCAGCCTCCTCTGCATCGGGGATTGGCCTCTCCAGGCATGCTTCCAAGAAGAGCGCGGACATGATCATACACACTGTTCCGTTCCGATGGCGACATCAGTCTTAACTGCTTCCGGGTACACAAATATCCTAACTCTCCCACAAGAAGGCTCTGACGTTATGCATCCTTCTGGACCGTTCACTGCCTTGTCTCAAGCATTACACAACTCAAATTAATTCAGACAAGCTGTATTGGCATGAGAAAACAAACATTTACATTGCGAAAGCAAAATACAATACAATAAAAACAGTTGAAAGTGGGGAAAGTAGAGGGGTACATATGTTTGTAAACATTATGCCACATTGCATTTTGTTGTACATGTTAGAACAGGGCAAAGATTTTTTTTTAACAAATAGTGTCTTTGGGACAGATTATCCTCAATATTATATAGAAAAAACAAAAGCAGATTTTAGATTTAATCTTGCTGCCGCGTTTGCATATGTTGTATTTTTCCCGATGTATGGGAGTATGGGAGTTTTTCACCCTTGTTCATAGTTTCAGATGTTTCCTTGTATAATAAGGAGGTGGTTAGAAAGTGCAGCTCAGTTTCAACCACATTTTGTGTGTAGTGGGTGCATAGTCTGCCTTCCCTCGGGGGCGGGGTCTGTCTGTGCGGCCTTTCCCGGTTGCAAGGCTGTGATCACTGAGTCTGTATCTGGTCAATGCTTTCCTACGTTTTGGGTCTTCTGCCGTGCTCAGGTATTGGGCCAAAGTATATTCTCTTTTAGTGACACATAGCATTCTATTTTGCTTTGGTTTTGGGTATACAGTAGTCTCTCTCTCTCCAGTGTGCCAGGTGGTTTTCTTTTTGTTTTCTTTATAATCATTATTCTATGGCTCTGCTCTCAGCCACCGCAATGCATTTTTTTGACATTCCGTTTCTCCCCCGAGTTGAATGTTGTCACCACTGTCGGAGCAGCCATAAACTACACAGGTTCACCCTGATGTTCCGGACATCTCTGTGGACTGTAACATCGGTCACGTTTCCCATTCAATGTACAGCACTAGAGGAGTTGACAGTGTGCACCGCGCCAATGTCATCCTCCACCTAGCTCATATCTGTTTGTAACGCCTTTTGGTGTTCTAAGCATCATTAGCATTAGCGTTCCTTAGCATTACTAGCATTGCTTAGCATTATTAACAACACTTAGCATTAGCGTTATTTAGCATCATTAGCCCTACTTACTTAGCATTAGCAATACTTGGCATTACCAGCATTAGCCTACTTACTTAGCATCATCAGCATTGTTAGCATTATTAACAATACTTAGCATTACATAGCATTATTAACATTATTAAAGGTAGGGGAAGTGATTTCACTTTTGTCAGATATCACCCAATTTTTTTTTCTGTTAAAATGCTCTATTATAAGGTGTGGAAACCACATATGGAGTTTCCCCCTCACGTTAGCAGAGGAGCTAATAAAAGTTCCCCGGGTCACCACAATTCTCCTCCAATCAGGAGCGAGCAGCAGGTTCACATAGTGTAGCTACTCTTGGGCGCCCCTAGTGCACCAGGCTGGTACTACACCATGAATTTCAAATCACTTCCCCTACCTTTAACATTACTTACCATTAGCATTACTTTGCATTATTAGGAATAGTTAGCATTACTTAGCATTAGCATTATTAGCATTAGTTAGCATTATTAGCTTTACTTAGCATTAAGTTTAGTTTTTCAGTTCAGAACGGGCTAGAGACCCATCACTGAAACCATGTGTCTGCATGTAACGTGTTGACACTTGCTATACCCTAATTGGCTTATTATTAGGCCTGACTGGCTGCCGTTTCCCCCTCTCTCTCCCTCCCATCATCTGCTCCGGTCAGCATCTCAACCTGGACAACAGCACAGTGGTCTTCCATGACCCGGTTGCTGCTGTTTTCCCTCTCCCATCTGCTGCGGGTCATTCCATCTGCTGCTGGTCAGAGTCTCGCCTCCACAACGGCCACGCTTCTCCCTTGTTTGACATCTCTGACTAATGAGGCCCTCTGCGTGGGTAATTGCAATTAAAGCCATCCTGTGATTGGTGCAACGATGGGTGGAAAGACTGTTGAGTTGCAGTATCTGACTCTGGTGGAGGTTTTAGTTTTCGTTCACATGTACAACGTGTGTGAAGCTATGAAGCGCGGGGGTTCTCAACCAGTGCTACTAGGGGTGGGCAAAACAAAAAGTTGAGATACAAATGAGTATACAAATGAAATCAGAATGGATCTGTTAGCGTTCATTTGGTTCCATTTATACAAAAAAAAAGGTTACCTTTAAGAATCGCAATATAGATCTATTCAGTTTAGCACCCTAAATAGCCAGCAACGGCATAGTGGTTGCAACCAGTTGGTCATGGTTGCAAAAATGATTTTGCGGCAGTTGGAAAATATCAGGAATCATTCGATGGCCAACTGTTTTATAGCAGTCATGACCAGTGGTTGCAGTCACAAAATGCTCCCCCCCTCCTCCTGGAGAAAATGGTACTTTCTCCTGAATGGCAAACATTAATTCCTTTAAAAGAATATTGCCAGTGTGGTTTGGGCACATCCTATAAGGCAGTACAGTACAATTATAGTGACAGCGTGTAAAAGAGTCCATTAGTTCTTTATTAAATGTTTTCCTTTACATAATTGGGTTCAGTCAGTCCAGCTGGGTGTGGGTGGGAGCAGCGGAGATGTTGTCATTCCCTCTTTTGCTCCGTTTCTTTGTTTCTGGCTAAGCAGTGTGCTTAAAATAAAACCCTGCAGGTTGTTTTCTCACTGTATTCTTCATAATCTCATCAGAGTGCTGCTGTTGGACCAGTGAACACAGAGCCGCTGAGCTCACTGGAAACTAGGCTTGTCAGAGAAGAAAAGTAATTAGTGGCTGAGCAAACACAACATGGAAATGTTCTCTATATGAGATCATGTTCAATACTTTCTCTGCCTGCATGTCTTTCTACTTATTTCCTGCGCTGCAACAGTCCTCTAGCGGTCAGAGATTATGTTGGTGAAAAATCTGCACACCTTTGTTTGCATGCTGAAATCTGAAAGTTTTATGCTTTGTCAGGACTTGACACTTACACTTGCCCACTTGCCCGGGGCAAGTAAAAAACATGGTTGGGCAAGTGAAGACTGCTACCTGGTTGCCCGATCGGGCAACTGTGTGACTTAGTGTGCTGTAACACAAGATATATTTGTCTTGAAGGTGGTCATTGCACTCTGCCTCTGCATCTTTCCCTGCTTTCTACCTATCTCTCCTCTCTCTCCCAGGTCCATTTGGTTCCAAACTATCATTTTAATGGGCTAAGTCAGGGACCACTGGGTCTGTGACCACTATGGGCTAATTAAGATGATGAATTTTAACTCTTGAGAGTGTAAAAAATGAAACCAAATGGACCCGCAAGGGTCCATTTGGTTTTATTTTTACGTTCTCAAGAGTTACATCTGGTTAACTAATTTAGCTGGGGACCACCTGGAACCCTCTCAGGGACCACTGGTGGTCCCCGGACCACCTGTTGAAAACACCTGGTTTAAAGCACCCAAGTAGGAAGTAAACTTAAATGCAAAATTTACAATATATTTTTGGGGGGCAAGTGACCATGACCTGAGGGCAAGTAGAACCTGACTTGCACTTGCCCGATGGGCAAGTGCCTCGGAGACCTTAGTGTCAACCCCTGTTTGTGTACCTTGTAGGTATTATGTTTTTGCTTTTAGAATTTGTAGTATAACTGAAAACATTGTCACATGTTAGTCTCAACATTCCAATATTCTGACATTCATACAGGTATGTGGCCAGTAAAGAGAGGACGTTTTCATTTTTCCGACCTCGCATTGTTTTGAAATGTCTAACGCTAACATAAACATAACCACAAGCAAAGTCGTCAACCAGCAGTGAATGTTGGCCAACCTTTGTCAGACCCACCCGTGGTAATGAAATGCATTGCCGGTTAATACCCACTTGTGTCTGGTTAAAGGGGAATTAACATACCTTAGAGATGTGGTGTGGACATGATAAAAAGTTTCTCCCCATTCTGTTTCCTAGAAATTGAGGTCTGAAAAAAAAATCATTAACATGGTGAAACACAACTTGATGACTTGATGTCATCAAGTTGTATTTCAACATCATAATGATTTTTCTTTTAGGACCTCTTTTTTCCTGAGAGTGTACAAATGGGATCGCTTTTGTACATTCTCCGGAAAAAATGTTGAAAATGTGTGGACTTCCCCTTTAAGAGAATATCGGTCCGATCCATTAATAATGTAAGCCTTGCAGTAGATCCTTGGAGGGAACGATCAGTTCTCCTCCACTTGCGAATTGGTCAGGCTTCATACAAGGTTTTGGTTTGACGCCCCGATTTTGCACAGATTTGCAGCTGCCCCCCCCCCCCCACACCCAATGCATTCATTATACTTACCCAAATGCAATGAAATAGCACAGTTTAAAATCTGTAACTGAGGGATGCCGTCGCAAGCGCACATGAGCAACAAGAGCCACCACCACCGGCGCCAAGCGACCCAGAGTGAGCGAGTTGCTGCTAAACGCAACAGTGTCTTGCAGTGTATTGTCCCTGGCACTGCTCGTTACGAGCAGACATTTTCATTTGTATCAAATTAGCAAATTCTGAGCACCAGATTGTGATGTTGACACTGAAACACATGTTGCTGCTGCTATACATCAACAGTGATGCCGCGCGCAAGCTAGTGTTATGCTAATTTATATTTTGGATGTAAAAAAAAAATGCAAGCGAGGCTGATTAACCGCACGGGTGCCTAACGAGGGCCTCGTCTGCGCCCGTCGCTAATGAGATCTTCAGTGTTTGTGCAGCAACGAGGAAGAGCCTTGCTCAAATCTGCTCCGGAGAAGCACAGCCATTGACTCAAAAGAAGAAAAAAAATGGCCACCCGCGGCGTTCTAGGATTCAATAGTTGTTGTTTTTTTTGAGACGGGGAGAGAGCTGCGCGCCTTCCCGCTGAGTAATGTGGATAATTAGCCATCCAGCAGGGGCAGAAAACCCCGAAAGCACCCGCCATCTCCCTCGAACCTCGCCGCCTGTGGCATGCTGATAACATTGACATGTCCTCTTCTCTCTGATTGGCTCTCGCAGAGCGTAAGGCTGGAAGTCACGCCGCGTGAGGGAGCGGGCGGGAAGGAGACCGCGGTGACGAGGAGGAGGAGGAGGAGGAGGCGACGGAGGTAGAGGACGGGCGGAGGACAGTGACGGATGGCAAGGAAGGGTTGATCTTCGCTCACCCTTCTGTAATCGATGAGCTCTGTACGGTGACCTGCCTCCAACGTTAAAGGCCCTTGAAGGTCAGTAAAATGCTCATGCATCGCCACCATTTTTTCCCCTTTTTTTGTCTTCAGACATTCTGATATCTGTTGGGTCTCCCTTCACAGCATATCCAGTTGATTGGATGTGCTCTGGCTGGTGTTTTGACATCTTTCTGTCAGGATAGAAGGCCATGGGTCTAAATGGGTTGACATTGTAACTGTCACCTTAACCTAATTTCATTCATGAATGTATTGTAATATTTACAGTGTCTCACATTAGTCCACTTATCACCAATATACATCAATGTATAATTAGCATAATATCATATGTCATTTGCAGAAATAGTGAATATAAAATAGTATTACTGGATTCTGGAGGGTGGGTTTGAAGCCCCCCCTCTGAAAATAGTTTCTGCTAAAGCAATGTGTTTTAGATTTATCTTAATGTTTAGAATATAGTCGATCTACAAACTCAAAATGGGCAGCTATGGGATGCGTTGTGCACTGAGCTTGTAGATTAAATTGTAAAATGGGATTAAACTCGTATACAGTAAATGTTCCATATTGTTGGATAATACTTGAAACACTTGAAATAATACTGTGAAGTAGTAGTCTAATTGGAAATGGAAAACAACGGTTCTTGGGATTTCTGGAGTCCTAATATTACAGTGTCACTGGCTGTAAAAAAAAACACCTTACTTTTGACAAACTTCAATCTCTGTTAGAGCCCACACCAACACTTCGTGTGGTTAATATCAGAATATGGCGCATTATTGATTTTGGCTGTTACAATTCCAAACATGCAAACATGACCCCATTTACAACGTAATTAGGTTCAGTCTATATACTGTATGTAGCTTAATGACGAGTATTAAATGTTGTGGAACTACTGGTATAGCTGCCTTCTGGAGTGAGTGTGCAACTATATAGTGAAACCTCTGGAGTGAGTGTGGAACTATAGTAGTCCTCTGGGGGGAGTGTGGAGCTATAGTGGTCCTCTGTAGTGAGTGTGGAACTATAGTGGTCCTCTGTAGTGAGTGTGGAACTATAGTGGCCCTTTGGAGTGAGTGTGGAACTATAATGGTCCTGGAGTAAGTGTGGAGCTATAGTGGCCCTCTGGAGTGAGTGTAAAACTATAATGGTCCATTGGACTGAGTGTGGGATTATAGCGGTCCTCTGGGGTGAGTGTGGAACTATAGTGGACCTATGGATTGAGTGTGGAACTATCGTGGTCCTCTGTAGTGAGTGTGGAACTGTAGCTGTCCTCTGGAATGAGTGTGGAACTATAGTGGCCATCTGTAGTGAGTGTGGCCATCTCTCTCCATCACCAAACTTTCCCAGTCAGAGAGTCAGAGCATGGCATAAACCAGCACCCCCCCAAAAAACTTGCTAAAAACAGCAAGTGCTTGCACATGGGTGGCATTGTGGCCTGAACCACAGGATCCACTGAGGTCACTATTCCAGCCATTACCACACTACGTCCATAGAGTTACACAACACCAGTGGAATCCATTCAACAGCATGGCTCTTAGCAAGCCTTCTCTGCATGCAGAGGACATTCCTTTTAAAAGTGAACTTATTCTATTTGCTGGTTTGACACCAACCATGTTTCAGAAAATTCACTACCAGGTCAAAGCTTTATTTATGTTTTTTACAGCTAATCTGATTGGAACAACACATACCACCAGTATACACTTTTATTCATACTGTACATTATTTTATCCTACTACAGGGGTTGACACTAAGGTCTCCGAGGCACTTGCCCCTTGGGCAAGTGCAAGTCAGGTTCTACTTGCCCTCAGGTCATGGTCACTTGCCCCCCAAGAATATATTGTAAATTTTGCATTTAAGTTTACTTCTTACTTGGGTGCTTTAAACCAGGGGTTTTCAACAGGTGGTCCGGGGACCACCAGTGGTCCTTGAGAGGGTTCCAGGTGGTCCCCAGCTAAGTTGGTTAACCAGATGTAACTCTTGAGAACGTAAAAATGAAACCAAATGGACCCTTGCGGGTCCATTTGGACGGATACTGCCGTCCCCCCACTAAATCCGTCCCTGCTTGACTGCAAAAATAAACGACAGAAAGAAAACCCAAAAAGTGCAACAAAAAACCCAGACAGAGCAGAGCAGATATATCAGCAAAGTGTTTCATGCAACGGAATAGTAATTGATCCCAAACGGGAACAGTTCAACGAACACACATTCAGGCCTTATTATACTCATCGGGGAGCCGTGCAGCAACGAGTGCATCAGGATCACACAAGCCTTTGTCTCACGGTCTCACTTGCCGGGCCTTTATGAAACAAAACAACCCCCTTAGAGTATTGCTAATCATTAATGAGGCGGATAGGTTTGCTGAAGAGCAGATCAAGAGAGGCTTATGAAGCAGTTTTCTTTCTTCTTCTTCTTCTCTCTGGCCGAGCAGGAACAAAAGAGTACCACTGAAGCTATTACAGAGGAGCAGTAGTATCTGGAAATTGCTGTGCAGTGTGTGTGTGTATATATATATATATATATATATATATATATATATATATATATATATATATATATATATATATATATATATATATATATATATATATATATATATATATATATATATATATATATATATATATATATATATATATATATATATGCACACGCACACACACACGCACGCACACACACACGCACATATATACACAGGGACAGATCCCAGTCTGCCCCAGCAAATATGATGGCATGCTAATATTTCAAAGTACTTATATTTAAAATGATTTGAAACACTACTACTGCTACTAACTAACTACAGCTGTGTCACCACTAAACCAACAGCATTTCATCATTGAAAACAGAAAACTCTCTGAGTCAGACCTTTAGCTTTATGCATGCTGCGTGTCAGTTGCAACTTCAACAACAACTGATGTTATTATTGATGATTAATTGCCCAATCAAAGTCCTGTAACTGAAAATGGTATGGGTGCGGCTTCATCGCCCGTGGCGCAAAGTGACACGGGTGACGAAGCCGCACCCATACCATTTTCTTCTGCCCCCCCCCCCCCCCCCCCCCCCCTTTCCAATTGGGAAATGTAAAAAAAAAACAACTGGCCTACAATATAGGTTTTCAAACTCAAACTATTGTGAGCTGCCAAGAAGCCCAAACTCCTGAACATAATAAGAAATTCAGCGGAAATGAATCATTCACAACTCTGAGCACCAGCAGTGTTGTGTTGTTTTTCCCCCCTCTCTCTCTTTATTCATGTACTTTATTTGCTAGCACCATTTTGTTCCCATGGTTTCGAACAGGAAGAGGGTAGAACCCTATACGATCGGAGATAAGATATACTGTATACAATATATCATTCAAAAAAACCTCAACTTATTTTTTTTTCGAAAGATCCCTTCCTTGCCTGACTCCAGCCCTGAATCGCCAGATTAAAAAAAAAATCCCCATATCGATTCAGGTCGGGTGACACTCTCTATGAGGCCGTTGGTATCGATCGGAAAATCTGATCGCAGCAGCTGATTGGCCACCAGCACTGTCACTCAACAGTGTCAAACAACAAACACGGCTGCCCCCCACTGTGGTGAATCGCAACCGTATCAATCTGGCTATTAAATCGACCTAAGATCAGTGCATTTACAATGCATTTATATAGTGTTTTTATCCAATGCACTTTACATAGAGCACATTCACCCACTCACACACATATGTATACACAGTTTACAGTGTTTATGCAGTTTTTATTGTACATGCACACAAGTGAAGAATTCCCAATGTTTTGGGGATCCATTGCTGGGTATGGTCATCTAATGAGGATTATGAGGATTATGGGTAGGGTGTCATGCTATAGCCTGTTGGACTCTTAGTAAACCAGACCAAACACTTGCATCCGAATGATCTCGCTGCATAGAAATTGAGCGTGTGTGTGTGTGTGTGTGTGTGTGTGTGTGTGCGTGTGCGCGTGCGTGTGCGTGTGTGTGTGTGTTTCAGCTCCTATCTATTTTCTCACCCCCACTGAGCTTCATCGTCTGTGTCGCTTCACGTCTGCATGTTGCTTTTCATAAAGTATTTTGTGCCCTTCAACGAAATTGGTGGCAGTTGTTAATGGAGGGGGTGTTGAATGCGTAGGATGAAAGCTCTATATGTTCCCCTACTGGGGCCATAGAAATGTGTAGGAAGCATGAATTGCTATAATAAATGTGTGTTATTTGAGCGTTTCTGTGTTGGACAAGATAACATGGTCTGTTTCCTCAAATAAACAGTGACAAAGGGGTTTGCTGTGTGCGTGCATACAATTTGCTTTTATGTGTACACTGTACTGTCACCATATAAACGTAATGCAAAAATTATATAATAATAATGCAAATGCTACTTACCTTTTGGTTGTGATTAGTTGGTAGTCACAACCTGGTTGCAACCTGGTTGTTACGAGTTGCAAACTGGTCACGCGTAGTTGCAACCTGGTTGTTACTAGTTGCAACCTGGTTGTGACTAGTTGCAACCTGGTTGTGACTATTTGCAAGTTGCAACCTGATTGTGACTAGTTGCAACCTGGTTAACGTGTAGTTGCAACCTGGACACATCTAGTTGCAACCTGGTTGTGACTAGTTGCAACCTGGTTGCTATTGGTTTCTATAGGATCTCGCTGTCTCTCGATAAACAACCGCATTATCACAGAAATCCCCTCACTTAATGACCGGACGATCATCGTTAAGTGTGAATGAAAAGCTCACCAGAATTGAGATATGAAATCGTGCGTGAAACGAGCACACGTGCAACAAACAACACGCGACTCTGTGTGATTACGCACCGTGTAAAACGCTTTGTCACACTGCATGTTTTCCAGCACAAAACGCTGGTCCGGTTGAAAATGAACTAGAGGTATGATTTATTATCCACCACAGTGGATACTTAGTGAAATTCAGCATAGGAAGGCCATGTAATCTACCACAAATCTGACTGTATGTATCCAAACTTTGGCACAATTTAGATCTGAGCCTATATATGCAATTCCATGCTGTTGAATGCTCATCGCACCTCCATATCACTGAGATAAGCATTCACTAATTGGCTGGTTCTGCTTGCATGGATAAATGCTGCAGACAAGCCTGCTACCTCCAGCTCCACCAATAATAATGAGCTATAATAAAGATAAGGGTCTTACTGGGGGAAATTGCAGATTGGGGACCAGTCATATCTCACGCGGCCGCCACGGTCACGCGTTGCACGAGGCTCTGTTGTAAAGTAATCACAGAGATGCTAATCGGTTGTTTTCTGCGGGATTTCTGAAAACCACATTTCAGGACCTCGGGCCACGCAGCGCGATGTGCTGAGATGCTAACTCGGCGAGATAACACTCATTATTGTTATTCCCTTTCATTCTGAGTATAATCAATTCAAATATATGGCAAGAGCTGCAAACGCTGTTATCTGATGGAGTTCCGTAGTGTTCTGTCAGTTACAGACGGTTGTCACAGTCGCACAAGTTACAAACTGGGTTGAACTTATGATGTGTGAAATCTTGGTACATCCATGCCTGTTTAATACAGAACTTGTACAGTATGAAGTACCAGACATGGTCGTTTGCATGTTTTGCAAGAGGAATGAATAATCTCTCGCCCCTGTTATTTGATAATTAGAAAAATGTGTGAAATTTGTTAACACAACTTTCTTAACAGACTGTAAAGTACAGTTTGCATGTTTTGCATGCAAATTGTTCAAATTTGCGTGCATGTTTTGAAATACGGCAATAATAGCGCCCCTCACTGGAGGATTTTTTTTTTTAAATGTCTTCTTTCTAGGCTGCGTTTTTTCTACACTCAGGCCTACCATTCAGAGCTCTCCCAAAGGCTCCTCCAGCTGTAAACTTCAGTCACTAACCAGGACAGATTTAACTCCCAAATTCCCAGAGATTGAAGCAATAAAGACCTTTCATTGATGGGGGGGGGGGGTTTGAGTCCATTCCAACAGCCATGATACCACTGGCTTATTATTGACCCTGATAATAATAACCAGCATTAATGCAATTTTGCAATTGCAAAGTGTGGTGATTGTAATTGTAATTGTCTCTGGGTGAAATATGGGTTACAAAATAATGGGAATAATAAATAAATTAATAAATAAATAAATAAACAAACAAATAATAGGAACAAAATATAGGAAGCCTTTTTCCTCAAGGGCCACTAACTTTAACATTCCTCCCAACCTATGTATTCATATAATCCTACATCGTAATCTCGCCAACTCCACGCTCGCAACAACTAATTTTGGCCTAGAATACCGCAGGTGGATGTAAGGAATAATCAAACAGTCCTCTCACATTAAATGAATAATTATGGGTGATGATCAAACCCAGGCAGCTCCGGCACGCCGAGCACCGGCGGATCAGAGTAATTAAAGCCCATCAAAGGCAGTGGTCCTGGCTTTGAACCGCGTCCAGCTCCAACTAACATTCACTTAACCCACTGTGGTGTCTCAGGTCAGTGGCATTATTAGCATCAGAGCACAACGCAAAACAATAGAATTTAATTAGGCTGTTACACTTTTGTCCAAACTGTACACACGACACTGGAAGACCTTGTTCTCACTGGGAGCTTATACTGAGGGGAGGGAAAAAACAGAAAGAAGTCAATTAAAACAGCGTTCAGCTCCAGGTGTTTCGTTGAAAACTTGGAAGGTTTGTGATGTTGGATTAATCACCCAAGATTCCAGCTGAAACGTTGTCGCGGAGGCTGTGCGGCACTTCAAAGGGTATCGGGGGTAATTTGAAACGAGGTTGAAGTCTCGGCT
This sequence comes from Benthosema pterotum, assembly GCA_039105355.1. Taxonomy (NCBI): domain Eukaryota; kingdom Metazoa; phylum Chordata; class Actinopteri; order Myctophiformes; family Myctophidae; genus Benthosema; species Benthosema pterotum. The sequence goes on from CM076984.1 coordinate 5,105,042, forward strand.
GGATGCGTTCGAGAACATATAATCGCCCCTCACCCCCCCGCCCCAAACCGCCGCAGCAGCAACTACACTACTTTAATACTAAGTACTTCAGAAAAGAAATTGTCAGATGATGCAAGTCAAGGCGGGGGCGATGAAATGAAGACGTAATGCATTATTTTGTTTTGTTTTTTATCTGAAAATCACACATGATGACATCACCAGGTCTTTGTTCATCAGGTGGGCAGATCTGACAATTTTATCAACTCAAGTCAGGCGGCAGCTGTGGTGGAAAGACAAGTAGACTAAATAGGTTTACTTAATGAAGAGAGACACTGCCCTCATGAAAAACACTATTGAATCACTACTCAGTCAATAGTGTTTTTACTAATGCGATGAGTAGTGATTTATGTAGTGATTTCAATAGTAAATATGTAGAGAAATGTCCCGTTTCACTACTGATATTACTACATAATTCCTATTCAAATCACAACTTGGCTGCTACTTAATTACTTCGTCCTCACTATTGGCTTTTTGGAAAGAACTACACAATCACTATACATTTATTGTTGAATTACTACACAATGCTTACACATTTACTGCTGCTTACACAGTTCCTATAGAAAATATAATATCAGTAGTGATTAAGCATGAAACAGCAAATTTCTCTACATATTTACTATTGAAATCACTACATACTAGGCATGTAACGATACACTAAACTCACAATATCACAATATCAGGTTCACGATACGTTTTTTTACGATATATTACGATATTTAATAAAACATATTTCCAGACAAATTAGACTTTTTTTTTCCTCAAAGAAATCCAGTATTCTCTCTCTCTCTCTCTCTCTCTCACACACACACACACACACACACACACACACACACACACACACACACACACACTGCTGTGAAGCAAAATTAGAAGCAGTGGAGCTATGGACCAGAGCTAGTAAATATGGTATTGGTTCGCAAAGACCTAGCAGTCCTTGTGGGGGTTTAAGGGGGTCCCCAAGTAAATTCATGATTATGAATTTATATCTGATTTAACTATTTATTATTTAACAATTTTAATCTATCATAAATTTGAAAACAGCCAATCTACAAGCTCACAAACAACAAATATGTTTCAGATGGGGTCTGCAGTTAAATACATATAGCTACAGGCCTTGTGGGAATATGCATAGGAACCTTAGTGTCCGGTTAGGGGGACCACATTAAGTGACGGACCCACCTATGTTATGTGATGTTGTGATACTAATAAAGGTTGTTCAATAAAGTAAAGCCACGCTGAAGTACACGCGCTAGTCTCGTCCAGATCATTACATTTACAGTACTGTCTAAGTGTATACAGACTGTTACATGGTGTCAGAAGTCCCGAGTCCCGTCACAGTGATAATCGGAGACAACAGAGAGGACGTTTGTGCAAAGAAGAAACAGACGATCGTGCAGTAAGAACTCAGTCAGTTGCTAAGCTAACTACTAGCAGTTAGAAACTGTAGTAGGCTAACAGAGAGCTACCGAGTTGTTTAGAGACTAAGTGCTATTGAAAACAGCGTCGCGCGTGTTACCGCCTGCCTGTCTGCCTGCAAAAAAAAAAAAAAAAAAAAAAAACGGAACGAACGACCAACAAAGAAGATGATGGATTCCCTCTTCTCCATAAGTCCACCAGAGGGCTTCGATTTCTCAGACTTTCCAAGCTGGCCCAACTGGATCAGGAGGTTTGAGAGGTTCAGAGTTGCTGCTGGGCTGGACAAAAAGGATGATGAATATCAAGTAAATTCATTAGTCTACACAATGGGTGATAAAGCTGATGACATTCTGGCCACAATGAGCTTAAGTGAAGAAAACAAAAAGAAATACAAAGAGGTCAAAGAGGCTTTTGATAAATACTTTGTTGGCAAACACAATGTGATCTATGAACGATGCAGATTTAACAAAAGGAGCCAAGAGCCAGGTGAATCGGCAGAATCGTTCATTGCTGCAGTTTATAAACTAGCAGAACACTGCCAGTATGGTGCAATGCAGGAAGAGTTGATCAGAGACAGGTTGGTGGGAGGCGTAAGACACCAGGGCCTTTCAGAGAGTCTGCAAATGGACAGTGAGTTAACACTGGCAAAAGCTGTCCTAAAAATAAGACAACATGAAGAAATCAAAAAACAGCAGCCCGTGGTGCGTGACACGACTAGTACAGACCAAAAAGAAGCAAATGTGGACATGATGAAGTTCAAGAAAAAGTTCCAGAAACACACAGGGAAAGGCGCACAAAGCAAGGGTCAGACAGACAATGAAAAGGGGCAGAAGACATGTGGACGATGTGGCAAAGCACCACCACATCCCCTAAACAATTGTGCTGCAAAGGACGCAGAGTGCAGGAAATGCCACAAGAAAGGCCACTACGCAGCCCTCTGTAGAACAAAGTCTAGCAGAGTGGATGAACTCCAGGAACAGGAGGTCGAGACTCTTCTCTTGGGACAAGTGTCTGCAGGAGGTCAGTCAAAAACGTGGCAGAAGACGCTAATGCTGAATGGACAGCAAACCACGTTTAAGCTGGACACAGGAGCGGACGTGACAGCCATTCCGGCCAAAGTCTACTCAAAAAAGCGGCACGGCCCACTCACCACCGCAACAAAGAGACTGCTGGGACCAGGCAACAACGCTCTACAAGTAAGTGGGCAGTTCAATGGCGTCATAAAATACAAAGACAAGACAACTGAACAGCCAGTGTTTGTCATACAGAGATTAGCCACGCCACTACTTGGTTTGCCAGCAATAGAAGCACTGCAGTTGGCCTACATAGTTGACAGTGTTCAAGGGCAGCCAGTTGACATTAAAAGTCTGTACCCCAAGGTTTTCACAGGCCTCGGATGCCTGCAGGGCCCATACAAAATAAAACTGACAGAAGATGCCAAACCATATGCGTTGTCACTGCCACGCCGGGTGCCCATACCCTTAATTGACAAGGTCAAGGAGGAAATCCAGAGAATGGAGGCTCTGGGAGTGATCGCACCCATCGATGAGCCCACAGAGTGGTGCGCAGGAATTGTTGTTGCACCAAAACCCAACGGAAAAATCAGGATCTGCGTAGATCTGACCCACCTGAACCAATATGTCTGCCGTGAAAGACTCATTCTGCCAGCAGTAGACGAAACCCTTGCCAAGCTGTCAGGAGCGAATGTGTTCACAAAACTCGACGCCACAGCTGGCTTCTGGCAGGTGCCGCTGCACCCAGAATCAGTCCCCCTGACAACGTTCATCACGCCGTTTGGGAGGTACTGTTTTCACAGATTGCCTTTTGGGATTTCGTCAGCACCGGAGCACTTTCAGAAGAGGCTCACACAAATGCTGGCAGGACTGGAAGGAACCGTGTGTCATGCAGATGACATCCTTGTCTTTGGATCATCGCGTGAGCAACACGACCACAGGCTGAGCAAGGTGTTGGAGCGACTACAGAAGGAAGGACTGACACTCAACATTGAAAAATGCCAGTTCGCTGTGGACCGTGTCAAATTCCTGGGTCACGTTGTCAGTGCCCAGGGCCTACAAGCCGACCCAAGTAAAATCAAGGCGATCGCAGACATGCCCCCGCCCACCGACATTGCAGGTGTAAGAAGATACCTGGGCATGGTGAATTATGTAGGGAAGTTCTCACCACGCATTGCAGAGCTCTCACAACCCCTACGAGAGTTGCTCAAAAATGAGAACGACTGGGCGTGGGGGAGCATGCAGCAGCGAGCATTTGAGGATCTGCGTCGAGAGCTGAGCTCAGCCACTGTCCTGGCACAATACTGCCCGAACAGAAAGACAAAAGTTGCAGCTGACGCTTCTTCATTTGGACTCGGAGGGGTTCTGTCTCAGAAGCAACCGACAGGCGAATGGCGTCCGGTATCCTTCATCTCACGCAGCATGTTGGAGGCGGAGCGTCGATACGCACAGATCGAAAAAGAGGCTCTGGCGCTGACCTGGGCGTGCGAGCGCTTTCAGTCCTACCTCATAGGGCTGGACTTTCTGATACAGACAGACCACAAGCCCCTCATTTCCCTGCTGGGGAGCAGAGCCCTTGACGACTTGCCCCCTAGAATCCTGAGATTCAGACTCCGACTGCTTCGCTTCACATACACAATTGAACATGTACCGGGCAAGAACCTGATTACAGCAGACGCGCTGTCCAGAGCCCCAATCCAAGTGCCGCCGACGGCTGAAGAGACGCAGCTGGAAAAGGATGTTGGTGCCTACGTCAACCAGGTGGTGGAGCACCTACCTGCGTCAGAAGGGAGGCTGGCGCAGATCAGAATCGCACAAGATGCAGACGGCGTCTGCAAAAGACTAAAGAACCTGGTGCAAGATGGTTGGCCTCCAAACAGGAGAGCTCTCACATCAGAGCTTCAGCAGTATTGGCAGTACCGCCAGGACCTGCTGATGGCAGACGGACTGCTGATGAAAGGCGAACGACTTGTCATCCCTGATTCTATGCAAGAGGAGATGCTGAACAAAGTTCACGAAGGTCACCAGGGAATCACAAAGTGTATCGCCAGAGCACAACAGTCCATCTGGTGGCCAGGTCTGTCAAAGCGAATAAAGCAGAAAGTGGAAAACTGTGCGACATGTGCAAAGGAGGCACACAACTTCCCAGAACCACTGATGACTACACCGTTGCCAGACAGGCCATGGCAGCGTGTTGGTGCGGATCTGTTCCAGTGGAACGCAGCCATGTACTTGGTTGTGGTTGACTACTTCTCACGCTTCATAGAAGTAGCTCACCTCACTTCTACGACCTCGACTCACGTAAAGGAGAAGTTGAAGTCTATCTTCTCACGTCACGGGTCCCCGTCGGTTCTGGTCACAGATAATGGTCCCCAGTTTGCTGCAGAGGAGTTTGCAAACTTTGCTAAGGACTACGACTTCAAACATGTGACCAGCAGCCCCCGTTACCCTCAAGGGAATTCGGAGGCTGAAAGAGCTGTTGGAACAGTCAAATCTCTCCTAAAGAAGGGAGAGGATCCATACAAGGCCCTCATGGCTTACAGAGCCACACCCCTGGCACAAGGAGCATCTCCTGCACAGCTACTGATGGGGCGCAACATCAGAACGCCTCTGCCCGTCAGTCAGGAGAAGTTGGAGCCAAAGTGGCCTGACCTTCAGGCCTTCAAAGAGAAGGATCAAGAAATGAAAGAGAAACAAGCATCCTGCTTCAACAAAAGACATCGCGCCCAGCAGAGACAAGAGCTCAGACCAGGACAAAGAGTCTGGGTGAAGAACGCCGTGCAGCCTGGGATCATCACAGGTCCAGCCCAGACGCCAAGGTCCTACAACATCGAGCTGCCCTCCGGGAGTCTTCGCCGAAACCGATCTCACATCAGGGTAATTCCACCAGAGACTCCTACTGTTACTAGATCAGGGCGTATGATTAAAAGACCAGTCAGAATGGACTTATAATAACTTGCCTTAGCATAGAGCTGTTGGTAAACGGGGCAGAATAAACCCTGCACAGCTTTGGGGACTCAGGAAGTCTACCCTGACCCCCTTAGATAGGAAAAGTGAATTTAAGTTCATTCATGTTTGATTTGATTAAGAGAAAAAAATGCACTACAAGTAATTCAGTTAAAACGTTATAATGTGTTTGATGCTAAATAATTATTTGATGCCAGATTTCATACTGCACACGTTGAGTTAAAGTAAAAGAAAATGATTGTCTGTGTTGTTACAGTAAAAAAAGGAATTACCAGTTGTTTGTTTAAAAAAAAAAAAAAGAAAGATGAGTAATTGACTAAAAGAGGGAGATGTGGGAATATGCATAGGAACCTTAGTGTCCGGTTAGGGGGACCACATTAAGTGACGGACCCACCTATGTTATGTGATGTTGTGATACTAATAAAGGTTGTTCAATAAAGTAAAGCCACGCTGAAGTACACGCGCTAGTCTCGTCCAGATCATTACATTTACAGTACTGTCTAAGTGTATACAGACTGTTACAGGCCTAGGGGTCCTTGAGTAAGCATATCATGGAAGACATTTGCTTTTGGGCTTTTTAAGGCAAAATAGGAAAAGCTTTGTCAACACTCAACAGCCTTCTAGAGTAGACAAAAAAAGGCAACAAAAAACAACTCGTGTTCTGGAGAGGCGGACGTTTAGAGCGCGCGCGCGCGCGCGCACACACACACACACACACACACATACACACACACACACACACACACACACACACACACACACACACCTCCGTTTACTTTACTCTGTGTGCGCCGCGCGCAGAGAAAGAAAGAGACGCATACGCATGCATCCATCTCCGTTTACTCTGTGTGTGCGCCGCACGCAGAGAGAAAGAGACACGGAGAGGGAGGGAGAGAGAAAGAGAGACACGACAAGCTAGCGTGGCTAAAGCAAGTCTACCGGTACATAATGTCGTTCCCTGTGTCTCTCCTGTAACGTGTGGATTTTAGTTTGCATTCTCTGCTAGAGAGGGAGCGGTGTGCTCCGTGCACCCCTCCCCCACCACCCCTCCTCTCTCTCCCTCTCTCTCTGTCTCTCACTCTCACGCGGAGACAGCTTGGCTACTGTGTACTGTTCCACACTTTTTCAATGAGGGTGATTTGCGCATATATCGAATGTTTCCACCAGACTCACGTCACCTTGGGTCCTCTCTGTTTCGTGTTCATGCTGCAGCCTGTACATTAATGCGGCCGCTGTCGCACGTGTTCATTGTTTTTGTCCCTTCACTAGTTCACTGTGCATTGACTGTTGATCATCGCATGCAGCCACTGATCAATAACGGTAGTATAAGGCGAGTGCGCCCTCTACTGTTAGGATCGCGATACGGCTTTTCACAACATCGATTCGTATTGGCCCCATTTCACATCGATATAAATCGATATACGATATATCGTTACATGCCTATTCTACATACTGTAAATCACTACCGTATTTTCCGGACTATAAGGCGCACTTAAAAGCCTTTAATTTTCTCAAAAATCCACAGTGAGCCTTATAATCCAGTGCGCCTTATATATGGATTGGTTGACTGCAGTAGCTTCTATTCTATGTTAACTGTAGTAGCTTCTATTCACTGCGCCTTATAATCCAGTGCGCCTTATACATGAAATCAGTTTTAAAAGGTGCGCCTTATAGTCCGGTGCGCCTTATAATCCGGTGCGCCTTATAGTGCGGAAAATACGGTACTCATAGCAATAGCAAAAATGCTATTGAATGAGTAGTAATTCAATAGTGTTTTTGCATGAGGGTGTTGGGGAACAGTGATCCACTGCAGTATTGAAGACTTTTACACCATTCACCCCCCGGTCCTGTAAAAAAAAAGGTGTATGTACAGTATTTCTTACTTACAGTCATGGTAGTGGGGGCGATCACAGATGATTCAATATCTGATTAGCCTTATCACGAGTGAGGTCCTAAACATGGCTGGTGGGGGACTACAGATGAGACCCATGAATTCATATAATAAGTCTATGTAGAGGAACCGCCATTGGGCTGCAGGCAGTGATGGGGATAACGGCGTTATCAATAACGACGTTACCTAATCAGATTACTTTTATTAGTAACGGAGTAACCTAACGAGTTATTTTTGCAATTTAGTAGTTAGTTACTTAGTTACATTTCCAAAAAAGTAACTCGTTACTATAGTTCGTCGCAATTCATTTTCTTGAGACTGCCCGGTGTTGTAGTCTATATTCCTCCTTCTGTTAGAGTAGAATAAACCGACTGCGCGTCCTTACTTCTGTGAGTGATGTGCGTAGTTTACATTTTCTGTCTGCACATCCTGTAAGTCCGCGGCCGCCTAAGAAATAAAAGTAAACCTACTGTCTAGCTAGTGTCTAGTTATACTCTAGTATGAATCTTTTATTTTGAAAGGAAGAGGAAGTCCGCTGGCTGCTTGCATAGTGACACAGCTACTCTAGGCGCGACTTGCTAAAAGTCTTGTAAACAATGACGCCGTACACTTTGGATTAATTTTTGGATTAACACGCGCACTCTCGATTGGGAATCGGCTATAAACTCTGCGTTATTAGGTGAGTAATGTTTAATTCATTGTTTGGCCACCGTGCCTTGTCTTATATAGACTACTGTGTAGTTCATAGGCTGGGTTACGATGGGAAGAGAAGCCTGCAGGTTGTTGCCATTGCGCAGCGTGGAGAGGGCATCATCATGCTCTCTGTCTGGTTGTACCGCGTACAGCATAATATTGTCTGTAGGCCTACTGTAATCTGACATAGCCTACTTTGTAGCAACCTAGTTCATAGTGGGTGATGGGTGACATGGTGTCACTGTTGAGTAGCCTACAGTTGTTGTCGGTGGTGGTGGTGATGGTGGTTCATGTGTGCGACTCATAATACAATGCAACTAAATTGTGCATACATTAAAAACAAAGAGAAAAGGAGTATTTTAATTGTGTTCAGGAACGGAAAATAACGGAAAATAATCTATTACGTTACTTTTTATAGAAGGTAACTTGTAACTTAACGAGATTAGTTTTAGGGGGCAGTAGTCCAATAACCTAACGTTGTTAGTTTATAAAGTAACGATACCCAACACTGGCTGCAGGGCAGGCCCCATGACAGAGGCATCATTTTGCGTCCGTCCTCATGTAGGCTGTGAACATTTTTACACTCTCAAGAGTTAATGGTCATGGACAGAAACAAAATACATCTTTAGTTTTGGGGTCTGTGGGGCTAAATGTCCTCAAATGGTGGTCTGTGGCTCAAATGCTGAATAAATGGTGGTCCCTGGTGCTTTACAGGGAAGGGACAGGGTACCATGCATGGGACATGGGACACTTTCTGTTACTATACCAGGTTAGGTGAGGTTTATTTATTTATTTTTTGTTTGTTTGTTTGTTTCTTTTGATAGAGTAGGTTTAGATCGCCATATATGGACATTACAGTGATACTAGGTGACTTTTTCATTAAAACAAATCTCAATTTTGATCTCCATTATGATTGGCATAATATGCCAACCATAATTCAGGAAATGGCTTGTGTGACAAATAATAATTTGTCACACAAGCCATTCCCTGAATTTCAGCCCTCAAAGCCTGTTTTTAAATGTTTTCTGTCAAAGTGATTGATTACAAGGACCAATCAGAATGTGACTTGCAGCGCAAGGTTTGCTGGGAAATGTAGGACCCCATCTAAAAACTGCAGTACGACAGTGCCCACCCGTCAAAGTTACCTACGTTGTAGTACACATAGATATAAAAGAAAGCTAGATGGCTTGAGGTGGAGCCTCTGACGTCGTTCACGGCGGACATCTTGTGAGAGGACTCAATATACTATGGCAGCCCAAACAAAAACAGCTATAACCCGCTCAAAACTTGACAGATTTTTTGCTTTTTTTTTTTTTTTTCAAAAACATCATCATCAATGAGCACAATGTTATGCTCTCCTCTCACAAGATGGCCGCCATGTAACAACGTCACTCCCCATTGGCCAGCAGCGCGGGCGAGCCATCTAGCTTTCTTATATATATCTATGGTAGTACACCTTTAATATGAATTGCAGAAATGCTCTTCCTTATTGGCTTCATATACTGTATTGTCCTGAATACAAGACTGCCCCCATTTCTTGTGTTTGAAGATTCGGAAACAGAATGCACTAAGCATGTTCTCTTGGGCACCAACAGTTGTTTATCAAACGGCAACTGCAATGCAATAAAACAATTAATATTCTTAAACTTGGAAATCATATCTGTGTTTTTGGCCATTTGATCCAGTGCATCGTCTTTTGCAGCCTGTAACCCATAATTACTGTTATTCGTTTTAATCTGCTATACTTTATCGGTGATCTGCAATCCTTGTGTATCTGCTATAGGAGACAAGCATAGAAGGGCTGTGAACACACATAACTAAAATCTAATAACCTGAATGTGTGGAGTGTGCTTATTGTTCCAACAAAAAGGTGTTTATATTGCTGTCTTAAATCTTTGAATCCAATGGCATGTCTCTCTGTTTAATTTCAAAATCCAGTCGGTGTCCACCCTTGCTTACCATAATTTTCCTCTATACTGATCAAGAATATAGTTTTATGGAGATTCTTTAAACTCCACGTAAATCTTTTGGTACCAAATTGACATCATCCTTTGCTAGGTACTGTAGCATTGTGTGTGTGTGTGTGTGTGTGTGTGTGTGTGTGTGTGTGTGTGTGCGTGTGCGTGTGCGTGTGTTGCGTGCGTGCGTGCGTGTGTTGCGTGCGTGCGTGCGTGCGCATGTGTGCGTTGCTTTTCATTAGCAATGACACTACAAATTACACTAACATTTTCCCACACGCTCACGCTAACTCAATTCCTGACATGACACTGCTTCTCTCCACTTAGAACAAAATAAGCAAATAAACAATTACACTAAAAATATGGGGCCATTAGACTGAAAACAGTCACATCGCCATGAAGCATGGCCAGATGTTGTCAACCCTGTGACAACACTGTGCAGTAGTTTGCTATGCAGAATGCTTTTATATCTGCTGATAATTCTCTCCTCCCTAACGTGCATTAGCAGGTTATTGTTGGTTGTGTCGGCACAATGTCGCTTTGCCTGAATTGCACCTTCTAAACTAAATTGTGTTTTACATGGAACCGTGTAAAATTGCAAAATGCGTTTTACAATGGAACATAGGCTACGGTGTGAAGAGTTCATACAAAGTTTACTGATTTCCTATTGAGAATCAAGAACATGCGTGTACATACTGTATGATGGTCATTTAAAAAAAAGAGCACTTTGTGTGTTCTGTATGTGAATTGTAGAGTATTGCTAATAGGTGCTCTTTGCAGAGGGTTTCAGTAATAGGCCTATAGCACAAAGATTATTTGGAGAGGGGTTCAGTAATAGGCCTATAGCAGAAAATAATCTATAAATGTTCCTTTGAATAAGTCTGTGCAGTAGAAAAATCCTTTATTTGGTTTAAGTCCTTTTTAAAAACAGCAAGGGTTAAAAATATGTGACCAATGTGTTTCGGCCAACCATGATGGCCAAAACGCGCTGGTCATTTCTTTTTAATCATTGCTGTTTTTAAGGGGCTCAACATTGTTTGATATCCGTCTCCGTGCTCTTCTATACAGTATATATTTTTTTCCTTTGTCATCTATGCTGTATTGTCTAAAGGAAGTAAAACAATAGGTTTTAGGCCACTCTTCTGCACCAGTGTACAGTGTACTGTATTGTTTACTGAAGTAACAAAGTACAAACTTGAACAAAGACCTCATAAGTGCCAGGCATGAGTTATTATTGGTCTCCAAAGACACACACTAGAGTACACATCATCACTGCAGTGGGAAGGAAAAGAGGTGGAAGTTTAGAGGTGAGCCGTGAAGTTTTTCCCGAGGTAAACTGGAAGGTAATCCATGTCTAGTCGTGACCTTCCTGTGTGTGTTATAGATTTATGTCTCACTTACAGAACTGGAGGACAAGTTTCATATTTGTTGCAGGGAGAAGTAGGCAACTCTCTGCCCTCTGCAGCAAAAGACTACTGCCGTTTATTAATGGGTCCCCTAATCTATTTGGCTACCTTGTGCCACCCTTTATTCCTAACCATGTTTGCCTTTTTTTTCTTTCTTTTTTTTTTTGTTTTTTACTATTTTGAAAAACCTTACAGTTCTGGGGTGATGAGAACTGTAAGGTTCCCCCAGACGCTGCTTAGCATGTTGTCTGGGATCCGACTGACACGTTTGCATTGATAAGACGAAAACCTGGAAGTCCTCGATCAGTGTGGCGGGTTGGCCGCCTTTTTTCAGCCTTGTGCCAGGGTGGCGACTTGCGGTTATGTTTAGGATTAGGGCTAGAGGAGGCCTGTATATTGACCAAAACGGCCGCAATAAAGTAGCCGGATGTGTGTTAAAACTGCATTGTGACGCAGTGCAGTCAGAAAGGCGGGGCTGAGGAGTGAGGACTCTTACGGTAATAAGCAGCCTACTGGGAATACTACTCACTTTATTTTCGATGGAATCCGTTGTGAATTCTGTCCTTTATTAAAGGAAATGAGTAAATGAGCCCTGACAGTAACGGTTGCAACCGTTACATCGGTACACCTGAATGGCAGTGCTGTGGAAGCTGAATTTACCCTACCCGTATTTTGTTCTAAAGTGGGTGGCACTGCAGAATACGTTTCACAGTGTCTTTAGTGTTGTGGCTGTGGGAATCCAATCACAGCCAATAAACTGATACCTCATACCAATAAACTGCTGTTGGTTGTTGGAAAGTGTGTGTGTGTGTGTGTGTGCTGTATGTATACTGTATATCACAGACAATACAGTCAATATACATTTTCGGCTCCCAAAATCCAATCACGTGATCGGATCGGGTCGACCCTAATCTTAAATCATATTATTATGTTCCGTTATACTGAGGCTGAAAAGGAATGAAGAATGAAAAATGACCGGCTGCACGGTCACAGCCTTATCTCCATTATCGGAGGCTATTGTAATCTTCCTGCCTTTCGTTAAAATACGAGGGTACAGGAAAACGGCTCAGGAAAATGGGCATTTGACAGATTTAATGAGACTGGCTGGAGCGAACAATGAGCCTGGTACCCCCACCACCGCCACCGCGGCGGCAGGACCATTCACACTCACTCAATTTAATGAGGAATTAAATCCAAACTGCCAGACAAAGGTGCTCGGGGTGAAGAAGTTTTCCAGACGCATCACCGCCTTCATGCGCCGGATAAAACACTATAGTAAAAGTAGAACTATTGGAGGGACTGCATGTGTTTTAGCATCGCATATGAATGCCGTGTTATGATGAGTGTGTATAAAATGAGTTGATCGTACATGTCAAGTATCGATACTGCAATATAGTAACAGTCCAGATAACATAGATTGTACAAAACATTTCTTCTGAAAGAACATGTAATATTCAACGTAGGCATGGGCAGATATATTGGCCACACAGATATTATCGGCCGATAAAGGCTTTAAAAATCAATATTGGAAAATATCGGTATCGGGAAAAATATGACACAAATATGACTTTTAGGTTTTTGATAAATCGGTAAAACACAATTTACAGAGATGTATAGAGCCACACAATTGGGGGAAAATATGTAGGGGACCTTCCTCCAATTATGATGGAATGGTGGCAGGTCTTGGTGCACGTGCTGTTGGTCTGTTGGGGGGCTGTCCAAATCACACAAATCTCCCGTTGTTTATTTTTTGTCCACCACAAAAGCCTGCATATATCGGTATTGGGTGATATCGTTGGAAATTAAGAGTTGGACAATATCAGGATATCTGATATCGGTTAAGAAGTCAATATTGGACATCTCTAATTCAAAGATCTGCACTGCGTTTTCATCATTTCCCCAAAAATAGCATGCTAACCCACCTCATACAGACTGGATATATATATATATATATATATATATATATATATATATATATATATATATATATATATATATATATATATATATATATATATATATATATATATATATATATATATATATATATATACTGTATTTATTTCCTCAACAAGTACATTTTTAATCCCATACTCTACAAGTAAAACATGTGAAGACTTTCCACCACTGAGGAGCGTCTGGGAGCATCATATTATCATAGGAAAAAGGCTTCCTTTCATTAATGCTAATTACATCACCTCGGACCAGTCATCCAGGGATTTCTTCTTCTTTTTTCTTTCTTCGTGCGTTTTAATGAAAGGGCTTTGAAACAGAGCTTTACTGGGTAAAGTTTTCATCAAAAACAAATCTTCAATTTGTTATTATTCTGGCATATTTGTCATACAACCCCACTCTGTGTATGTCAGCATGCAAAGCCTGTTTTCAATATGTTTTCTAGGGTTAGGAAAAAGTTTGGTGATGGGGGTATATCTCTTTTTTTGTGGAAAAGGCTTCTTTTTTTTGCCTGGCTCAGCCCTGAATCACCATCTCTTTAAATCGTTAGTGGGGCCTTTAGAAAAAATAACGGGTTACAATAAAATACATATTCTGCCACTGCCAGAATGGGTTGACGATGTATCAGACATGTGTCATCTAGCCAAAGAAGCAAGCCACACATAATAACACTGACTGGGACCATGCCAATTAACTTTGTCATTAACCTTGATTATATGGAAGGGACTGAATGCTGAACCTTGGCATCCATCATCAATCAATCCCAACTCGTACCTTGGAGATCTAAGTGAAGGTGTCTGATTAACTAGGAGACATTTTGCACTACCTCAGACTTAGTGGAAACTTGATGCGATAGTTCAGTTGGTGATAGAAGCATGACATTTGGCACAGATGATCTTCATATGACCCTAAACAATAATCTACCTCGGGCCACGCAGAATTCCAAGATGGCGGCCCCCAAAATCCAAGATGTCTGCCCAGAAATGTGGTTTTTCCTTCATAACTTGAAATGCATTGATCTTACGCCCCATAGATGTATTGAACGTTAATACAAAGTTGGCCATTACGGACAATTTGGTACCAAGTATGTGTCTGTATCTCCTACGGTTCTTGAGATACAGCATATAGGTACTTTCACAGCTTGAGGAGAGCCAAATGAGGAGAGACATTTGTAACATTGATTTTTAAGTCAATCAAATGGTGATACAGGCATGAAAATTGGTACACACACTCTGCAAACCCCACTATTTCTAAAAGTACTGCATGCCTTGCAAAATTCCAAGATGGCAGCCTCCAAAATCCAAGATGTCTGTCCAAAAATGTGGTTTTTCCTTCATAACTCGAAATACGAAGATCTTAAGCCCCATAGATGTATTGAACGTTAATATAAAGTTGGGCATTACGGACATTTTGATACCAAGTACATGTCTCTATGTACTACGGTTCTTGAGTTACAACATATCCGTATTCATGAGGCACCAAAAGTGTAACATTTTGGCACATTTCACTATTTAACTCAATGATCCCTTAATCACTTTCAGGAATCATTTTCAGGAAATGGACCTACATGTATCTGCTATCATAAACCACTTCAAGTTTCTCAATTGATGAAACGGGTCAGGAGTTATTAAACCGATCGTAAAGGGCTGTTTCAGTGCTAAATTTGCTGCGTATAGTTAGCGAACATAAGCCACCCAGAAATGTCTGTATGTGCATCTGCCCTTCACAATAAGTGTATATCTGAAGCGGACGCACCAAGTGCAGCATGTGTCCTAGTATAATGGTATAATATGCTAATAGGCGTAATAGTGTAATTTATGCAATAGTGTAATAGGGCTAATAGTGTAATATATGCAATAGCGGTATACTGTAATAGGGTAATATATGTAATAGTGTCATAGTGTAACATGTGTAATAGTGCATTAGGGTAATATGTGTAATAGTGTAATAGGGCAATGTGTAATAGTGTCATAGTGTAACATGTGTAATAGTGTAATAGTGTCATAGTGTAACATGTGTAATAGTGTAATAGGGTAATATATGTAGTAGTGTCATAGTGTAAC
Organism: Benthosema pterotum; assembly: GCA_039105355.1. Lineage (NCBI taxonomy): Eukaryota > Metazoa > Chordata > Actinopteri > Myctophiformes > Myctophidae > Benthosema > Benthosema pterotum. The sequence goes on from CM076984.1 coordinate 5,120,441, forward strand.
ATGTGTAATAGTGTAATATGATAATATGTGTAATAGTCTACTATGTGTAATAGTGTAATATGTGTAATAGTGTAATAGGATAATATGTGTAATAGTGTCATAGGGTAATATGTGTAATAGTGTCATAGTGTAACACGTGTAATAGTGTAATAGGGCACTATGTGTAATAGTGTCATAGTGTAACATGTGTAATAGGGTAATGGGTTAATATGTGTAATAGTGTAATATATGTGCATTAAGGTAAGAGTGTGGTATACAAAATAGCTGTATAGTGTAATTGCCCTATTACACTATTGCACATATATTATACTATTACACATATTAACCCATTACCCTATTACACATAATACACTATGACACTATTACACATATTACCCTATTACGCTATTACACATCTTACACTATGACACTATTTCACATATTACCCTATTACCCTATTACACATGTTACACTATGACACTATTACACATATTATCCTATTACACCCTATTACACTATTACACATGTTGCACTATGACACTATTACACATGTTACACTATGACACTATTACACATGTTACCCTATGACACTATTACAAATATTACGCTATGACACTAGTACACATATTACCCTATTATACTATTACACATGTTACATTATGACACTATTACACATGTTACCCTATTACACATGTTACACTATGACATTATTACAATATTACCCTATTACACATCTTACTCTATGACACTATTACACACATTACCCTATTACACATGTTACACTATGACACTATTACATGTATTACCATATTACAGTATACCTCTATTGCATATATTACACTATTAATCCTATTACACTATTGCATATATCACACTATTACGCCTATTAGCATACTATACCATTATACTAGACACATGCTACGCTTGCGTCCGCTTCACATATACCCTTATTGTGAAGGGCAGATGCACAGACAGACATTTCTGGGTGGCTTATGTTCGCTAACTATACGCAGCAAATGTAGCACTGAAACAGCCCTTTACGATTGGTTTAATAACTCCCTACCCGTTTCATCAATTGGGAAACTTAAAGTGGTTTATGATAGCAGATACATGTAGGTCCATTTCCTGAAAATGATTCCTGAAAGTGATTAAGGGATCTTTGAGTTAAATAGTGAAATGTGCCAAAATGTTACACTTTTGGTGCCTCATGAATACGGATATGTTGTAACTCAAGAACCGTAGTACATAGAGACATGTACTTGGTATCAAAATGTCCGTAATGCCCAACTTTATATTAACGTTCAATACATCTATGGGACTTAAGATCTTCGTATTTCGAGTTATGAAGGAAAAAACACATTTTTGGACAGACATCTTGGATTTTGGGGGCTGCCATCTTGGAATTTTGCAAGGCATGCAGTACTTTTAGAAATAGTGTGGTTTGCAGAGTGTGTGTACCAATTTTCATGTCTGTATGACCATTTGATTGACTTAAGAATCAATGTTACAAATGTCTTGCTCTCCTCAATCTGTGAAAGTACCTATATGCTGTATCTCAAGAACCGTAGGAGATACAGACACGTACTTGGTACCAAATCGTCCGTAATGGCCAACTTTGTATTAACGTTCAATACATCTATGGGGTGTAAAATCAATGCATTTCAAGTTATGAAGGAAAAACCACGTTTCTGGACAGACATCTTGGATTTTGGGGCCGCCATCTTGCGGCCCAAGGTGGCCCGAGGTTGATTATTGTTTAGGGTCATATGAAGATCATCTGTGCCAAATTTCATGCTTCTATCACCAACTGAACTATCATGCATTGAAAACACCATTTTTTCCGCCTAGCTATTTTGCACTACCTCAGACTTAGTCCAAACTCAGCCGATAGTTACAGCTTAAATGGCTTCTAAGTCAAGCCCATCGTCACTTCCAGTCATCCCGGTTCTCCATACATCCGGCTAGCTCACTGGTGCTCTATGCTCCTGCATCCTTCTTGAGCACATCCACATGTGCTAATGTGGGACGTCCTTGTGACCGGTGCCCATGCGTTGGTTCCCACAGCACTAGTTTGCTGGCTGGCAGTTCTTGATGCCTTTGGCAGTGTCCTGCCAATCTCATTCTCCTGGCTGCTACTTTTTGGTATTCCCTCATACAGTGTATTGTTGGTAACATGAAGTTAAGTACTACACGCAGCATTCTGGTGTAGAACCTGTCTAGAGACTTCTGCAGAGTTGGCTTCAGGGTCACCGTTGCATAGAAGATGCTGAGTTTGATTTGTCGGGGCAGATTTGAGTTTCACACACTGGACGCGGTGCGTCATCTCACGGAGTCCCATTTTGTTTGTTGCGCGCATGCTTGTGACATGCAGATGCATGTACGTCTGATTTTAGATTCTTTTTTAATTCACACTGAGCAATTATCGCCCAGTCATCAGGCGATAATTGTGTGAACCAAATGGACCCTAACGGGTCCATTTGGTTCCATTTGTACACTCAGAAAAAAAAGAAACTCATTAACATGGTGAAATACATCTTGATGATGTTATCAAGATGTATTTCACCATGCTAATGGTTTTTTCACCTCCATTTCTAGGAAACACAGAATGAGGGGAACTTTTTTTATCATGTCCACACAAGATATCTAAGGTGTATTAATGTAAAATATTGAAAATAAGTGGGATTAAGTAAATGACAAGACAAAAAACATGGGCCTACTTTTGCCCCAAAAATCTTTTAGATGTGAGAAGTGGGGGGACGCCACCCCCCGTGTCCCCCCTCCACTACACCCCTGGCGCGTGAGCGCGCGCGCACACACACACACACACACACACACACACACACACACACGCGCACGCATGCACGCACGCACGCACGCACCACATTGACAGCCTGTTCCCCAGCATGCCAACATAAACATGATGGATGAAGGCAACTTTCTCCTTACTGATCACACAGAAGGAAATAACAACAGAAAATGTGTGGGACTTATTATGAATTGCTCACTGAGGAGAAAATAACAAAATGATGTTTGACCTCAGTGTTCCGTTTTAACAACACGAGACTTGGGTGTGCATTGGAATTCCCACAGCCTTGCCCTGTTGTAGAATAGAATAGAATAGAATAGAATAGAATAGAATAGAATAGAATAGAATAGAATAGAATAGAATAGAATAGAATAGAAAGTGTGCGTGCATGTGGTTGTGTTTTATTTGTACAAATTTGTATAAAGACGTGTAAATCTTTACAAGGTTGCTTTGTGTGTGCTGGGGGAGATGCTCTTTGGATTTGGATACCCGATGTTAATTTGTTGAAGTTGAATATGTAGGGCAGAGTCCAAAGTAATTTAAATACACTTTATTAATTGCTTCACATGCTTTGAAGTTTTTCACATGAGTAGTACTCTTAGGATGTGCTCTCAACGTTTAATTAACTCGAAATGTTGTGAACAAGTACTTAACATTAAACCAAAAGAGGAAAACTATATAATATAATCTTTTAAAATAACAATCATTTGATGCCTACAATTGGCTGCCTTGCTAATCCCATTTTAATGACATCTCCAAACAGTGTCGGTTCTAAGGGTTATGTGGCCTTGTGCAAGATTATTTTTTGTGCCCCCTCCCCACCAGGGGCGGATCTAGGCATGGGCATGGGGGGGCAATGCCCCCCTAAATGCCCTGACTGCCCCACTAAGCGATTGCTTGCCAACAACCCAATTATTTCAAAGATATGTCAAATTAAAGTGCTTATTATTAAACTGATTTGAAACACTATGCTACACTAACTACAATTGTGGCACCATTAAACCAACAGCATTTCATCATTGCAAACAGAAAACTATCTGAGTCAGACCTTTAGCTTGATGCATGCTGCGTGTCTATTGCAACTTCAACAACAACTGATATTATTGATGCTTTACTTGTCTAATATAAGTCCTGTAACCGAAAATGGTATGGGTAATGGTATGGGTTTCAACACACAGGCCCCAGTTTACGAGGACGTCCCATGCAAACAGCCACAATGTAATTCTCCTTCTAAAACGAATGTACCGTATAGTAGTAAGATAAAATGCAAAGATGAAACTGTATGCATAAAAACATGAAAATGCATTATTAAAACTGAGTTTCCTCTTGATGATCCTCACCAAGCACTGCTGTCATAGGAAATCGAGATGGTAAATCAAATGAGATGAGAAACTAAAACAATTAGTTCCAATAATTTCTCATCATGCTGTACCAGGGAGACAGTTCTAATAGTAATTAAATATCATCCTGCAGGCCGAAGAAAATTCATTCAAGGGCCTGATTTGGCCCCCGGGGCTTGAGTTTACTGGTTGTGCCCCTATAAGTCACCGCTTACTGTATATGGCTTATCCAAATGCAATTAATGAAATAATGGAATTAGCGTGCCACTGAGATCATTCTCTGAACATTTTTTTTTCAACCGTTCACCCTCCATTACCACACTAAACATGTCAAATGGTGCATTTATATAATATTTTTGCAGAGTTTGTGCATCACATTCTGCGATCGCGTGTTGGTCCTTATCTGCGATATGCCACGTCTCAAGCCAGTGAATTTGGTAAAAAAATATATATTTTGATTCCTAAATTCCTAATTTTAATAACCTGATTTTGATTCCTAGATTCCTTATTCCTAAACAGCATGTGCGATGACGTCATGCTGTTTCTGGTGTCTTGACTAACCTATTCTCTCACGATCTGAGCAAAAAAGTTCCGGGTCAAAAGTCAGGAAATGACGTCTAGCCCTAGTTGATCTACCTGTGCGCCCACGACATTCAGGGGCAGATTCTCAGGAGAGGCTTTTGAATGCATTGGATTGAATGGGTGCGAATGGGACAAAAACTAAAGTTGTCGCGGCAATTCTCTCCCAAACGGAAGTCAACAACGGGATCTTTATCAGACGATGCGCTCGGACTAATAGATGGATTAAAGAATGAAATCTAGATTTTGTCGTGTTCTGCGCCTTTGTTGTGACCGGCACACGTCCGACGGTAAGAAAACGACAACCACGGGATCGGCAGTCCAGGAGCCATTAGGGGTTCAGAGTATTGCTCAAGGGCACTTTGCAACTTAACTAGAGGGAGCTCAGGTTTCGAACTATACGAATCCAATCACTATCCCTGACAGGGGCGTTTTTGCCATTCGGCAGACTAGGCAGTTGCCTTGAGAGGGCAAGTAAATACATTACACTTGGCCTCTATAACTACAATTGAACATTTAAAACACACACAATTTGTTCTTTAGTTTAAAAATAGTTCATATTTTTATCCGTGGGGGGATGTATACTTCATAGTCGTTTATATTAACCCGTGGGGGTCGCCTTTATAGTAACCAGTGGGGGGTCACCATTTTCATTACAAACAGAGCAGTGTATATGTAACACTGTTTACATTGTTACACACTGGGTAATCATGAAACCCTATTAAATTGAGCCCCCCTCACCAATGAAATTTCATTGTTGAGGGGGGGCTCCAGGGAAAATCTTGCCTGGGGCTCCAAATTGCTTAGAAACGTCACTGATCCCTGACACCACTGCTGCCCCTTGAAGAGTTAGTTACTGCATTGTTTTGTGTATTATATGTATTGTGATACATATCGTATCGTTAAAACCCTAGCCACGACAAGAAAGGCTATACCGTCAGCGAATTACTTCTCCTATACGAGAGAATTCCCAACGCAAATATGGCGCGTGACTCCGAGCACAGGCTGAGAGTGAATGGAATATCAGACCCAATGCATACAGAGGCTGCCGCACATTGCCCTAATTGAATGACACAGTGGTGGTGAATATGTTTTGGAGCCGCGATCCCCCTTTATATGGAGCTTACAGGGCCATTAGATCTATTCATCTTCTCTTTTCAGAGGGGAAAGAAAGTCATCCGCTCTCCAAGGATATCATATCTTGTCTTTCAAACCAGGAATAAATAAATAAATTAATAAACTAAGCCATCAATAACGCCACCTCTGCCTCTCTCTCTTTCTATATATATTTGTTTTTGTTGTTTTCTCCCTCCCCCTCGGAGGGAAAGCAGCGTCGGTGGTTCCTCTAGTGGATGTGCCAAGTGATTTTCATTCTGCTTTCATGAGTTTCTCCTACGGTGTTTTCTTCAGCCACAAATAAGGGTGACCAGATCTAAGTTGTTTCATTTGAGGGACAGAAGCATTGCATGTGTGGGAATATAGGAAAAAGCTTTGCCAATGCAGTTAGCCAATTGTCAAGTATGAAATACTTGCCATTAATATAGAAAAAAAAAGAAAAAAAAAAGGGGGTGGAAAAGAAAAAAGAGCGATTCGTGTGTGTGTGTGTGTGTGTGTGTGTGTGTGTGTGTGTGTGTGTGTGTGTGTGTGTGTGTGTGTGTGTGTGTGTGTGTGTGTGTGTGTGTGTGTGTGTGTGTGTGTGTGTGTGTGTGTGTGTGTGTGTGTGTGTCTGCCTGCGTGTCTGTCTGTCTGTCTACGAAGCGGCTCATTTGAAGGATTGTTGTCTGCTGTCTGTGAATTATGCCAACAGTATTGTTCTGCAACGTGTAATGGACTGTTCTGCAACTTATAATGGACTATTCTGGACTGTTCTTATGATTGCATTTGCAGTGGCAGTGTCTGTCCAAGTCTGTTGTACTTATGTTGTACTGTTGTAGGCCTATTTATGACAAGTCTGTTGTACTTTATGCTTATATGGACATAAAAGTAGTAAAACAAAGTAGTGTTGTGTTGTTGTGAAGTTACTGCATGCTGGCCACAATGCGTGTGGTTTGAAATGTTGATATTGGGCTGGTAGATCCCGGAGGGGTTGGCTGCTGAAAAGTAGATCTTGGGTCAAAAAAGGTTTTGCACCCCTGATCCTATGGTAGGACTTCTGCTCTGGTTTTGGTGGAATATGAAGTAGTTCACGCAGTGAAAGCAAACTAATCCAAAAAACTAACTTGCTTTATGTTGTTGACCTATTTCTAAAATATTAACACATCCTTTGTTCATTTTTTAACTGCTTCTTATTGACTGAAACCAGAGCAGAACTCCCACCATGGAACTCTGGAAATCAATTAATACAGTTGACACCACTATATTAATGGAAAGTATTTCATACAGCTTAACTTAAAAAAAATCCACACTATCCCTCTAAGATCTTGATTTCATATTTAAAAAAATAATAACAATTCAGGATTCAAATATAGCAAAAAAGGCTAAAACGCAGATAGCAAAATCCATTGATTCAACGTTTAATTCTGGTTATCTAACCAAAATTCAACGTTGAATCAATGCATTTTGCTATCTGGGAATGGTATGGGTGCGGCTTCATCGCCCGCGTCGCTTCGTGCCACGGGCGATGAAGCCGCCCCCATACCATTTTAATTTATATTCGTTAGTTCTGTGACTCAGAGAGTTTTTTGTTTTGAATAATACATTTCTGCAGGTTTAATGGTGCTACGATTGTAGTTTGTTAGTAGTAGTAGTAGTAGTGTTTCAAATCATTTTATATATATTGTAAGCACTTTAATTTGAAATATCTTTTAAATGTGGGTTGTTTTGCATGCTATCATGTTTGGTGGGGCAGTCAGGGCATTTAGAGTGGCATTGTCGTCATCCGCTCCCCCCCATGCCCATGCTTAGATCCGGCCCTGCTTCGAAATGTGGTACTGTCCCATCACGCAAAGAGGGACATGTGGTCACCCTATAGCCACAAAGCTGCCACCACCAACACACCTCGGCAGTACCGACGGTTTGAAGCTCTCAGCGCCTCTATGCAGCTCCCTGCTCCAGCCCTCCTCCTCCTCCCTCCCTCCCTCCATCACCATACTGTCACTCTCTACAACCAAAAAACGCTTTCATTTCACCCTGTGTGTGTCTCAAGTCTCAACCCTACAATTTTATTTCTTCCCCCGCAAGGAATATTTTTCTTGCCGCCGAGGAGCTTTTTTATCGCGGTTTCCCCCTCTTTACTTTGAGGCTGAATTAAGCATCCACATCCAGTGGAGCTTTCAGAGTTAAGTCAATCTGTTTCTTCTTCAAAGCTTCAGCCTTCAAAGTTTCAATCTCAAGTTGTTGTTTTTTTTTTCCCTGCCCCCCTGCTACTCCTTCTACTGTCCCCTGTGTTCTGTTTACTTATCAGGCCTATCCACGCCATAACAACCAATTTAACTTCCAATTGCTGCTTAACTCAGGGGTTTTCAACCTTTTTTTCATACCAGGGCCCACTATTTACTCAGCATGTGAGCCACGGACCACCGTTTGAGGACATTTTATCCCCCACAGACCCCCAAACTACAGATTTATTTTGCTTTTGCTCCAGAATTGCAGGCTGGAAGTCAGATACAAAACAGTCAAACATACAGATCAAAATGACCATTAATCTTCTACACTTGGGGCTAATTCACATGGTGAATATTTTAACTCTTGAGAGCGTAAACATGAAACCAAATGGACCCTTGAGGGTCCATGGTATGGGGGTGGCTTCATCGCCCGTGTCGCTTCGTGCCACGGGCGATGAAGCCGCCCCCATACCTTTTTCGGTTACGGGACTTATAGGCAAGTACAGCATCAATCATAACATCAGTTGTTGTTGAAGTTACAACAGACACGCAGCATGCATAAAGCTATTGGTCTGACTCAGAGAGTTTTCTGTTTCCAATGATGAAATGCTGTTGGTTTAGTGGTGCCACAATTGCAGTTAGTTAGTAGCAGTAGTAGTGTTTCATATCATTTTAAATATAAGCAGTTTAATTTGAACTATTTTGGGTTGTTTTGCATGTTTGGTGGGGCAGACAGGGCATTTAGGGGGGCATTGCCCCCTTAACCCCCCCCATGCCCATGCCTAGATCCGCCCCTGATAAACAGGACAAACATCATTCTGTCAAAGTGCAAATATACAGAGCCGTGGCGGCAGCGGTTGGCCAGAAGGCATCCCCACGACGTGTCGCGGGTTTCTCTGTGCGTTGGCTTGTTGCCATGACAGCATAATGACCACATACATGTAAACATGACAAATGGGTCGTGCCAGACAACCGCTCTGCAGGAAACACGAGGCGCCCGGCGGTGACAAGGCGCCGCACATTCGCCCACTCGCGTTTCCCTTCGCGACGCCATAAAGAACGGTCTAACAGGCTGCTGGTGACAGTCGTATTGACTGTCACGTGCGGATTAACGAGGACGACACCTGTTGTCCCCTCCTGGCTCGGCAGGTGTCTTCGTACTTTAACTACTGTTTTATGTACGGATGATACTGAACACAGGGAAGCACCCTATAAACCAGTGGTGTTTCTAAGCAATTTGGAGCCCCAGGCAAGACCTTCCCTGGAGCCCCCCTCACCAGTGAAATTCATTGAAACCAAATGGACCCATCATGAATTTCATTGGTTCCATGATACCCAGCATTGCAACGTAAAACATTGATGTACATGCACTGCTCTGTTTGTAGGTAATGAAAATGGCCCTCACTGGTTAAATAAAGGACTATAAAATGAACAGGGTAAACCTACTAGGTGGACAAAATATGAACTATTTTTAAACTAAAGAGCATAATATATGTGTTTTAAATGTTCAATTCTAGCTATAGAGGGCAAGTAATAATGTATTCATCCATATACGGCTTATTAGTCTGGGATCCTTTTAAAGCATGTCTGACCTAAACCTAACTATATAAATAGAGGTCTCTGCTTATATTAGACTTTGCAACAACATCACTTCAATGGCTATAATAATGTGATCGTTCCCAACCAGGGAGTCTTTGGGGAATTTTTCATAGATTGCCTCGTTGTAGATTCAAATTGACATATCAGTTGTTCGATTTGGCTCACCAGTTTGGAGATATTGGGCTTATAGAGTAATGTCTTGCAGAGAACAGTTGAGAAAACCGACTTGAAAGGTTCACTTCTGTGGCCTCTAACATCACACCTATAGGTATAAGTTTATTTATTCCATATTTGTGTCAAATTCAGCTCTGATAAATATTTTAATACAGTACTTTAATATGTGATGAGTCTACCTTTCAACTCATTTTGCATAAACATAAAATAAAATCAGTTTTTCTCCTCCCCTGAACAGTTAGTCTTGCCAGATGACTCAACCACAGTCACAAGCGTCTATATATAGCCAGCCCGGGCGTACGGATTGGCACATGTCGACTATACAGGCAGAGATTGCGAACTGCACTGTAGGTCTTTGTAATGTGGAGCTGGCACACGCTGCCTCTACAGCGCTCTCTGAACTCCTCTCATTTACAATGCACCTCTGGTAGCAGAAACACACACTGCAATATTGCGTTCCAAGACTAAATGGATTTCCAAGTGCCTTTGTGCACATTAACGGGTCTTGATGTGTTTTATACAGACAGCAATATTGCTTCTGCGCAGTCTGGGTTTTGTGCAGCGCCGTTATTTATGGTCTGCTCTGACCGTCTATGGGTAATGAAGTCAGCCCGGCGCTTGAGTAATTTATTGGCCTGTTTGTCGCGGACGTAATGGCGTCATGCCTAATTAAACCCCCACACTGTTGTCAGACATCTTGTTTTGGGAGCCCGGGCGTCAGATTTGAACCCCCGCGTGATGTGATACCTCACTCTGTCCTCTCCTAGTGAGAGTTTTGACTCCTTTTATTGTGTTGGCATCTTTGACGAAACAATGATTTTGTTTAAATTGGTCCCATAACTCATCTTGTATTTCTCTGTGGAGTGTGTATACAACAACATGCCGCCCTTGTCGTCTGTAGCACGGGAGAGTAACGATTCATCAACCTAGCAGGCTTTTGTTTGATTATAAAAGTGGCTTCGCACCAGAATTGAGGTCACCCAAGTGCTGAGTATGTTTTTGTTTGTGGAAAGTGTTGCATTTGACTTTTCTGGATGTGTTTTTTGAAGGTGAAGTGGTTTGTTATTTTGTTTGCTGCTCCGAGCCATGGATATTCCATGGCTATATATATAATATATATATATATATATATACGCTTGTTTTGACCAAACATGTCATTGTGGACAGGGAATAAAAGATACAAGCCATTGAAAGAAATGGGTAGAATGGATGTCTATGCATGGGTGCGATGCGCTAGCAAGACGAGGCTAGCGATGCTAACGGCCGTTAGCATTAGGACCGTGTCAAACAACTGGACCACTTCGCCACTTTTCAATGTATCTTCTTTTAATAGGTCCTCACTAATGTACATGATAAAATACTACAATTTCATCATCGTAATATTTATATTTTTATTATCGGGATAGCGATAAATGGCTTCCATTTTCATATCGCAACTTTTCAGGATTAGTAAGCCTGCAGTTTCTATTAGCTTTGAGTGTAATGTAGTCTTGGGCGTATGGCTCCCTCTTGGGTGATTCAGACGCGCGTCTGTTTGTTCCATCTGAAACGCTTTTGTGTTTGAAGTCAAAGCGTGCGTTTCAGTTGTGTCATGGTACTGTATCATAGCTCCAGGCCAAGCACGTTTTTCAGCTGTGGTGCAGCTCTGGGAGAGCAGTGCCGGTTCTAGTGGCCCTGCGAAATTATTTTATGTGCCCCCCCCCCCCCCCCCCTTCCCCCCAACGCACTGCCACGCCGGCTGCATTAACCGATTATAGGCAAGAATCTCTTTTGGTGTTTTATGCCAGGGGTGGCCAACCCGCGGCTCATGAGCCGCATGCGGCTCTTTAGCTGGTTTACATGTGGCTCTTAAGGGCTTCCACATGAAACCATCAAAAACCTTTTTTTTTATACCAGGGCCCACCATTTATTCAAAATTTGAGCCATGGACTACCATTTGATGACATTTTAGCTCCACAGACCCCAAAGCTAAAGATTTTGTTTACTTTTGTCAACAATTCCAGGCTGGATTTCAGAGAAAACAAAACAGTCCAACATACAGATCAAAATGACCATTAATCTTCTACATTCTCTAGTTGTGTCGACTTGGGCTAATTCACATGATGAATATTTTAACTCTTGAGAGTGTAAACATGAAACCAAATGGACCCGCAAGGGTCCATTTGGTTTCATGTTTACGCTCTCAAAGAGTTACATCTGGCTAACCAACTTTCCATCATTTAGCCTGGGGACCACCTGGAATCCTCTTTGATGTGGCTCTTTGCAGTAACACAATGAAAAACGTGGCTCTTAGTATGTGACCGGTTGGCCACCCCTGTTTTAATGTCTTTGCAATGACCTAGCATGACTAAAAATTGAAACAAAATTCTGTCACAGCGAACGTTTTTTTTTAACTCCCGATCAGTTTCCCGTTTCTAGCTTCCAACATTGACCCTGGATTATTATTATATATATTTTTTACTCAGATGGGGTTTCGTCGGCGGCCATATGCAGATGATTTGGGGGGTCCTTTGACACTTGAACTATTGAGGAACACTGATGTACTGTAGGAACTGTCCGGATTTAGCAGTCATTTTGCAGAATCAGTTTTCAGGTCAAAATGGTTGAAGGGAAGTTGCGGGCCACCTGCTCCCAGGCCACCAGTATAGCCTGTGTAGGGTAGTATAGGGCAGGGGTTTTCAACAGGTTCTCCGGGGACCACCAGTGGTCCTTGAGAGGGTTCCAGGTGGTCCCCAGCTAAATGATGGAAAGTTAGTTAACCAGATGTAACTCTTTGAGAGCGTAATCATGAAACCAAATGGACCCGCAAGGGTCCATTTGGTTTTCATGTTTACGCTCTCAAGAGTTAAAATATTCATCATCTGAATTAGCCCAAGTCTACACAACTAGAGAATGTAGAAGATTAATGGTATGATCTGTATGTTTGACTGTTTTGTTTCCCAAATCCAGCCTGGAATTGTGGACAAAAGCAAAATAAATCTTTGGCTTTGGGGTCTGTGGTGCTAAAATGTCATCAAATGGTGGTCCATGACTCAAATTTTGAATAAATAGTGCACCCTGGTATCAAAAAGGTTGAAACCCCCTGGTATGGGGGGATACATAAAGAATAGGTGGCCCCCCTTACTGGTTATGGCCCTATAAGCGACCGCTGATATTGCTTACTGTATGCCTAGAACTGGCCCTGCTCGACAGAGACTACTCCATCAATGGACCCGAGTGTGTTCAGCGGTGCGGCTGTCGCGTCTGTTCAAACACGTGTAAATGTCTTCTGCTGCAGCAGCACAGAAGACAGAGAGGAACCCCAACCATTTCACACATCTGATCAAACCGAGCCTCTCGTGGTCTCTTTGTACTGTTTACGCTTTGTTGTGTTTCCCTTTCCCCTCCGGCCCTCCGTCTCTCTCTCTCTCTCTGACACCAAAGCTTGTTGTGATGTGTTCCTCATCTTGTGAGATTTTTTTTTGCTGTCTTTGAAGTCGCGCCCCACGTTGTCCTGCGACTCCTCGCACGGTCCTGAGGAGTTCCCCCCCTGTCCGTCTCTCTCCCCAACAACCGTCTTTCATGTTGGAACACAACACAAAGACGGTTTCTCAGGGGCGGATCTAGGCATGGGCATGTTTACAATGCATGGTGTTTACAATGTTTGGTGGGCCCAGACTGCCCCACCGAACACGACGGCATGCAAAACAAGCCATGATCTTTCAAGTTAAAGCGCTTATATTTAAATTGATTTGAAACACTACTACTGTTACTAACTAACTACAGCTGTGTCACCACTGAACCAACAGCATTTCATCATTGTAAACAGAAAACAGAAAAAGACCTTTAGCTTTATGCATGCTGCGTGTCTGTTGCAACTTCAACAACAAAAACGGATTATTATTGATGATTATACTTGCCTAATAAAAGTCCTGCAACTGAAAATGGCAACCCCCCCCCCCCCCCCCCCCCCCCCCCCCCCCCCATCCAATGTTACATCCACTCCTGCTCCTGCTCCACAGGTGCGCTGCCATACGGCGAAGGGACTGTCAGGAGAAATCTGGAGAAATTAGATATCATCATTTCCCCAAAATTGCAAATCCACAACCTCAAAGCAGGACGCGCTGCTGCTCTTCCACTACCAGAGATGGGTGTCACTACTGGATTGCATTTTATAGCGCTTTTCCAAGTGCTCAAAGTGCTTTACAATGGTCCATTCATTCATACATTGGGAGGTGAAGCAGCCAACAGTCGACGCCAGCGTCCTCACTTCCCACATTCACAAACCAATGGTGCAAGCTCACAACCCGACCAACTCATTGGAGCAATTTGGGGTTCAGTGTCTTGCCCAAGGGACACTTCGACATTAGAACAGGGAAAAAAAAAAGAGCTGGGATTCGAACGCCCGACCCACGGATCATTGGCCAACCTGCTCTACCTCCTGAGTGACTGGTAGTAATATTATGTAATGAGTAATATAACAAGATTACGTCCTACGAAACAGTAAACTCACTTCAGGTTAGGCCAGGCTAACTGCAGTCAAATAATCCATATATAAGGCACTCCAATTACCGTGTAAGGAACACTGTCATTTTGTTTTGTTTTTGTGAAAAATTAAGGACCTTTAGTACGCCCTGTAGCCCAGAAAATACGGTACTTTCGTCACACTGCTGCTTATATTAGGATCATAAAGATTTGTAAAGTTTTTTTGTGGGTGGGGTAGGACAAAAATAATATAAAAGTAATATGTAATATGTTACATGTTACTCTCGAGTCCATGGAATAAGTAATGTAATGTTATTGCTCTTCTAAAGGGGTAATAAGTAACATATTACTCTCCTAAGTAATATTGCCCAACACTCTCCACTACAGACTGATTAGAGACCCCTAACCACTTGTTAAGAGAACTGCTGCAACCGTAATGAACAGAAACATGAGTCATTATACCACCGTAACAATTACAACCTGCAGGATAGGCAAAACAAGCTTTTAGCTTCTGCCTATTCATTTTGATCATCTGCGTGTTAAAGCTTGTTTTTTATTGTTGTATAATTTGCATAAACGAAACTAAACCGACGATAAGGTCCTTTTTTTACATGGAGAGAGTGTGTGTAAAATAGGCTCTTGAACTGTTTAAAAGCAGAGAGAGAGAGAGAGATGCAGTCATTAATCCAAAACGGTGTAACTGAGCATGGAGAACAGGATCTGTCTTCATTCTATTGTAATGTGCATATCAAAGGTCCTGCTAATATTTTTACACTGCCAGCCGGAACGTCCGGAATTATCATCTGCCATAACAAAATGTCCAAATTATGCATGAACAATGAAGTGGGTGCGTAATTGTCCATTAGGAATGCACACCTCTTAAGTCCACTTAGTAAGTACTACAGTGCTGCAAACGAATATTCCATATTCGAAAGAATATTTGAATAATACAATGTAAAGAGTATTCGAATGTCATGAATTAAGGTTTGAATTTAAAATAAATAGTAATATAAATGCTGGAACAAAGAGGATGTTTCACAGCATAATAGGCTGCAATATTTCATATTGAAATGATATACATAAGATATTCGAATAATTTGGTATTCGTTTGAATCCATATGGTGTTTTAAAAGGAATATTTGAAAGTAAATTTTGGCCAATTCCTACAACACTAAAGTACTAGTACTTGAAGTACCTAGTTCAATCCCCACTATCATTACGTGGATGCCAGTCATCCCAGCAAACACATCTGACTAGTTATGATTGTTTTAAATTAGCTTGGCCTCAATCTGACTCTCTCTGATTCATCCAGGGACGTTCCGTCTTTAGTGGACAGGATTTGTGTTGGTTGAAATCAGGTGATATTCTGGGGGGCCAGATTTGACTAAGCAGGAATGCTGGCTTTGGAAACATGCTCGCCCTCCATTTGTTCGCGGTCAGACAGCCTGGTCAACGATCCATGCAGCTCTGCAGAGGACACACAAGGTCAATCCAGCTGTCTCCTTCGTGTTGTCAGGTTTCTGAGAATAAAGGGGCGCTGTGGATGAAACTAATAACTAATATCCAATGCGGAGTTGACATTTTGACCCGCAGATCCCGCCGTGCAAACTGGTAGACAGACGTGGGTATCGGATGGTCTGCTCATGTGGACACTATATATGCCCTAGTGCCCTGTAAAAGCAAAATGTGCAGCTCTTTCTTCCATTAATGTTTTCACTCCCCTGTCTGTCAGAGACGATGCCTGGAGGGTGAAGCCCTCATTAACACACCTGTTGGTCTGCCCACGCCGCGCACGCCCCCCCCTGCACCCCCGCCTCCGCACGGCGCACGTACACAGCGCCGGTTTCGGTCCGTCAACAAATGGTGCACAGACAACAGAGATGCCTGTTAATTAACACTCCAAGTGCGAGCCCTTTTTCATATTTTTGGAGCTCGCCAGTGCCAGCGATTTTCATCTAAAAGTCATATTTCATATTTCGGTCCATGTTTCCCGACGGACAAGTTAGTGGACGGACACACACTTTTGGTTCCGGGTTAGGCCGTCTCTTGTTATGCTCTAGCAATGGTCGCCGCGGTCGCTGCTAGCTGCTGTTAGCATGGGGATCGTATTGAACCGCGCCGGTAAGTTACGTCACGTACAGTAGCGTTAACGTCAGCGGCATCAGTTGTTACTGTAAATCATAATGATAACGGATGACGTAGATTCATTTCAACGGCATGAAAACTGTTAAATGAAAAAACACACAACCCTCTTATCTGTCTTATAGAGCAAAACAATTCATAGATAGAAATTTATAGAAAAAGATTTATAGATCTTTTTAAGCCCCCCCCCCCCCCCCCCCCCCCTCCCATGTATGGTATGGTATGGTATGGTATGGTATGGTATGGTATGGTTTATTCTTTAATCCCCGAGGGGAAAACATACAGTAAACATACAGTACAAAACATAACGTCATACATCAATGATGTATAAACAAATAACAACAACATATACAGTACAAAGGTCACACAAAAACAACACCGTACAATACATGTCACACACATAAAGACATAAGAGAGCCCTCATGTACAACACTAGTAACCATTTGGTTCCATTTGTACACTCTCAGAAAAAAAGAAAAGGTCCTAAGAGGAGAAAAATCATGGTGGTGGTAGTTCGTGACGGTGAGGCAGACCAATGGGTGTGTAAATGAGGGCTTCGTGCCTGGAGGATCCTGCAAGCAGAGAATAGACCTCCCCTCACACACACACACACACACGCACACACACACACACACACACACACACACACACACACACACACACACACACACACACACACACACACACACACACACACACACTTCTCTTACTCTTCAGTGTCAGCCACCATCTGCTCAATGTCAGTGCAACCATCAAAGACACTTGCAGACACGTACGCAGACGTTGGACTAGTTGAGTCCGACAGCAGAGCGGGAGTAGAGATGCTCAGTTGTGGTAGAGAAGCAGTAGCTGTAGTTTAATAAATATAACATTCATATCATGTGAAACGTAATTCCATTCCGGATATGTTACATGGAGTGCAGTGCACTAGGGTTCCCTGACTGTAAAAGCAGTAATATTTCATTTCTCCACTATAGTGTTCAGCTGGTGTAAGCGCTGCAGTCTGCGATGTCTCTATTTCAGGATGAATACATGAAGGCTCTGCCCAAATAATACTCGGACAAGCCGGAATGTGGCGACATTGAGGGGTCAGAAAACAGAGCTCTCGTGAGGGCTGTTGCAGCCTGAAAGAGGGACAAAAGAGGGACGTTTCCTGAGAATGTGCAAACCCACTTGTTCTGTGTGCCTGCCAGTATGGCAGAAGCACACAGGTTGTGATTCGTCAACTTAATCCATCCTCGTCTATCTATCCGAAATTTTGACCGCTATGGCTGGCCGCACGGTTTGCACAATCCCCGCAATATAGACATCGAAACGTGCGGCTCGGCCGGGAAAGATGTGCTTGTGCTTTTCTTTCCGATACGCGTTACCGTGCCAACGTAATTCGCAATAAACGACGCAAAAAATCCCATTCGAAATGAATGGGGGCACACCGAAATCATCAGAAAAAGAAGCGCTTATTTGGAGCCACATTACTCTGGCACACTGTGGCGTAGAAACACGATTTTAACTTTAAACAGCAGACGCGCCTCTCGACTTCGTCACGGTTTCAGGCGGTATTCGAATATGTTGCACGGTTTGTCCGCTATCGCAGTTCAAAGTGTGCATGGTTCGAGAATTTAGCGGAGCTTAGAGGCTTGCACGACCAGTGAGCGAGTGAAACAGAGTGCGAGATGCAGTGTCTCGAGGTTCGGGTCATGACCAAATGACCCATGACAAATCGTCCTCACGGCCACAATATTCGCTTTACACGCATGGTTTTCGGACATTTTGTAGACAAACTTCTCGCCTTTCACCCAATGTGACCATCAAAGCCCAGTCAGGTACAGAACCGGTGCTACGTGCCTCAGAGCGAGATGACGTGACCTCCCGTCCCCATATTAATTACATTGTAATGTGCTGCATTTTGGCGTTTGACGTTTGTTTTCAAACGCGAATTCTTAAATCGCTCTCACGACCACGTCTTTTGTCGTACCAATACCACGATCGCACACAACATAGCTTGCGAAGTCGTAGCGCCCACATCGAAAAAAGTAAACGCTTACGAGTTTTACTTTTTGCGTGAGAGGCCTTTGTTCCAAGAGAGTGCTACCCATAGACTCCCTGTTTAAACTAATGGACAATAGTATCTGTACTGACACACTGAACACAGGTGTAACAGATTAGGCCCTAATTAGATGGCTGCCACTAGCCACACGCGCGCAGAGACACGCACACACATGCTCTCCTCTACAGTCTATGCTTTGCTGCCTAGTGTACTTGCTCATGGAGTTCTCCATGGGGTTACATATGCCCAAATATGGAGTGTGTGACGCACACGCACGCGCGCGCGCACGCGCACACACACACACACACACACGCATGCGCACGCACACACACACACACACACACACACACACACACACACACACACACACACACAACCACACACACACACGCGCGCGCATACACACACACACACGCACGCACGCACACGTGCGCGCGCACACACACACACACACACACACACACACGCATGCGCATACACGCATGCGCATGCACACTCACACACACACACACACACACACACACACACACACACACACACACACACACACACACACACACACACACACAACCACATGCACACACGCGCGCGTGCGCGCACACACACACACACACACACACACACACACACACACACACACACCACACACACACGCACGCACACACGTGCGCGCGCACACACACACGCGCACGCGCATACACACACACACGCACGCACGCGCGCATACGCATGCACACACATAGTCCGGGTCCTCTCTGAGGTCACCTTATGGGCCACGACTGGTTATTCATGCATGCAGCAACACACGCACACACATATACACACACACACGCAAGCACATATGCACACTCACGCACACACACATTGGCAAGTCTCGGGAAATGAGTCCCTGACGTTGATTGGTGTAACTTAGCTCCGCCCCCTATTCTGATTGGTCGATACTATTTCCTGCCATAACTCCTCAATGCTATGTCATAGAGACATATGGGTGGTAGCCTTAGACTCGGTATGGCGTCCCTGACCCGTCCCTGACGTTGATTGGTGTAACTTAGCCCCGCCCCCTCTTCTGATTGGTCGATACTATTTCCTGCCATAACTCCTCAATGCTATGTCATAGAGACATATGGGTGGTAGCCTTAGACTCGCTATGGCGTCCCTGACCCGTCCCTGACGTTGATTGGTGTAACTTAGCCCCGCCCCCTCTTCTGATTGGTCGATACTATTTCCTGCCTTAACTCCTCAATGCTATGTCATAGAGACATATGGGTGGTAGCCTTAGACTCGGTATGGCGTCCCTGACCCGTCCCTGACGTTGATTGGTGTAACTTAGCCCCGCCCCCTCTTCTGATTGGTCGATACTATTTCCTGCCATAACTCCTCAATGCTATGTCATAGAGACATATGGGTGGTAGCACTGGACTCGGTATGGCGTCCCTGACCCGTCCCTGACGTTGATTGGTGTAACTTAGCCCCGCCCCCTCTTCTGATTGGTCGATACTATTTCCTGCCATAACTCCTCAATGCTATGTCATAGATACATATGGGTGGCATCATTGGATTCGGGTAATGAGTCCCTGACGTTGATTAGTGTAACTTACCCCCCGCCCCCTCTTCTGATTGGTCGATACTATTTCCTGCTATAACTCCTCAATGCTATGTCATAGAGACATAATGGAGGTATCTCTGGACTCGGTATGGAGTCCCTGACGTTGATTGGTGTAACTTAGCCCCGCCCCCTCTTCTGATTGGTCGATACTATTTCCTGCCATAACTCCTCAATGCTCTGTCATAGAGACATATGGGTGGTATCATTGGACTATGTGCTAAATATAATATAAACTTATTTTAGTCCTGTTTGGTTGCGTTTATGGGCGCAACTTCAAAACATTAGCTAATTTACCTACCCACCCTACAGAACTACAAACAAAGCCATGCTTCCTTGTAGCATCACAAACAGTCCTGCCTCTGGCGGCTGCTGATTGGCCGACATTAGCATGTTAGTATGTTAGCATCCCGCAAAAGGTTGCACACACTTGGCGAGTGGCAGGCACACAGTAAAATTTCTTAGAAATTT
>CM076984.1:5143467-5158467 GCA_039105355.1 Benthosema pterotum
GTGCTTGTGCTTTTCTTTCCGATACGCGTTACCGTGCCAACGTAATTCGCAATAAACGACGCAAAAAATCCCCATTCGAAATGAATGGGGGCACACCGAAAACATCAGAAAAAGAAGCGCTTATTTGGAGCCACATTACTCTGGCACACTGTGGCGTAGAAACACGATTTTAACTTTAAACAGCAGACGCGGCCCTCGACTTCGTCACGGTTCAGACGGTATTTGAATATGTTGCTCGGTTTGTCCGCTATCGCAGTTCAAAGTGTGCATGGTTCAAGAATTTAGCGGAGCTTAGAGGCTCGCACGACCAGTGAGCGAGTGAAACAGAGTGCGAGATGCAGTGTCTCGAGGTTCGGGTCATAACCGAACAAATCGTACTCACGGCCACAATATTCGCTTTACACGCGTGGTTTTCGGACATTTTGTAGACAAACTTCTCGCCTTTCACCCAATGTGACCACTAAAGCCCAGTCAATTACAGAACCGGTGCTACGGGCCTCAGAGCGAGGTGACGTAACCTCCCGTCTCCATATTAATTACATTATAATGTGCTGCATTTTGGCGTTTGACGTTTCTTTTGAAACGCGAATTCTTAAATTGCTCTCACGACCACGTCTTTTATCGTACCAATACCACGATCGCAAACAACATAGCTTGCGAAGTCGTAACGCCCACAACGAAAAAAGTAAACGCTTACGATTTTTAATTTTCACGTGAGAGGCCTTCGTTCCAAGAGAGTGCTAGCCATTGACTCCCTGTTTAAACTAATAGACAATAGTATCTGTACTGACACACTGAACACAGGTGTAACACATTAGGCCCTAATTAGATGGCTGCCACTAGCCACACGCGCGCAGAGACACGCACACACATGCTCTCCTCTCCAGTCTATGCTTTGCTGCATAGTGTACTTGCTCATGGAGTTCTCCATGGGGTTAGACACGCCCAAATATGGAGTGTGTGATACACACACACACACACGCACACGCGCGCGCGCACACACACACGCACGCACGCACGCATACGCATGCACACACACAGTCCGGGTCCTCTCTGAGGTCACCTGATGGGCCACGACTGGTTATTCATGCATGCAGCAACACACGCACACACATATACACACACGCAAGCACACATGCACACTCACGCACACACACATTGGCAAGTCAGTTGGCAAAACATCCTCTCTCTCCTGTATCATCTATTTCCTGCCATAACTCCTCAATGCTATGTCATAGAGACATATGGGTGACATCATTGGACTCGGATAATGAGTCCCTGACGTTGATTGGTGTAACTTAGCCCCGCCCCCTATTCTGATTGGTCAATACTATTTCCTGCCATAACTCCTCAATGCTATGTCATAGAGACATATGGGTGACATCATTGGACTCGGATAATGAGTCCCTGACGTTGATTGGTGTAACTTAGCCCCGCCCCCTATTCTGATTGGTCAATACTATTTCCTGCCATAACTCCTCAATGCTATGTCATAGAGACATATGGGTGGCATCATTGGACTCGGATAATGAGTCCCTGACGTTGATTGGTGTAACTTAGCCCCGCCCCCTATTCTGATTGGTCGATACTATTTCCTGCCATAACTCCTCAATGCTATGTCATAGAGACATATGGGTGGCATCATTGGACTCGGGTAATGATTCCCTGACGTTGATTGGTGTAACTTAGCCCCGCCCCCTATTCTGATTGGTCGATACTATTTCCTGCCATAACTCCTCAATGCTATGTCATAGAGACATATGGGTGGTAGCATTAGACTCGGTATGGCGTCCCTGACCCGTCCCTGACATTGATTGGTGTAACTTAGCCCTGCCCCCTCTTCTGATTGGTCGATACTATTTCCTGCCATAACTCTTCAATGCTATGTCATAGAGACATATGGGTGGTAGCATTAGACTCGGTATGGCGTCCCTGACCCGTCCCTGATGTTGATTGGTGTAACTTAGCCCCGCCCCCTCTTCTGATTGGTCGATACTATTTCCTGCCATAACTCCTCAATGCTATGTCATAGAGACATAATGGAGGTATCTCTGGACTCGGTATGGAGTCCCTGACGTTGATTGGTGTAACTTAGCCCCGCCCCCTCTTCTGATTGGTCGATACTATTTCCTGCCATAACTCCTCAATGCTATGTCATAGAGACATATGGGTGGTATCATTGGACTATGTGCTAAATATAATATAAACTTATTTTAGTCCTGTTTGGTTGCGTTTATGGGCGCAACTTCAAAACATTAGCTAATTTACCTACCCACCCTACAGAACTACAAACAAAGCCATGCTTCCTTGTAGCATCACAAACAGTCCTGCCTCTGGCGGCTGCTGATTGGCCGACATTAGCATGTTAGTATGTTAGCATCCCGCAAAAGGTTGCACACACTTGGCGAGTGGCAGGCACACAGTAAAATTTCTTAGAAATTTTGTTTCTAGTTGATAAATGACTTTGGGCATATATGTCCTAACAAGCCTTAAATTGAACGCCCATTGACATCCAGATAAAAGACGTTGATGCTAGGCCATAATAGGGACGTCCATTCATGTCCAGATTTAGTTCTGTGTGCCTGCCAGTATGGCAGAAGCACACAGGTTGTGATTCGTCAACTTAATCCATAATCATCACTCATCTATCTATCCGAAATTTTGACCGCTATGGCCGGCCGCACGGTTTGCACAATCCCCGCAATATATACATCGAAACGTGCGGCTCGGCCGGGAAAGATGTGCTTGTGCTTTTCTTTCCGATATGCGTTACCGTGCCAACGTAATTCGCAATAAACGACGCAAAAAATCCCCATTCGAAATGAATGGGGGCACACCGAAAACAACAGAAAAAGAAGCGCTTATTTGGAGCCACATTACTCTGGCACACTGTGGCGTAGAAACACGATTTTAACTTTAAACAGC
The DNA here is from genome assembly GCA_039105355.1 of Benthosema pterotum. Classification (NCBI taxonomy): domain Eukaryota; kingdom Metazoa; phylum Chordata; class Actinopteri; order Myctophiformes; family Myctophidae; genus Benthosema; species Benthosema pterotum. The sequence continues at coordinate 5,146,393 of CM076984.1, forward strand.
AGACGCGGCTCTCGACTTCGTCACGGTTCAGACGGTAATCGAATATGTTGCACGGTTTGTCCGCTATCGCAGTTCAAAGTGTGCATGGTTCGAGAATTTAGCGGAGATTAGAGGCTCGCACGACCAGTGAGCGAGTGAAACAGAGTGCGAGATGCAGTGTCTCGAGGTTCGGGTCATAACCGAACAAATCGTACTCACGGCCACAATATTCGCTTTACACACGTGGTTTTCGGACATTTTGTAGACAAACTTCTCGCCTTTCACCCAATGTGACCACTAAAGCCCAGTCATTTACAGAACCGGTGCTACGGGCCTCAGAGCGAGATGACGTAACCTCCCGTCTCCATATTAATTACATTATAATGTGCTGCATTTTGGCGTTTGACGTTTCTTTTCAAACGCGAATTCTTAAATTGCTCTCACGACCACGTCTTTTATCGTACCAATACCACGATCGCACACAACATAGCTTGCGAAGTCGTAACGCCCACAACGAAAAAAGTAAACGCTTACGAGTTTTAATTTTCGCGTGAGAGGCCTTCGTTCCAAGAGAGTGCTAGCCCTTGACTCCCTGTTTAAACTAATGGACGATAGTATCTGTACTGACACACTGAACACAGGTGTAACACATTAGGCCCTAATTAGATGGCTGCCACTAGCCACACGCGCGCAGAGACACGCACACACATGCTCTCCTCTCCAGTCTATGCTTTGCTGCATAGTGTACTTGCTCATGGAGTTCTCCATGGGGTTAGACATGCCCAAATATGGAGTGTGTGACGCACACACGCGCGCACAAACATACACACACACACACGCACACGCACGCACGCACACGCACGCATACGCATGCACACACACAGTCCGGGTCCTCTCTGAGGTCACCTGATGGGCCACGACTGGTTATTCATGCATGCAGCAACACACGCACACACATATACACACACGCAAGCACACATGCACCCTCACGCACACACACATTGGCAAGTCAGTTGGCAAAACATCCTCTCTCTCCTGTATCACCTGTATCATCATTTCCTGCCATAACTCCTCAATGCTATGTCATAGAGACATATGGGTGACATCATTGGACTCGGATAATGAGTCCCTGACGTTGATTGGTGTAACTTAGCCCCGCCCCCTCTTCTGATTGGTCGATACTATTTCCTGCCATAACTCCACAATGCTATGTCATAGAGACATATGGGTGGCATCATTGGACTCGGGTAATGATTCCCTGACGTTGATTGGTGTAACTTAGCCCCGCCCCCTATTCTGATTGGTCGATACTATTTCCTGCCATAACTCCTCAATGCTATGTCAGAGACATATGGGTGATAGCATTAGACTCGGTATGGCGTCCCTGGCCGGTCCCTGACATTGATTGGTGTAACTTAGCCCCGCCCCCTCTTCTGATTGGTCGATACTATTTCCTGCCATAACTCCTCAATGCTATGTCATAGAGACATATGGGTGGTAGCATTAGACTCGGTATGGCGTCCCTGACCCGTCCCTGACGTTGATTGGTGTAACTTAGCCCCGCCCCCTCTTCTGATTGGTCGATACTATTTCCTGCCATAACTCCTCAATGCTATGTCATAGAGACATAATGGAGGTATCTCTGGGCTCGGCATGGAGTCCCTGACGTTGATTGGTGTAACTTAGCCCCGCCCCCTCTTCTGATTGGTCGATACTATTTCCTGCCATAACTCCTCAATGCTATGTCATAGAGACATATGGGTGGTATCATTGGACTATGTGCTAAATATAATATAAACTTATTTTAGTCCTGTTTGGTTGCGTTTATGGGCGCAACTTCAAAAGATTAGCTAATTTACCTACCCACCCTACAGAACTACAAACAAAGCCATGCTTCCTGTAGCATCACAAACAGTCCTGCCTCTGGCGGCTGCTGATTGGCCGACATTAGCATGTTAGTATGTTAGCATCCCGCAAAAGGTTGCACACACTTGGCGAGTGGCAGGCACACAGTAAAATTTCTTAGAAATTTTGTTTCTAGTTCTGTGTGCCTGCCAGTATGGCAGAAGCACACAGGTTGTGATTCGTCAACTTAATCCATCATCACTTATCATCTATCTATCCGAAATTTTGACCGCTATGGCCGGCCGCACGGTTTGCACAACCCCCGCAATATATACATCAAAACGTGCGGCTCGGCCGGGAAAGATGTGCTTGTGCTTTTCTTTCCGATGCGCGTTACCGTGCCAACGTAATTCGCAATAAACGACGCAAAAAATCCCCATTCGAAATGAATGGGGGCACACCGAAAACATCAGAAAAAAAAAGCGCTTATTTGGAGCCACATTACTCTGGCACACTGTGGCGTAGAAACACGATTTTAACTTTAAACAGCAGACGCGGCTCTCGACTTCGTCACGGTTCAGACGGTATTCGAATATGTTGCACGGTTTGTCCGCTATCGCAGTTCAAAGTGTGCATGGTTCGACAATTTAGCAGAGCTTAGAGGCTTGCACGACCAGTGAGCGAGTGAAACAGAGTGCGAGATGCAGTGTCTCGAGGTTCGGGTCATGACCGAACAAATCGTCCTCACGGCCACAATATTCGCTTTACACGCGTGGTTTTCGGACATTTTGTAGACAAACTTCTCGCCTTTCACCCAATGTGACCATCAAAGCCCAGTCAGGTACAGAACCGGTGCTACGTGCCTCAGAGCGAGATGACGTGACCTCCCGTCCCCATATTAATTACATTGTAATGTGCTGCATTTTGGCGTTTGACGTTTGTTTTCAAACGCGAATTCTTAAATCGCTCTCACGACCACGTCTTTTATCGTACCAATACCACGATCGCACACAACATAGCTTGCGAAGTCGTAGCGCCCACATCGAAAAAAGTAAACACTTACGAGTTTTAATTTTTGCGTGAGAGGCCTTTGTTCCAAGAGAGTGCTACCCATTCCCACTCCCTGTTTAAACTAATGGACAATAGTATCTGTACTGACACACTGAACACAGGTGTAACAGATTAGGCCCTAATTAGATGGCTGCCACTAGCCACACGCGCGCAGAGACACGCACACACATGCTCTCCTCTCCAGTCTTGCTTTGCTGCATAGTGTACTTGCTCATGGAGTTCTCCATGGAGTTACATATGCCCAAATATGGAGTGTGTGACACACACACACACACACACACACACACACACACACACACACACACACGCATGCGCATACACGCATGCGCATGCACACGCACACACACACACACACACACAACCACACACACGCGCGCGCGCGCACACACACACACACACATGCGTGCGCATACACACGCACGCACGCATGCGCACACACACACAAACACACACATGTACATACACGCATGCGCATGCACACGCACACACACACACACACACACACACACACACACACACACACATGCGCGCGCATACACACACGCACGCACGCGCGCACACACACACACGCATGCGCATACACGCATGCGCATGCACACGCACACGCGCACGCACGCGCGCGCGCGCGCACGTGCGCACACACACACGCGTGCGCATACACACACACGCGCGCGCACACACACATACACACACACACACACACACACATTCTTACATATGTTAACTACTTAGGACCACTCCAAAAAAATGGACTATTGCTATCCTTTTTAGGACCACCCTTTCTAGACATTGTAGAGACATATGAATTACACTCCTGAACATGAAAAAAAATCTATTTTAATACAATCACCGCAGATTGTATTAAAATTCATTTTAGAACATTCTAGATATTAACAATTTTACCCTACTTGTTAGGACCAAGAGTGGTCCTAACAAGTATAGTCAAATTGTTAACATTGTAGAAACATTGTAGAAGCTAATACCTTTTGTTAACGTAGATGTATTGGCTCTTATGAGTTTAATCATGTTTGTAAATACATCGAAGATGCAAATATACTCCACTACAAGTGGTTGCCTTGGCCTGGAAGAGAGGTCATCAGGTGGTCTCCAACCTTCGTAGAGTGTTTCGACCCTTGCCCACGACACTCTCCAGTTGGCTGGTCAGCAGTGATTGGCCAGATCACTGCCCCTCTCCTCCAGGCTACATGTTTCTATGTACTAGAAGGTCTTTTTTCCAGGACTTGTGTTCTGCAACGTTAGAGGGACACCCCTTTCCACTAGTGCTACGAAGATGTAATAAACACCAAAAAATATTATTTGAGCTCTACAAGACAAATCTCACTTCAAATGTTGAATACACACAATAGAACTCAAAATATAGCCACCTGACATGATGCTGTATTAGGAGGACAAAAGATAATGAGTTGCTTAGCTCCGCCCATGACACAAATGGTAATTGTCAGGACTATCTTGATTTGTATGGACCATGGCTATACAACACACTTACAAGACATACAGGTGAATTAAAGGGTCAAACATGAATAAATGGGACATGCATTCAAAGTGAAATATACTGTAGACACCGTGCTATTCAAAGCTGCTATTCATCCCATGGTTTTGAGGCAGTACATGATGAGCGTTCAGGCAGACTAGTCTGGTCCTGAATGCCCCAAAAAATGGTGGCTGATGACATTTAGACCTTAAGCAAGGTCCAATTCTGCCACTGTGACACTGTGGCCAAGTGACACTGTGCTGAATGCATTTTGCCACATGCCAAGTGATACAAGTGACCGTTTTGTCAGAAATTGAGTAATTAGCAAGTAAAACCCCAAATTAACAACAGTTAAAAAAAAGAAAAGAAAAATCAAATAGCTTTAATTTTGATATTTAATGTACATAATGGGTTAACCCCTTGGTTAGTCCTTTAGGAGGGCTGTTTGTCCACCGCTCATGTCTCTTCCATGTCCGGCGTTGGGAGTCTGGTGCAACGCACAGGTCCTGTGCCTCCTGGTGAGACGTAGGAGGGGCACGGACAGGTGTCAAACCACAGAGCCTAGTCCCTCCACGCATCAGAACCTCCCAGTTTTGGCGGAGTATTTCAGGGGCGGTGGATTGGACGGCCTTGGCCTTTCCCTTGTGGGATTGATCAGGGGTAGCTACTGGGACGTGAGTCGGGGTGTCATGAACCCCGGCTGGGTCACCTGAGTGAGGGGTATGATGTTCGAGAGACCCGAAACCCCAATGAGCTTAGGATACATCACTGAAGACACGTCCCAGGTTGCATCCATTCGATGTATTAAAAAAAAACCTTTCTATATGATTTTTATGAGCCAAATTCATTTCAAGTGATACAAATCCCCATTTTAATCTAATAATCTAATCTAATAATTAGGATAATGAATAACTAAAATAGAAATTGGTCTAATTCTGATAAATTGTACTTAAGTTGTTTTAAGTTGTTTCTATATGATTTTGATGTGCTGAAACCACTCTGCCATATGCCAAGTGATATGAGGCAGATTTTTTTTCTGGAAACCAAGCTCACAGGGCTTTTATAAGATGTGCCTGTAGGCCACTAAAAGTATAGACCTATTCCATTTCATGGTGATTATGCAATACAGCAAAAAATCATAAACAACAAAAGTACATCAAAAATTATAGCCAATTTCCAATTTTCGTAATTGCTTATTATAACTACTAAATTTCTAACAAAACCGTCACTTGTATCACTTGACATACGGCAGAAATGGATTCAGGACATCAAAACCGGACACTTTTGCCTGTGACCAAAAAGAGAGATTTAAGACTTACTTATGAGCTTGTAGATTGTTTCTTAGATTTACTTTGACTTATTAATGAAGTTACTTTAGAGAAAATCATTTCATTTTGAATTTGATAAACAATTTTAATAATTGAAAAAACAATTTTAATAACTGAGAAAAACAAATAAAAATAATAAAGGAAACAACAAACACAATAATAATGAGGGTAATAATAATAATAATTAACAATTATAAGGGTAATAATAATAATGGGACCACATTTTTTTATCTTCCCAGGGGAGAAATTTGTCTAGCATTACATGCACATTACAATATGCCTCCAATTTAGGCAAATCAGACGCTCTTAAAGGGGTATTTCACTTTCAAAAAAACGTTTTGTCTTTTTATGGTCTACTCAGTTCCATGCACATTAACCCCTTTATATACTGATCTCCCCCAAATCCAATAAAATACACATTTTGAGAGATAAATGCATTTTCCTCCAGTTTGCTTAACAAAACAGCTATAGTACCTGAATGTTCAGATGGCACTTGCCTGGAAAGCTTCACACAAAAAGGATGAGGAGAGTGTGGTAGTCAGACCTCAAGAGTGAAGTATAGCTACAATGGAGTCAGTGCTGCCATTTGGGGCCAATACATTGACCCTTTGAGATCACAAGCTTCTGGGCTAGAAACATTGTTAATAGGAGGAGATATGTATATGATAGGTTACTTCTTGCTGATCCCTGCTGGCTGACCTGGTATTATAATCAGAGTACCTAGTAGTAAAAGAATAGGTAGACATCAATGGCAATGACAACTGCGTCAGCCGCATCCCTTCCGACCTGGAATGACATTGTCAATGTTGACATGGCTTTTTAAACTTGTATTCCACCCTCTGTGAACATCACAGTTAAGAATGGTGCCATTGCATAGGCCTACACATGACCATTGAATAGATAGAATTTAGTTAATATACTTCTGGCAACTGGTGTGACAACTCGTGTGATGACCACATTCATGAGTTTGATTTAAGCATATTTGCATGAATTGAAATTCCAAAACCAAATAGACAAACGATAGGAAGCGCTTGTTGTCTTTAGACGGACCACCCTGGAGCTATTCAGTCACTGTCCTATGCATGTGGGCGGTGCTTCAAAGCACCCACACGGCTAGGGTTTGTTGGTAAATCAAGCGCTCCCTTCCCCAGGTCATCTTCACAATACAGTGGAAAGAAATAGCGCACCTGGGTTTGTTATTATCTGATTCAAGGTGTGGAGTATTGGGACTAAGAGTTTTAGAATCAATCATACACAGCACTTTGACATACACATGAATTATAAGGACATTTTAAGAATTATCAGGACCTTCTGGCAGTCAAATTTGGGCATGAACGGATGAATATGCATCATCATCATCATCATCATCATCATCAATACTATAATTCAGAAAATGTCTGTCTGAATGTCTGAAACCGCCATTACTCCTCGCTGGCTGCACCAATCGCTCACACGGTTTCACACGGTTGTTAACCATAATATTAGGAAGAGACTGACAAAGCCCTTTTTTCAAAATTAACGCATTATATTGGATCACCACATCATACATATATGGGGATACTCTGACCTCACGCACCATGGTTTGATTATGTTTGAGTCACCACGTCATACCTATATGGGATACTCTGACCTCACGCCCCAGGGTTTCATTATGTCTGAGTCACCACATCATGCCTATTATGGGGATACATGTGACGTAGTGCTTTGTAGACGTAAAGCTTCATAGACGTAATAGGGAAATGTAGCAGTGCTGAAGACGTGTCCCAGATCACAAATACAACGGGCACAAACGGCATGATAGACATTTTAACAGGTAGTTAATTAATAACACATTCCACAAATAAAATGCATAATTGTGCATTAGATACTATACAACTCTATTTCGGGTGGATGTTTTTGTATTTCTGGCATCAGGGGGTTAATAACTACAAAATGTCAAAGGGATATTAGCAGGCACCCTCTTGAATTCTTAAGAGGTTGCCCTAAGCTACAAGACTCGGTTCAGCCCAAAAACAGCGCGCCGGCTCCCAACTAAAGTATATGGGAATGCTAAAGAACATATTAAACCATTGATTAGTGCTAAAATATGAGAAAACAAAGGATTGCTTTCCAGAAAGGCACACTTTTCAATATGTGAAGACACAAATTGTCTACAACATAACATCTGCCCATGATAAACATCTCTCACTCTTCATTGGCAATTTTAGAACCTCATACAGGTTCAGCATAATAGCTTCTTCACTTGGACAGGATACCACCAAATATGACTAAATTCAATAGACTATGCTGAGCTAATATTGTTCTGCTAAAGACATGGAGAAGTTGGAAGAGTTACACAACAACACTGCTCTAACAGGGAGACAGCATATGTTAGGATGTTGATATTTGCCTTATAATTTACTAATAGACATAGATACTAGAAATTGAGATTGATACTGGGGCAATGTAAGATTACCAAAAAACACACATTAATGCACCTGCATGGGTTTTGTCCAGACTGCTTCAACCAACCAAAAGATTTAGGCAGTTTGCCTGTAGAGTGCAGGGTCGTTAATTAGGCTGCATTGCTTAATTAACGACCCAACCATTGCAGTATGGGGGAAGGGCAGCAGTTGAACTGAGCTTACAGAACTACAGCAGTGAATTGTTCTTACAGGTGAAAGACAAAATCAGAGTATCCTGTTATTGCATCATACTGATTTTTGCCTCACACAAACATCTATTCTAATCACATAGTATACGTGTATTTAAACTGGCTAAAATAAACATTGATATGAACTGTTTTGGATATGTGATATAGTAGTGATTCTTGTAGCTGGGAGTCACTTCTTAAGAAATCAAGAGGGTGCCCACTGATATGCCTCGGGCATTTTTAATTATTAACCCCTTAATGTCCAAAATATAAAAAAAAATCCATACAAAATACAGTTGTATGGTATTTAATGCAAATTACTTGGTCTAAATGCATCAAATTTATCATTATATAGTGTTTGTGAATATGGATATGCACAAAGTATATGATTATTAATTATTGAATTGTTAATTAATGCACATTAACCCCTTTATGTACCGATCTCCCGCAAATCCAGTAAAGACTCGGTTCAGCCCAAAAACAGCGCGCGGGCTCCCAACTAAAGTATATGGGAATGCTAAAGAACATATTAAACTAGTGATTAGTGCTAAAATATGAGAAAACAAAGGATTGCTATCCCGAAAGGCATACTTTTCAATATGTGAAGACACACATTGTCTGACTGCAGCCAAGTTGAAAGGTCATAGAGGTAGTAAGTAAAAGAAAGACAAGAGCGGTAATAATTCAGTAATACGCCTGAGTGAAAAGGTAGGTTTTAAGCCGGGCTTTAAAGTATAGGACATAAAAGGGGACAGGCTTGAGACAAAAATTTACAGAGTGATGTCAGAGGGGTCACAGAGTGATGTCAGAGGGGTCATGTCTATGTTCCCTCAGCTCTTAAAGTCAGGTTAGGATTAGGGGTAGGGATAGTAATAGATTAACCCTAACCCAAACGCCCAAACCTAACCCTAAACGAAGGCATGTCAAATGTCGCGAAGTAACGTTTGACATGCTTTCGGTTAGGGTTATGGTTTGTGCGTTTGGGTTGGGGTTAGTCAGCGAGGGAACATAGACCTGAGGGAACATAGAAATGGTCCCATGTCAGACACGTGTCACCATGATGATGCGGGCTGCCAGACACTTGTTACGATGAGTGAACATGATTATGTCATCAGTGTGACCCGCCCCAGAGTTTTCTAAACTCTGACCCGCCCGCCCACCCTCGGACAAAGTTCCCCGAGTTCTACAGTTACATGCGACCTGCGGCCTATATGAGCTATATATAGTAATTTATTGTATAATTAGTGTGGTTGCCTTAAAGGCAACACACTATTGTTATTAGTGTGGTTGCCTTTGGGCGACCACACTCTGCAATTCCCTCTGGAATTGCTCCTATCTAGTTAAAATATTAAGTTTGCCAGATGGTCCTAAGTAGGACACACACACACACACACACCCCACACACACCTGATACACACCAAATGTAAAAATGCCTCCTTTTTAGGGCCATATGTAAAAACGCCTCCTTTTTAGGACCATGCCAATTTCAACACCAGGCATGGCTTATGACATTCTCTATCTGTTTTAAGTGGTCTTACTTCTTAGGACCGGGTTTTTGGTCCTAAGTTGTCCACCGGTCCTAAGTTGGAAGGTGTTTTTCTTCGAAACGGTCCTAAGTAGATAACATATGTGAGAACGCATGCGCATACACGCATGCGCATGCACACGCACACACACACACACACACACACACACAACCACACACACACACGCGCACACACGCACGCACGCGCACACACGCATGCACACACATAGTCCGGGTCCTCTCTGAGGTCACCTGATGGGCCACGACTGGTTATTCATGCATGCAGCAACACACGCACACACATGCACACTCACGCACACACACATTGGCAAATCTCGGGAAATGAGTCCCTGACGTTGATTGGTGTAACTTAGCTCCGCCCCCTATTCTGATTGGTCGATACTATTTCCTGCCATAACTCCTCAATGCTATGTCATAGAGACATATGGTTGGCATCATTGGACTCGGGTAATGAGTCCCTGACGTTGATTGGTGTAACTTAGCCCCGCCCCCTATTCTGATTGGTCGATACTATTTAGGGTTTGCTACTACGTTAGCATAGCATGTTAGCATGCCAACTCCCGGGAAGTTTGCACACACTTGGCGAGTGGCAGGCACACAGTAAAATTTCTTAGAAATTTTGTTTCTAGTTCTGTGTGCCTGCCAGTATGGCAGAAGCACACAGGTTGTGATTCGTCAACTTAATCCATCCATCACTCGTCTATCTATCCGAAATTTTGACCGCTATGGCCGGCCGCACGGTTTGCACAATCCCGCAATATAGACATCGAAACGTGCGGCTCGGCCGGGAAAGATGTGCTTGTGCTTTTCTTTCCGATACGCGTTACCGTGCCAACGTAATTCGCAATAAACGCCGCAAAAAATCCCTATTCGAAATGAATGGGGGCACACCGAAAACATCAGAAAAAGAAGCGCTTATTTGGAGCCACATTACTCTGGCACACTGTGGCGTAGAAACACGATTTTAACTTTAAACAGCAGACGCGGCCCTCGACTTCGTCACGGTTCAGACCGTATTCGAATATGTTGCACGGTTTGTCCGCTATCGCAGTTCAAAGTGTGCATGGTTCGAGAATTTAGCCGAGCTTAGAGGCTCGCACGACCAGTGAGCGAGTGAAACAGAGTGGGAGATGCAGTGTCTCGAGGTTCGGGTCATGACCGAACAAATCGTCCTCACGGCCACAATATTCGCTTTACACGCGTGGTTTTCGGACATTTTGTAGACAAACTTCTCGCCTTTCACCCAATGTGACCACTAAAGCCCAGTCAATTACAGAACCGGTGCTACGGGCCTCAGAGCGAGATGACGTAACCTCCCGTCTCCATATTAATTACATTATAATGTTCTGCATTTTGGCGTTTGACGTTTCTTTGCAAACGCAAATTCTTAAATCGCTCTCACGACCACGTCTTTTATCGTACCAATACCACGATCGCACACAACATAGCTTGCGAAGTCGTAACGCCCACATCGAAAAAAGTAAACGCTTACGAGTTTTAATTTTCGCGTGAGAGGCCTTCGTTCCAAGAGAGTGCTAGCCATTGACTCCCTGTTTAAACTAATGGACAATAGTATCTGTACTCACAGGTGTAACAGATTAGGCCCTAATTAGATGGCTGCCACTAGCCACACGCGCGCAGAGACACGCACACACATGCTCTCCTCTCCAGTCTATGCTTTGCCCAAATATGGAGTGTGTGACGCACACACGCGCACACACACACACACACGCACACACACACACACACGCGCGCGCGCACACACACATGCATGCACACACACACACACACACACACACACACACACACACACACACACACACACACACACACACACACACACACACACACGGGCGCGCGCACGCACGCATACGCATGCACACACACAGTCCGGGTCCTCTCTGAGGTCACCTGATGGGCCACGACTGGTTATCCATGCATGCAGCAACACACGCACACACATATACACACACACACGCAAGCAAGCACACATGCACACTCACGCACACACACATAATGAGTCCCTGACGTTGATTGGTGTAACTTAGCCCCGCCCCCTATTCTGATTGGTCGATACTATTTAGGGTTTGCTACTACGTTAGCATAGCATGTTAGCATGCCAACTCCCACGAAAGTTTGCACACACTTGGCGAGTGGCAGGCACACAGTAAAATTTCTTAGA
>CM076984.1:5160967-5180967 GCA_039105355.1 Benthosema pterotum
TTATTGAGTATGGGTCAATTTGGTTTCATTTCAGGCCAAAATCTGCATTACTTAATTTCAAGAAATCTACACAATTAGAGAATGTTATTAGAATTGTTATTTCGATCAACATTTGACTGCCATCTCTCCTAAATACAGCATGATAATGTGGACAAAGACAACATTCTTTAGTCTTGAGGCTAAATGTCATCAAAATCAAATGGTGGTCTGTGCCAAATACTGAATTAACAGTGGGCACATATCAAAATGGTCAAACTACTGCTTTACAGTCACTAAATTGATTGTTGAAATATTCCTTCACATTGAATGTGATCAATTTGCCACTTAAAATAAAATATGAATTAAGTGTAATGGCACTTTGTTTGGAAAGACATAGTGCATGTAAAAATGGTGGATCTCAATGAAGAATTGCTCCAACATATAGGCCTACCATATGGATAATTAGTCCATGTGAATAGTGGTAAAACTATGGTGGAAATTTTACCCAAGAAATCCACTACAGTAAGATAAACAATGAATAAGAATACAGTTTCTTATTAATGTGCTTACCAAATGGTTTCCAACCAACCTCTCAATTAAAATATTGTGTTTTGCAAAATCCACTGGTCAAACTGCAATGGATTTTTAAATATTTAATCACATGAAAACAAGTAAGCAAACAGCAGTGGTACTAGAAAACTTTTACTTGGATCAGTATCCTACTGGAATAGGCTACTGAATTTTGCCAATAACCTGGAAAACATTGTCAATATATCAATGAACATATTATTGGACCCCTGTTACTGGCGAAATACCTTAGTCCATGGCAATGTCTACTAAATCTGAATATTTGACATTTTCATTTAAACCATTTTGTTAAATAAGTCATCATTGTATCATTAGAATGTACGTTTTTCACATCAGTGAGCAAGCACACTTGGGCACTAGGGGGGGTCAGTGCACAACACTGACCGACTAGATAATGATTATCCATTAGTTATGGGGAAGAACTGTGAATTCTACAGCATTAAACTGCACTAATCAAGACTATATGGTCCTAGCCTATAGAAAACAATAGCAATAATGGGTCATTATTGATGCTTTGAAGTGTAAAGATAATGGCCAGTTTGAGAGTAATGGATTCTAATGAATATGAAGTGGCTGTGTTAAATAATTCCCTTATCTCTGTCAGGTCGAAAGGGATCCATCTGCATTCACGTCATCCTATCAATAAATGAAACAGGTCTTTCTGAATTTCATATTCTATACTGGTCAACTAATACTGACATCTATCCCACAATAACCTGTAATTGGCCGCAGGATTCTAACCCGGGTCTCCTAAGTGAATCCTCCTGGGATTATGAAGAGATATTTAAGCTGAGGTTGTGAGCTACTCAACTACATTAGGAGTAGGCTACCTTTTTGTTGTTAATGCAGTAATTCTGTTGAATTTGTAGGTATTTTTTCTGTGTTAATAGAACATGATTAAAATCACCCAGAAACAGATAATTGACATCACGATACAATAATATGATATAGTATTTATTTATTTTCTGATTGCTTTGGCATGTATGGTGTCTGCTGACTACAGACATGGTGGGCATCTGTAGACACTGGGGACACATGATGCAGAATGTAGATGCAGTAAATCGACTGATGGTTGATGCTGTGTAGTTGGATGCTGTCGGCTATCAATGCCAATTTCGTTTCATTGTTGTGGGATGTAGTAGTGACACAACATGTAGACATGTACAGATATGATGTAAAACAATCAGGCACATAATGAGATTTGGACAGATTGGACCTCACTATTTTAGGATTGGCATTTGTATGTGGTGTGTCACTTCATGTATTAATTTATTATTTGATTTCAATTCCATAGAGGGGGCATCCAAATGATATAAAAAGTCCCATTTAGTTACACCCATAATAAAGACTAGGAGTGAATTTTGAACTGTTTGCTAGTTACAACTACCTGTATTTAATACCTTATAAAAGGCTGCTGATCCACAATAAAAGCAAATATCATCATTATGACATCTGGGATGATGGGACACCACCTGTAGAACCTCTGTTCAATTATGATGTAAAATCAATCAGCAGGTACATGATGAATGATGACGTAGACCATGAGGATTTGCTTGAAACTCTCACTATTAAGATAGGCTTTTTTGTAACATGGATTAAGTACTTCTTGGGACAATCCATTTCATGAAGGGGGCATCCTAAAGATATATATTTAAAAAAATACATGTCCTGCTTTGTCCCGTACCTCTGGTACGGGTACTGTCGCTCACAGGGCACAATGATTCGAAAATCCCTGAGACACCACAAGCAGCTGGCAGGTTGTTAAAAAGAAGTACAAAGTTTATTACAAGTATCGAGTATAAGACAAATATAAAATAGCAGCAGCTGAGGAATACTATGAATAAAAGAGTTACACAAAATATACAAGCTCTAGCACCAATAAGATTAAGGCAGCTCAGACGACAGAAGCGATAATAGCAGGTAGAACCAGTCAAAACCTAGGCAAGAATGTAAGATACATTTAATGTAGTGGTCTACATTACTACATGTGGTGGCAGCAGTCCCGTCCCCCCACTCCACAGGAGCTAGATATAACATGTGTTTGTCCCTACCTAATCTCAACACAGCTCAAAAATAATACACAATTCAACCAATAAAAGATGCCACGGTATTCAGCAAAACACGGTGCAAAAGCCTATAGGAATAAGATAACACTTCTATGTAGAATAAACCAGTAACATACAGTCATGCGTATTCACCAAAAGAAGCCGGTAAGAGACAGGCTAAGATCCCCTGTAGAAAACCCTCGCAAGGTCTACTACCTCACCCAAAGTATTATAACTGGATGCCGCTACTTATCTGCCGCTACTTATCAAAGCGCCATTGTACTGTGCAATAAACCGCAACAAATAATAAAAGGCTAAATGTTAAAAGTAATCAGATGATGTATATAATGTATATACTGTATATGCGTTGCAGTCACCCTCTCACGTCCCCAGAGCCCAGATAGTCCAACCTCCACGTGATGTCACAGTCTGTTTCCAACCGGGGTTTCGGACGAGGAGAAGCCCCGCATGTGGTGTCGTCTGTTGCCCTAGCAGCCAGTGGGTGTCGTCGAGTGGTGGTATGGAACAGTTGTTGGGCCAGCCATGGATCGAAGCTGAGGAGGAGGAGAAGATAAACAGTCTTTATTACAAGGCGTGGATAAATGCTCCAATCAGAAGCCAGCATTCTGGTCAGGTGAGCGGTCACATATGTCAGAACAACAGACCGCTCCGCAACAGTCCTCCTAGACTGAACGAACGTAACCTACCCAACTGCAGATACATAAAGGCAGACTTGTTATGTATGTGTTTCTGTCAATTATTAATTATCAATGAATGTATTAAGCCATGTAATAAGCAGGATAACACCATATAACATAATTAATGTATTAAGGTCAGTTAACTCACTGGTTCGTCGGGTGTTATCCCTTACATAAGCGATGGTGTGGCGTCACACTCACACAGTATGCTGAGAGCTCGGCTAGACCGCCTCTTTTAGACCGCGTTGGCTGGCGTTGGTTGGCTGGCGATCGTCGGGAGACGGCGCGATGATTGGCAAAGTACAATGGCAACCCACGCTGAACAAGAACAAGAAGACTGGAAAGGAGTAAAAGACTATATAAGTGATAGTGTGTTGGAAGCAGCGTGGGGTCACACTCACACAATATGCTGAGAGCTCGGATAGAACGTCCCTTTTAGGTCGGGTCAACTGGCATATCATAGCCGTCAATCTGCACTGGCGATCGATGGGGAGAAGGCGGGGTGAATGGCGGTGCACGGCAGTGATGATCAATGCATCTTTATGGCGGCCAGGACAGAAGGGCTGAGGAGGAGGAGGATAGGACTTGTAAGTGATAGTGAGCGAAATAGAATATAGCCCCACACTCACTCAATGCTCAGAGCTTGGGTAGACCGTCCCTTTTATGCCGAGCAGGTTGTCGTGACACACGTGACACAGAAGAAGCAGAACTGGGTGTAGTCCGTAGTCAGACCTGGTGTGCATGGCGTGGTGGCATTCGGTGTGGCGTCTCCACAGTGTCTCATCTCTGCAGTCAGCGGTGTGGTTTCTCTGGCCACAACACCCAAAAGCGTTGCTCCACCTTCTCGTTGTCTGGAAAGGAGGAGAGGAAAAGTGCAACACCCCCCCCCCCCCCCCCCCCCCCATCCAACACAAGAACATATTGGGAATTTTAGTCCACCTTAATATTGTCAGTTCATGTCCATTCATTATATCTATGACAATATATCATAGTCCACAGGTGACAGTGCCTCACAAACTGAGTATCTATAATCGACTTTCCGAGTTTGGCCTGTTTATAACAATAGGTATCAAATCATGATCACAGTGTGCAATGTAGGTGAAAAAAAGTGTGTGTGTGTGTCTGTCCGTCTGTGTGTGTGAGTGTGTGTGTGTGTCTGTCCGTCTGTTACCGGGTAGTCTCCGGCGTTGTTAACCCGGTCGATGCCAAAATTTGCACACACACTCCTTGGATGCCAACCATGAACTCTGCCCCAAATCTTCCACAACGGCATGTTATAGCGCCACCAGGAGGCCGATTTTGTTATGGTGATAAACACAGCAGGCAATTTACATATATTCTTTAAAACACTGAAATACTATGCTGAGAAAAAAATATCCCACTCTTTTCACAATGGATTGCTATAGCGCCACCAACAGGTGGACATTTGCAAAACACATTTTTGGACAAAATGCCTCAAATCATCCAAATGGCACCAAATGGACAGAAAAAATGGCACCCTTTTAACATTGGCCTATAGTGCCCAGAAGGGCATTTAGTGATGCTATTGCTGCTGAAATGGCCTGGCTTAGTTTGAAAGCCCACTCACCACGCCAAGGTGCAGGCCGAGAGTGGGGACAAGACAGACACAAAGGGGGGGGGGGGGGGGGGGGGGGGGGGGGGGGGGGGTCCCTAAGCTGCGCGACGCACACCCAGTAGACAGGAGTGTAGCTCAACTGCTTTGTACTGGTGGGGAAACAGCAATGTGACCTGGGATGGGGGGGGGGTCCCTAAGCTGCGCGACGCACACCCAGTAGACAGGAGCGTAGCTCAACTGTTATGTACTGGTGGGGAAACAGCAATGTGACCTGGGATGGGGGGGGGGGGGGGGGGGGTCCCTAAGCTGCGTGACGCACACCCAGTAGACAGGAGTGTAGCTCAACTGCTTTGTACTGGTGGGGAAACAGCAATGTGACCTGGGATGGGGGGGGGTCCCTAAGCTGCGCGACGCACACCCAGTAGACAGGAGTGTAGCTCAACTGCTTTGTACTGGTGGGGAAACAGCAATGTGACCTGGGATGGGGGGGGGGTCTCTAAGCTGCGCGACGCACGGCCAGTAGACAGGAGCGTAGCTCAACTGTTTTGTACTGGTGGGGAAACAGCAATGTGACCTGGGAGCTGGGGATGAGGGGTCTCTAAGCTGCGCGACGCACGGCCAGTAGACAGGAGCGTAGCTCAACTGTTATGTACTGGTGGGGAAACAGCAATGTGACCTGGGATGGGGGGGGGGGGGGGTCCCTAAGCTGCGTGACGCACACCCAGTAGACAGGAGCGTAGCTCAACTGTTTTGTACTGGTGGGGAAACAGCAATGTGACCTGGGATGGGGGGGGGGGGGGTCTCTAAGCTGCGCGACGCACGGCCAGTAGACAGGAGCGTAGCTCAACTGTTATGTACTGGTGGGGAAACAGCAATGTGACCTGGGATGGGGGGGGGTCCCTAAGCTGCGTGACGCACACCCAGTAGACAGGAGTGTAGCTCAACTGTTTTGTACTGGTGGGGAAACAGCAATGTGACCTGGGATGGGGGGGGGGGGGTCCCTAAGCTGCGCGACGCACACCCAGTAGACAGGAGTGTAGCTCAACTGTTTTGTACTGGTGGGGAAACAGCAATGTGACCTGGGATGGGGGGGGGTCCCTAAGCTGCGCATCGCACACCCACTAGACAGGAGTGTAGCTCAACTGTTTTGTACTGGTGGGGAAACAGCAATGTGACCTGGGATGGGGGGGGGTCCCTAAGCTGCGCATCGCACACCCACTAGACAGGAGTGTAGCTCAACTGTTTTGTACTGGTGGGGAAACAGCAATGTGACCTGGGATGGGGGAAGAGGGACGGACGGACACAATGGGGAGGGTGGAGCGGTCGAGACAGGACAAACAATACAAAAAACAAAACATGTGCAAGTTCACAATGACAATTCTGACAAAACTAAAACTACACCATGAATTGAATGCAGATGCCCCAGATAATCCCATAGCCTTAGATTTTAGTCATTAAAGGTTTTCATCGTGGTCAGCTGGGCGGAAAAGCCCTTGTTTGGTATTTGATGTTAGTCAGATGTTCATTAAATACACGACTTGGGCACCGCGTGATTGCTCCAAGTTTAATGAACACTGTCTCATCAAAAATCTAGGCCTAATGTCAGCTGGGCAGAAATGCAGCTCCAGGTTTAACAATGACCACGGTCTTAAAGTCATTTTAGAGTCAGGCAATATTTGAAAGAATGCTTTCGGTGTATCAGGAGGGAGGTTTGGCATGGTTACATTGCGTGTGTTAGGGTTGCTCAGTTGAAAGGCAATAAATGAAACAGACAAACAGGTAATAAAAGATACAGGGAAAACAGATATTTAATACTTAAGTGGCACAGGACACAAACAGAATACTGTACTTAGCACAAACATACAAATACATAGGGAGGGAGAAAAAAACATATATAAATGAAATACGAATACATATGGAGAAAAAAAAACATATATGAATGAAAATAATAGTAATAATGTGACCAGGTCAACGAAAGTGCTTTTGTACAGGTTAAAATAAATCAGTGCAAACATAAATAAAGTGCAAAAATAAATAGAAAACACATAACTGTATAATATTCACAGTATTACTTTTCTAATTGAGCTTACCTCTAAAAAATAGCGGCCTCCATTCTTTGTTAAATTATTTTTGTAAACCATTCCAAACTCATTCCAAACTGTCTCAAATGCGCATTATATTTAAGGCATAGGTAATGCTAAATGATATGCAAAATGTTTTTATAATGCATATACCATACATTAGATAATGTAGCTAGTAGCTACTGGCCGAGATGTTGAATCAGCTTGGTGAGTTTCTGTCTAACAGGTGCTTGTGCTATCTTTTCGTTTTCTCGTCTGGCCAAATGGTGCATCCTAATTTTGCAGTATATAGAGGCAGCCATTTTCACCAAGCAGTGCACATGGTTGTCTTCAAGGGTGGTTTCAAACATGTGATCGTGCAGCCCCGGGAACCATGTCTCATCAAGACTGTGTCGCAGTACTTGAAGGACAATCTCTGATGTCATGCGTTTTGCCTTAACTCCCTTGGGTAGCTTACCAGATGTTTTTAACAAAATCCTTTGAAAACAACGCTCTGCCTCTTTGCACACAGCAATTATTCCCATGGATGCTTTCTGCAAACCTCCGCGATCCTTCAACATGACCAAGGGCGTTACAGTGGTGTCAGAAGTCAGAGCGCCATCGCAAATCAGACACTTATGCTTCTCTTTGATCTTCTTTACCACATATCCAGCAATGTAGCCGATTGCTTCATTCTTGAACTCAGAGAGAGTGTCGACATTGGCGATGTAAGCGTGGTCAAGCTGCTCTGACTCAACAGGTTCCAAGCCATACTTGCGTGCAGTGTTAGCTGACGAAGTAGTCGCCTCCATGTAATCGTCTTCAGGGTGCTCAGACTCATCAGATGCTGATGCAGGTGTCGTTTCCAAGATGCTGGTATCGTCGAGCAGGAGGCAATTGCCTGTTGCCTTCACCTGCTGCTTAACCAAAAGACGTTTATAGGCAGCTGTGAACTGTTGTGCAGTTGGATTGTTGTTAAATCCACCACGTGCTCTGACTGCAGAAAAAAATAGCTCCAGGTGATCTTGACTGAGCTTGTACGTGAGGAGGTAACGGCATTGAGCATTGGGCTTCTCCACCAGGTCATGGAAGATGTTTTTTGTACTTATGGAACTAGCCACGAAGCCAATTACACAAGTTCTTCTCCTCCCAGAATGCAACAATTTGCCTTTGTTGTCCTTGAGTTCCAGGAGCATTTTTTCCGCTTTTAGCAGGATCCCTACTGCACTTTCCTTGTTGGATGTCCTCATTGGTGCTTTGTGTCCCTTTCCAAATGGATTCCTACTGTTGAGGACATCAAAAGCGGAATCAATGACTCTCAGGAACTCGACAGTTGCCTCACATCCTCTGAACTCTGGCAGCTGAAGGTATGTGTTGCAGCACTCTAAAGCATCAGCCACACTGCGGCTGAAAACTTGAGCGGCTAGTTTTACCTTCATTTTCTGTCTGTCCCACTGTATGTGCGCCTTTCTCACCTTGTTCGCAAGGTGCAGCCCTTCTTTCTCTTGCAGTTTGACTAACTCTGCAATATATTGCCATTTTATCTTACCTGCTGGACTTTGCAGTTCACCCATTTCTGCCAGTGCATTCCTTAGCAACTTTAGCATGTGACACACATCCAAAATCACATGCACCTGCCAGTTTTCTTCGTCTTCATGTTGTTGTTCTTCTTCAGGATGCGGAAATGAAGGACGCAAGGTTTGGACATTTAAATCAACACCAAGGGCTCTCAGCATGGCAAAATGGCATGATGGACCATCGCATGTCAAGGAGACTGTGCGGACCCCGATCTTACGGAGTCTGTGAAGGCATTCGGTTACGAGGCTGGCACGCTCTTCACCAGTCAATCCATTGACAAGGAAGTATGCCACTGGAATTTTCCATGAATCATCAATGGCAACAACCATGAAAACCAAGGCCTCCTTGGCTTCTGGCAAGGTGTCATCCACGTTGCCACAGCCAAGGTCCACATAACCGTAAAACCTACCATCAATGTATTGCACATGCTTTCTAATGGCCATTTCATCCAACATGAGCGCACATATGGTGTCTTTGCCTTCCTTTTTCCGATCTTTCACACGAGACTCAAGAGCGTTAAAGGCAGGTGTTGTGAACCCAGGTTCTGCAGAAATGTTGGAGTACCATCTCCGGATAGTGTACGGGTCGGGCAAAGAAAGATCAAAGCACCGCCGCACATACTCATAAGCTCTGCAAGAATAAAATTGGAGTGTCATGGCGAATGCTTTTAATTCCTCTGACACTACAGTTTTATTCCCTCGCTTCATTCTCTGAAGAATTTCCTTAGTCACACCACCGTACTGTGACTCCAACATGTCTGAACAACCTGTTGAAATTAGCATTTTTTGCTTTAGCTCAGTGATGACCTCCGACAAGCTAGCTAATCGCTTTTTAAGTCTTTGTGTCTTCTGTTTTTCCAATTTCAATCTCTTCAGATATATGTCTAGCTTTGTCTCTGCTTTTGCCAATTTACGCTTAAGCTTTCTGGGAGAGTCAAACAGCTGATAATTGTGTTCTTTAGGTGGGTCTTCAACAGCTGCAGAATTGTAGTTGTGTTCTATGTGCTCAAAAACAGCCATAGTGGTGTCATTTTGGGAATACTGGGAAATGCTGTCATGCCTGTCCATTTCACTATCAGGATTATCTGAGACATTTAAATGTAAGCCTACGCCATCGTCAACAGCACTTTCAAAAAAGATGATGGGTGGCTCACTCACCTCTGCATCAATCACCTCCGCATCAATCACCTCTGCATCACTTACCTCTGCATCACTCACCTCTGCATCACTCACCTCAGCACCTACCGTGGGAACAGCTGCTTTGGTGAGGCGCCTCTGGTGGCTCCAAGGACTTGACTCAAAACACCCTTCTTCGAAGTGGCGGGAGCACAGCCTGTGGGTCCGAGTTGGAGTCCAGTCCTTGCGCCCAACATACCTGATCCAGCGACGGAGTCTGTCTTCATCACGTGGAAAGCTGTGAAAACATATAATACAGTGATGGGCAGTAGCTTGTTACAAGTAGCTAAGCTACATAGCTTAACTACATTTTCCCGTAACTTGTAGTGTAGCCTACTACATTTGTTCTGGGAATAGCTTGTAGTGAAGCTACACTACATTTTCGAGTAGCTTGTAGTAAAGCTACACTACTTATTTTGAGTGACAAGGATTGTAGCTTACTACATTTTCCCACACACATTTTCAAATTCCGCCCACTTTAATGGGTAGAAAACCTAAAATATACATCCCTCTAATATGCATAATACACATTTATTGATATTATTTTATTATTATGATTATTATTTAAAAGTTGTACATTAAGTTGAGATATATATTTTTATATATGTAGTGTTGATGTAGCAAGCTACATCAAGCTACTTTTGTCATGTAGCTTGTAGTGTATCTTGCTACAATTTACTAGGGATAGCTTGTTGTGTAGCTTAGCTACATTTTTTCGAGAGTAACAAGTAGTGTAGGTTACTACATTTTCCCAGTAACTTGCCCATCACTGCATATAATACAAATGTTCTATTTGCTTTGAGACATTCTAAAAAATGGCTTCACTACTGATGGAATGTCAAGATAAAATAAATAAAATAAGTGTACCGCTTGGAAAATTCTATTTACATTATAAGAGAGGATATATATATAAAAAAAAAGGGTTTTGGAACAATGGAAATAAGCAAATTAGCACAACAATCCAATGCACTCCATTCCATTTAATTCATCTTTAACTCAGTTTTAAACTAACTCAAGCAACTCATAGTGTCTTTAGGCTTATTCTGTCTGTATACTTTTGATTAAAGAATAGCTACACGTGTCAGTCTAAAAGGAACAGTACTCTCCAGGGCTTGACACTAACACTTGCCTGCTTGCCCGGGGCAAGTAAAAAAAATGGTGGGGCAAGTGAAGACTGCTACCTGGTTGCCCGATCGGGCAAGTGTGCAACATAGTGCACTATAACACAAGACAAGATAAATTTGTCTTGAAGGCAGTCATTGCACTCTGCCTCTGCGTCTTTCCCTGCTTTCTAGCTATCCACAATTCCAGGCTGGATTTGGGAAACAAAACAGGCAAATTAACATACACATCAAAATGACCATTAATCTTCTACATTCTCTAGTTGTGTAGAACTGGGCTAATTAAGATGATGAATTTTAACTCTTGAGAGAGTAAAAATGAAACCAAATGGACCCGCAAGGGTCCATTTGGTTTCATTTTTACGTTCTCAAGAGTTACATCTGGTTAACCAACATAACTGGGGACCACCTGGAACCCTCTCAGGGACCACCTGTTGAAAACCCCTGGTTTAAAGCACCCAAGTAGGAAGTATACTTAAATGCAAAATTTACAATATTTTTGGGGGGCAAGTGGTCATTACCTGAGAACAAGTAGAACCTGACTTGCACTTGCCCAATGGGCAAGTTCCTCAGAGACCGTAGTGTCAACCCCTGCTCTCTTACTGCATTCATAAGGACACCAATCAAGTGAGGCAAAGGATATTTATAGCCCAGGGGTCCGTAACCTTTTTGGCTGAGAGAGCCATGAACAGCACATATTTTTAATTGAAATTCTGTGAGAGCCATACCATTTTTAAAACCTAAAATACTAGTAAGAGGCATTTAAAGAGGCATTTAGAGGAGATGAGTACAGCAGAAAATAAATCTGCCTATTTCGTGTCATTTCAACACTTTTAAAGTACAATAAATCTGCTGTTGCTATTTTATCATTGCATATTAGCCACACTGCAGAACCTGCTTTCTCCACAAAAGCAAATATGCTCTGTCCATTCCTGCTGAAAAGTACGACATTCCTCGTCCTTTTTGCCATCTTTTAGCCGTCTCGTGGCCGCTATTTTTGACAGCAGACTCAGTGTCAGAGTCTGCCTCATCTGCGCTGCCTATGTGATTGATAGATAAATAGATTGGATACACAACAAGTGTATGTTTGGCCACTGAAATTTCTATATAATTAAATATTTGTCTGCGAGCCAGATGCAGCCATCAAGAGCCACATCTGCCATAGGTTCCCTACCCCTGTTATAGCCCTAAATCCACATGTGGTACAAAAAAGAAAAACATAGCACAGATCCCCATGTAATCCCAGACTTTATATTCGTTTGGTAAATTGGTTCCATTTGATTTTTACAATCAAAAGCAGAACGCCAGAGAAACGCCATATGGGCCTGTAGATTAATAAAGGGTCCTACCAGGGCTCTATTTCCACACTCTCAGCTCATTGCCATGAAAATGTTTGAGAATCACTGATGTAGGCCTATAGGATCAAATGAACATTCAGCAGCGTGCAAAAATGGAAGATATCTAACACTCGTACAGAAGTAGTTGAATGACATTGATGAGAAAGTACAATTAAGTATAGTCATAGCCATAAATACAGTGGAGAAAGGCATTCTTTTGTCAGCGTAGTCATTGCGCGCTACTGTGAAATCGTTTGTTGAGCGTCGACCTAGCAGCTAACATAGCTAATTATTTCTTGTAAAATTTAATATTTTCGTTATTATCTTTCAAATATTACAAAAATAACACTAACCTGTGCAAAGACACCCCTGGCTGACGGGTACGATCGGTCCTAGAAGAACATTTGGGAAAAACACAGTTAGGCATCTTGCTAAACGAGCGTAGAAATAAAATGTCGTCCTCGTCCTCAGTTCACTGTCACTGCCCCGCCCAAATGAACTTGAATCATATCATCCAGAAACTGTAATCCAACCAACAGTTCTTGGCCCATCCCCCACTCATTTCGCTCACGTCAAGTTGCACGGCATTGGCAAACTGAAGCAAGTGCATGCTTTTTTTCCTGGACTTGTCTACGTGCAGGCCAACTCTGCCTCGGAGCCTCCCGTTTCTCCATTTACGAAGGTATGTAAGATCAAATTGTATTATCTGGACTGTAAATCATGTACCAATAGGCTAGATTAACCTTATTCATACCCCGGCCCAGTATTATTTTCTTCAGCATTTGAGCCATGGACCAAAGACGTTTCCGCCCGATAGACTCCAAAACTAAAGATTTCTTTTGCTTTTGTCCACAATTCCAGCCTGGATTTCGGAAACCAAACACTACAGTCAAACATACAGATCAAAATGACCACTAATCTTCTACATTATCTACTGTTTAAATAAGTGGTGCAATACAGGTGATTAACAATGAGTTAAAGTTGGTTAAACCAACTTGACATAATTTAGCTGGGGACCACCTGGAAACCTCTAAAGGACCAATGGTGGTCCCCGCACCAACGATGCTTATTTTCGGGAATTACTTTTTTGGCTCCCTGAAATTGGCTCCCTGAAATTCATCATCTCCATATCTCACAGACAATGATCAATATAAGGTTGTGTCGGTGTGCATTTGCCAATTAATGCAACATGTAAGAATAGCAAGAAGGGAACAAAGTTTGATGTGGACATGTCACAATGGCTAGCTACACAGGGATGTGCAACATTTGCTTTTGCGAAATAAATTCAAATGATACCACTCGAAATCCATGTCATGTGCGTGCACTATAAGTATAGAGTTCTGCGTTGCGAACTTCACAGAGTTAAAGTGCCCACTACGATATTTCACGCCATGCCTACTCTGCAAGTCCCTTTGGTCCCTGTAGCTACAGAGCACAGCCTGCTGGATTCGAGTGTGCAATTTCTGGTCAAGTTATTAAACTTAGATATTTCAGTATATATTCAGAATCATTGAACACGATTTATTCAGAGGAGAGCACAAGGGTCTGCCCTTTATTTTAAACGATGTTTAAACTATCTATGTTTTACTATCTCTTTTTATTGCATAGTATGTGATGTGCATTGTGTTCAGTGTTGGGAAATATTACTTAGGAGCCTAGTAGCCTAATGTTGTTACTTTACTTATGACACCTTAGGCCAGGGGTTTTCAACCTTTTTGACTCCAGGGACCACCATTTATTCAGCATTTGAGCCACGGACCACCAGTTGATGACAGTTTCACCCCTCACACCCAAAACTAACGATTTCCTTGGTTTTTGTCCACAATTCCAGGCAAAACAGTCAAATAAACATCAAAAACCATTCTTCTACATTCTCTAGTTGTGTAGACTTGGGCTAAGTTACATGAATATGATGAATGATGATGAATATTTTAACTCGTGAGAGTGTAAAAATGAAACCAAATGGACCCGCAAGGGTCCATTTGGTTTCATTTTTACATTCTCATGAGTTACATCTGGTTAACTAACTTAGCTGGGGACCACCTGGGACCCTCTCAAGGACCACTGGTGGTCCCCGGACAACCTGTTGAAAACCCCTGCTCTTAGGCAAAGTAATAATACATTACTTGTTATTCGAATCAAAGAAGAATATATTACATATTACAATATCCCTTTCACAATTCCCCCCTCCCACCCGCAAAGGAATAGAGATTTAGTGACCACAATCTTTAGTGACCACTTGCGACAACTGCGATAACTTGTAATGCATCTCATGTGTGCAGACCACAGAATGCTGTGGTGGGTTAGGATCTACAAATTACTGCACAACTCTGTTGTAATCTCTTGATAGCTTGTAAATCTGTTCTATTTTGACATGCAACAACAAGCTCAAAAGTAATGAGTAATGACGCGTGTTTTGGCAGAGTAATGTCTTTACTTTTGCTGGAAAGGTGATAATAGGCTATCACAGTAATATGTAATATTTAATTAGTTAATGCCCAACGCTGATTGTGTTCTGATGAGGTGCTGATATTTGTAGAAAGTATTTTAATCAAATCCCTTTCCCTCTAGAAATCTACAAATCATAATATGCAGCCTTCAACCACTGCAAGACAGGAAACTGAAGAAAGACCTCGAGAGCGTAAGTCTTCATTTTAGGAATTCCAAGAGGGTATACCATGACACAACTCCGGGGGTACTAAAAGTACTAAAAAAGATACCTGGTACACTGTACATGTATAAGCTATTTGAGCTGATAGATCAGCTAATTTGGGAAAAATGTTACCCCTCAGAATATGGGCAGTGGACACTGGTGTTAATGTTAACTAGTACATTGACTAAATATTAAATTATTTGATTATTCGACTAGCAAAACACTATTCGACATTAATAATTCATCAAAGATTATTCTCTAATAATAATTTGTTGTATATGTTTTAGTTTGTGCAGTGGTGTTGGGACTGATTGTTGGTTGATTGCTTGTTTCTCGTATCATACTGTAAACAGTAATTACTAGTATAACAGGCTTGAGCTGTTTCAATGAGAAGCCCAGAATTTTTATTTGATAGAAAAAGAAATATATATCACTAATGTTTATGCCCATGTGAGCTGAGGTGCACTTTATCATCAATGTTTGTGGTATGCAATGTTGTGTTCACACAAGCACATGTCACTGGAAGCTTCTAAATGACCATTGGTGTATCCCAGACCACTGAAAACTACTGGAAAATGGCATTTATTGTTTATGTATTTGTAGTACAACATTTGCGTCTTGACACAAACAATAAAAGCTGAACATCAGAGGGCATGCAATGAATTGAAATCGTGATAAAAGTCATTTTGGATAATGAAAATAAACACCTGTTTCTCACCTGTTCTTAAGTCAGTGATTCTAATGGTTTATTCACTACTCATAACAACATCCTCCTCTTCATTCAGACTTTGCTGTCCGACAAGACAGGCAAGACAGGGAGCTGCCTGTGGGGAGCGTCTCCCTGGACATAAACAAGACCCGCCACCAGCCTTCATTGCAGTACCGGGCCACCATGACCAATTCAGGTGGGTGAAGATGGCCTGTATGCTGTTGCCATAGTTACATTGTCTAGACCAGATATCAGTGCTTCTTTAATTGTGCAGGATGTCCTGTGTGTTTAACTTTGTTGCTGACCTACAAGGGTCCACTACGGCAACTGAACATCTCTGGATTAGGCAAATGCATTTCAACCATGGCTTTGTGTCTTCCTCGTAGGTCCCAGCGGTCTTCGGCCAAGCATGCAGCAGCAGGAGAGGAGTGTTGGTTCTGCTCCTCCTGTCCAGTCCCCAATGGCCAATGGTGAGATAATATATAAAATATAAACACTGTCATTGATATGCCAAATACTGCCACCTCCTGACACAAAAAAAGCTATTTTAAAAAGCTATTAAAAATATTTCTGGAATGTTATAATTATAGCTAATCTGCACATATCTATGAACCAATACACAGGGAATAAGCTGAAGCCCAGCATATTTTGTTACCATGGTGCCACTTTTGTGAGACAGAACTTGTCTCTCGGAAATACAACGTAAATAATTTAAAACATTACTTTCTATTCCACAGACATGACGATCTGGATTATGGGGAGCAGTTACATCTGGCGTGGCGAGGAGAGAGCCAAGCAGACCATGGGTTCCAATCTGGGCCTGGATGCCCAGGTTCGGTGGTATGGCCGCGGGGGATTGAGATGGAGCCAATTCCTCCCCTTCTTTCACCAGTCCCTGCAGAGAGGAAGAACACCCCCGGATGTCCTTCTGATTCATTGTGGCAGCAACGACATGGGAAAGGTGAAGAGCGTCAAACTAGCCATAATGATGAAGAGGGACCTGCAGTACCTCAATGAGCACTTCCCACGAATGAAGATTGTGTTCTCTCAGCTTACCCAGAGACGCCATTGGGGTACTGCAAACCCGGGGGCAATTAACAAGGCCAGAAAATGGGTGAACTATGAGATAAGTACCTTTGTTAGAGGTTTGGGAGGGAGCGTCGTGGCTCACCCTGACATAAAGTTTGACCACCCTGACCTCTTTCTGCGTGATGGAGTTCATTTTTCACTTTTGGGAAATGATATTTTTTTAACCAGTATTGTTCAGTCACTTAAAGCTATGATCTAGATTAGATGAAGTTGCCTGTTAAATTTGTGATGCTTTCTGATTTTGGACTGCTTGTGCAGGGCTCCAAGCATAATTGGCAGCTTCACCAAACTACATTGTAGCTAGAGTGTTTTTGTTTATATTTTGAATTAAACAAGCACAGAAAGTGGCCAAGGAATATTACTTTGTGTGAGGGATTTATAGATAAACTGTACTCATCCCAGTGTTCGCTCACATTCTGGCCTTGTTAATTATTGTTCTTCCTCTCTTCCTTCTCTTCTACCCCGGCCATACCAACCCATGGTCTCTTTGGGTTCTCTCCAAGCGTCACGTTGGATGTGACTGCTCCCCTGTTTTTTCCCCTTATTTTTCTTTTTCTTCTTTGTTGCAGGGTACATTTGAGCTGACAGGCTTTTTTTTAAATTAACCCATTTGCCCTGACATGAGATTGTATTTTTTTATTTTCTAGTTCCTGACAGTAAATTATAATTTCTGACACTAAATTCTAGTTACTGACAGCAGATTCTAGGTCCTGACACTAGATTCTAGTTCCTGATGTTAGATTCTAGTTTCTGACGCTAGATTCAAATTTCTGACGCTAGATTCTAGGTTTTGACACTAGTCTAGTTGCTGACCGTAGATTCTAGTTTCTGGCGCTAGATTCTCAGTTCTGACACTTGAGTCTAGTTACTGACACTAGATTCTATGTTATGACACTAGATTCTATGTTATGACACTAGATTCTATTTTCTGACAATAGAGTTTAGTGTCTGACGCTAGATTCTAGGTTCTGAGTTCTTGAGTTATGCTTGAAATGTACTGTAAATAATAAATAAATAACAATATGATGTAAATTCTCTCTTCCTTGTCATTGTCAATAAATGTTTGTGTTGACACAAATGACTATGTATTTGTTTTATTATAAATAGTTTGTTATACATTTGTTGGTTGTAAGATACATATTTATATGTTTTATATTGCCTACATTCATAACAAGTGCTATGACATTAACCCATATGCTACTGTGTGTTGGCCTTTAATTATGTTTGGTTTGACTTATGTAGCTATCCTCTTCTAAAATGAATTATCAAAAGTATAAACCCCTTAAAATGCAAATATTCAAAATAGCAGACACCACACAACAACACCTGAGTGTGAATGAAATTCAGTTTATTGCATAAACATATGTGTTTATAAGCCTTTCTATGTAAACTGGGTTAGTAATTATGAAAAAACGAATTCATTTCCCTCAGAAACATCCGTGTTTTCGTGTCAAAAGGCTAATATAATACGCATAAAGCATAGCCAATGGTGGAGTTCCAGACTTCAAGCGGCGCTTCCCAAGAAAAATGACCCGAAATGTGTTCTCTTCAGGCGGGCAAACGGCCCGTGCAGTAGCCTAACCAGCAGTGGATTGTAGCGAGGTAAGAGCGAGGCTCGTTCATGGCGACACGCACGCACACGCACGCGCGCCGGGCGTGCATGAGGTCGCCCGCGTTCATGTTCTCGGCCCCATTTCCCCCATTTTCCCAGAATGCACTCTGTTTTTTACCCCGGAAATAGGAGTGAAACCGCCTCATGCGCTGAGTGAGCAACTCAATGCAAGTGGATGAGAGGGGATTTCGGGTGTTCTCTCTAGAATTATTTATACTCTATGATGCACACACATAGTCCGGGTCCTCTCTGAGGTCACCTGATGGGCCACGACTGGTTATTCATGCATGCAGCAACACACGCACACACATGCACACTCACGCACACAAATATTGGCAAATCTCGGGAAATGAGTCCCTGACGTTGATTGGTGTAACTTAGCTCCGCCCCCTATTCTGATTGGTCGATACTATTTCCTGCCATAACTCCTCAATGCTATGTCATAGAGACATATGGGTGGCATCATTGGACTCGGGTAATGAGTCCCTGACGTTGATTGGTGTAACTTAGCCCCGCCCCCTATTCTGATTGGTCGATACTATTTAGGGTTTGCTACTACGTTAGCATAGCATGTTAGCATGCCAACTCCCGCGGAAGTTTGCACACACTTGGCGAGTGGCAGGCACACAGTAAAATTTCTTAGAAATTTTGTTTCTAGTTCTGTGTGCCTGCCAGTATGGCAGAAGCACACAGGTTGTGATTCGTCAACTTAATCCATAATCATCACACACTCATCTATCTATCCGAAATTTTGACCGCTATGGCCGGCCGCACGGTTTGCACAATCCCCGCAATATATACATCGAAACGTGCGGCTCGGCCGGGAAAGATGTGCTTGTGCTTTTCTTTCCGATACGCGTTACCGTGCCAACGTAATTCGCAATAAACGACGCAAAAAATCCCCATTCGAAATGAATGGGGGCACACCGAAAACATCAGAAAAAGAAGCGCTTATTTGGAGCCACATTACTCTGGCACACTGTGGCGTAGAAACACGATTTTAACTTTAAACAGCAGACGCGGCTCTCGACTTCGTCACGGTTCAGACGGTATTCGAATATGTTGCACGGTTTGTCCGCTATCGCAGTTCAAAGTGTGCATGGTTTGAGAATTTAGCGGAGCTTAGAGGCTCGCACGACCAGTGAGCGAGTGAAACAGAGTGCGAGATGCAGTGTCTCGAGGTTCGGGTCATGACCGAACAAATCGTCCTCACGGCCACAATATTCGCTTTACACGCGTGGTTTTCGGACATTTTGTAGACAAACTTCTCGCCTTTCACCCAATGTGACCACCAAAGCCCAGTCAGGTACAGAACCGGTGCTACGTGCCTCAGAGCGAGATGACGTGACCTCCCGTCCCCATATTAATTACATTGTAATGTGCTGCATTTTGGCGTTTGACGTTTGTTTTCAAACGCGAATTCTTAAATCGCTCTCACGACCACGTCTTTTATCGTACCAATACCACGATCGCACACAACATAGCTTGCGAAGTCGTAGCGCCCACATCGAAAAAAGTAAACACTTACGAGTTTTAATTTTTGCGTGAGAGGCCTTTGTTCCAAGAGAGTGCTACCCATTCCCACTCCCTGTTTAAACTAATGGACAATAGTATCTGTACTGACACACTGAACACAGGTGTAACAGATTAGGCCCTAATTAGATGGCTGCCACTAGCCACACGCGCGCAGAGACACGCACACACATGCTCTCCTCTCCAGTCTATGCTTTGCTGCATAGTGTACTTGCTCATGGAGTTCTCCATGGGGTTACATATGCCC
>CM076984.1:5185967-5294522 GCA_039105355.1 Benthosema pterotum
TGTTAGTATGGTACTATATTAGCATAGTATTAGCATGTTAGTATGTTAGCATCCCGCAAAAGGTTGCACACACTTGGCGAGTGGCAGGCACACAGTAAAATTTCTTAGAAATTTTGTTTCTAGTACCATTTGTACACTCTTAGAAAAAAAGAAATATAATTAGCAAAATTAGAAAAATAATTAGCATGGTGAAGCACAAGGTGATGGTAGAGCCGGCGTTGGACCGATCCCATGTAGTGAGCGTACTTTGCGGCAGCGTAACTGTTTAGGGCGGAGCCTTCCTGTTACACTCAGGATCGCACAAAACGAAAGACAACACTCAACACCACACACACACACACACACACACACACACACACACACACACACACACACACACACACACACACAGACACATCTCTCTGTGTTTTCAAACGCATTCCTTGCTGCTGTTTCCTCCCTCCCACAGACAAGCAATTAGTGGACAAAGGTATACAGACCATTTCTGAGGCAGTACAGTCACTTCAAAGAGACAGGTCTTCAATCTTTAAAGGACCCATGCAGCCAACTAGCAGTCCTAATACACCCACAACCTTGGGCATCACTTTGTTATTTTATCCATACCTGGCTGTGAAGAAAACATCTATAGAATAAGCCAATTCCGATTTAGTTTTAGTCATAGTCTTTCGACTCAAATTGTATTCTTTTTTTTTTTTTTTACTCGCGCAAGCAGAACATTATCACAAGTATCTCCTAGAGCAGTGGTTTTCAACACTTGGTTAACCAACTGTCCATCATTTACCCTGGGGACCACCTGGGACCCTCTCAAGGACCACTGGTGGTCCCCGGAAAACCACTGGTTGAAAACCCACTGGTCTAAACAAACATTAAAAGTCCGTATAGACCTGCGGCCTTTGATGACATTTTCGTAAAGACATGCCTGGCGTTCCCTCAAACAAGGAAAACTAAAATAAGGTTATGTGAGAATAAGAATAAATACACAACACAAAGCCTTCAGCATATTAGAGTAACGGCAGAGAGACAACGGTTTGGGAACAGGTGGGTGTGTGGATAAAATGCAAGCTGTGCTTAATGTTTAAACCCACCAGGAACACCAATGATGGCGCACACCTTACGCCAATTAAACTGTTTTTTTGTTGGACGCCTCTCAGTGAAAAACGAAAGTGAAGAGATGCTCGGGGCTCCTGGTGGGCTTAAAAATGTAAATGAGAGCTCTTCGTACAAAACAATGCTGCAAAAGAAAGCCTCTACATTTCGCCCAACTCGGGTGGTTTCATATGTCACTAAAGAAAGGGCAGCTTAGAGGGCAACTTTAGTTTTCTTAAACCAATGTTTATCATGTTTGGGTTGTTGTTATTAGAGAAACTAAGAGAAAGTGCAACATGAGTGTCAATGTATTTTTATTCGCTGCTTTCTTTTTTAACTAAACCATGAACCTACCCATGTGGAAAATGTCATATGTCATAAGTGGCACCTTTCATACAAGCCACTTTACAACAAAAATACTATGGATCTGTTTTGAATGTCATGTATACAATATTATATTATGTTTCACTTTACAAAATACTATGGACCTTATATTGACTTTATTCTCTTATATGGGGATTGTATGAAAGTTGCCACTTTAAAGGATTTGCATATATGACACATATACGTATACAATCTTCCATATGGGTAAAACGAAAGGCTAAAGTTGTCCTATATACGGCTGCCTTGTATCATGAAAACAATTTTTTGCAAGTGATTGTTAATCACTTGCAAGCTAGTGATTTCTAATCACTTGCAAGTGATTGCTAATCACTTGCAACAAATTGTTTGTTATGCAAGTGATCACTTGCATGAAGTCACTCACACAGAATATTAATGCCATGCATTTAAAGACCAGCTTTGCTCTGACTTCTTGCTCTCTGCCTGCTCTGTTACAGAAATACAATGCTGTTGTAAAAAAGTATCCAAATATCATTATAATATATAACACATGCAACCTTCAAAACCAAAGCATCTTAATTGTGCTGATCTTTCAGTTATTTGTAGTGCTAGTCTCGGTCGGGGACTCGGGGTCATGATTAATGACCTTTGACATTAATTAAAGTCCAGGCAGCAACGTGCACTTCGGTTCTATAATTATTCAAGAACTCCTAGACCACAGAAATTCCACTGAATGTTCAAAGTTCATGATCTTTCAGGGGGTATTTTAGATCAGAAAAGAAGAAAAGGAAAAAAATGCATGTAACAAAACCTTTAATAGTCGTGTATTGCAATGTAGGCTACAAACTGCTTGCTGAAATGTGTACCACAGCAGCGTGGGGCGTATAGTGAACTTAGAGAGCAGATCAATACAAACAGTCTTTGAGTCAGAGCATGTGGAGTGAGTCGTTCTTCACAGCCTAGTGTTATATCACTCTAGGTTAACTTCACCATAAACACTGCAGACTGGTGCTTCAACCCAGCAAACACACTTTAATCTCTCAGCAGAAAGATCCTATATCTGTCCCAGCAGGTCCTGACAGTTCTCTATTAAACTGTATGGATCGTATATCGTTCCATAGCTTTCATTATGGTGGTTGCATTCGGAAAGAGAGACGGCAAGATCATCTTGCGACCTCAACCTAGGCTGTGAGTGTTGTTAACGCCAAAGACTTATGCCAATGAAATATATAGTTATGCCCACCGCCATTGCCATAGATCAGGGGTTTTCAACCTTTTTGATACCAGGGCCCACCATTTATTCACCGTTTAAGCCACAGACCACCATTTGAGGACATTTAGCACCACAGACCCCAAAACTAAAGATTTCTTTTGCTTTTGTCCACAATTCCAGGCTGCATTGGAAAAAAACAGTCAAAGGAACAGACCAGAAATGTTCATTGAACTTCTCGTGGGCCCGCAAGGGTCCATTTTTACACTCTCAAGAGTTACATCTAGTTAAACAACTTAGCTGGGGACCACCTGGAACCCTCTAAAGCAGGGGTGCCCAAGCTTTTTCGACTTGAGAGCTACTTTCAAAATGACCGGCTCAACAAGATCTACACATAAAAAAATGTGATTGTTCCATTACTGAAAATCCCTTCCAAAGCCCCTTAGAAAGTTTGAGCTTTGATATAGTGGTGTTGGTGTTACTTATTCTTATAGTGCTTAAGAATAATGTACTTAAAATGAAAAATAGAGGGGGAGAATTGGAAGGTTTAATTGTATATGCTACTACTGACGTTTGAAAACACTATTTGAGACAGTTTGTGGCGTTAAGTTTAGTCTCTTGCACCCAAAACTATGAACTTTGACGTTTTTGTCCACAATTGGGAAAGAGAAGAGGCAAAACGTTGGTCAAAATAACAATTATTCTCCATTTTCTAATTGTGTGGACTCTTGAAATTACGTAATTCAGATGTTAAATATAATTTAACTATTGAGAGTGTAAAATTTTCACACTCTCAAGAGTTACAGATCTATTTAGGCGACTGTCATGTGATCTACCTGCATGGCGTGTGTGATCTACTGGTAGATCACAATCTATCTTTTGGGCACCCCTGCTCTAAAGGACCACTGTTAGTCCCCGGACCACCTGTTGAAAACCCCTGCCTTAGATCTTTGCCAATAAACCTTAATTAATAGTCCAATTGTTTGATACGGTCCCAATGCTAACGGCCATTAGCATTGTTAGCCTCGTCTTGCTAGCTGCTGTTACCAGTAACACATGATCGTGCATCGCGTCCATAGACATCCGTAGTGATGTCTATAGTGACTCTATGAATTTGCCTATTGGGAAATACTGGCGGCTGCTAATGGCTAGTATTAAAAAATATATATGAGCAGCTTGACCTATAAACAGTTGTGACCGATGTACATTGGTTGCGGCTGTTTATAGGTCAGGAACCCTGGCAACAGTTTTACAAATGGTCAACCTGTTTCATCGGTTGCAACTAAACAGAGTCGTCCTTTGAGATGCATGTGCACACAAGGACAAACACATATAGACCTGTGCACATACATGCTATGCACCCGTATATCTGACTGGCTGTAGCCCACAACATCAAATGATCCTGCAGAGTGGCAGTATATTGGAACAAATTGCTTCCTCCGGCATTGACTGGAGCATGGCATGCCAAAAACTCAAAATTAACTCCTCAATATTTTTACTCTTAGTGATGGTGTGTCCGTGTGTGTCCGTGTCCGTGTGTGTGTGTGTGTGTGTATGCGAGATTCTGCTCCCATTCTTTTCATAACACACTCGCACCAATCTGACGAGTGTGACTGTTTGTCATCAATGTGCTCGGCGGAAATCATTGGAGCACAAAATTACAGTTCTCCACGACCTGACAGAGAGCTGCCGGCATTCTGATGAGAGCCAACACCGTGTTCATTTTGTAGCAGTGGATGAAATGTTGTTGCTGTGACAACATAGGAACTCATTTTTGTCACTAATCATACCATGTTTGCCCTCCAACATGCCATTTCAACCAGACGCGCACACTGAATTCTTAAATGTTGTTCTTTTCCCGAGGAAATTACTTTTATTGAAGGAAATTGGTTTGACTTGTCAAAGACACGTGCGCACAATTTATTTTTTGTGATAGTGGCTATATATGGTACTTTTGTTGTGTTGTCTGTTAAAAATGAATTTCTGTGGTGTAAAGTAGACAAAAATAATATGAAAAAGAAA
Source organism: Benthosema pterotum (assembly GCA_039105355.1). Lineage (NCBI taxonomy): Eukaryota > Metazoa > Chordata > Actinopteri > Myctophiformes > Myctophidae > Benthosema > Benthosema pterotum. Next base: position 5,190,628 of record CM076984.1, read on the forward strand.
ATGATGCATCTACAATCCATGTGATAATTTACTGACAGGTTAGATTCCGAGAAATTCAACAGAAATTGAGTCATCTCAAGAGGAAGTAGGTCCACCGGTAATAATGAAAGCAGGATTGTTCGGTTTCATCATTACTATATGGAGAAGAAGGCATATCTGAATATTATTATAATCACCATAGACACATAGAAAACACCTTTTAAAATCAAGGCCATGTGGCCACTATGACTATCACTACTCGTTCCAGATGTTATTTACCATCTATGTTCTTTATGATTCATGATAGGATTTATGAAGCAAGTCGCTGCTGTCCAGAGTGCTGCCAGAAGCTTTGGCTGTGCGAGCGGACGCAACTCCAACAGTTAAAATGATACCTGGCTTTAGGACAGGGGCGGATGTAGCATGTCCCATTTGGGGGGGCAAGAGAACATGTTGGAGGGGCAAGAGAAAATGGTATGGGTGCGGCTTCATCGCCCGTGTCGCTTCGCGCCACGGGCGATGAAGCCGCACCCATACCATTTTCAGTTACAGGACTTTTATTAGGCAAGTAAAGCATCAATAATAACATCAGGTGTTGTTGAAGTTGCAACAGACACACAGCATGCATAAAGCTAAAGGTCTGACTCAGAGAGTTTTCTGTTTTCAATGATGAAATACTGTTGGTTTAGTGGTTCCAAAATTGTAGTTAGTTAGTTAGCAGTAGTAGTGTTTCAAATCATTGTAAATATAAGCACTTTAATTTGAAATATCTTGGCTTGTTTTGCATGGCATCGTGTTTGGGGGGGCAGACTGGGTATTTAGGGGGGCATTGCACGGTGCAATGCCCCCTAAATTTTGCAATTTGCACCCCCATGCCCATGCCTAGATCCGCCCCTGCTTCAGGATATTATGTGACCATCCTCGGGTGGCTGAAGGCAGCAAACAGACTCCTTCTAACTGAAGATGGTCACATAATATACTGCATTTAAAACCTTTTCATGTATTGAATGTTCCTTGCAGTGCTCTGCCTCTTTCCAACATAGAGAAGTCCCTGAGGAAGAGAGGACGGGTATCATTGGTACCGGTCGCCGGTACTATATTACAGCAGTGGGTTTTCAGCCTTTTTGATACCAGGGCCCGCTATTTATTCAGAAGTTGAGCCACAGACCACCATTTGATGACATTTAGCCCCATTCAGATCCCCCAAAACTAAACATTTCTTTTGCTTTTGTCCACAATTCCAGGCTGGACTTCGGAGAAAACAAAACAGTCAAACATACAGATGAAAATGACCATTAATCTTCTACATTCTCTAGTTGTGTAGACTTGGGCATAATTCACATGATGAATATTTTCACTCTTGAGAGTGTAAACATGGTTTCATTTTTACTCTCTGAAAGAGTTACACCTGGTTAACCAACTTTCCATCATTTAGCTGGGGACCACCTGGAACCCTCTCAAGGACCACTGGTGGTCCCCGGACCACTGGTTGAAAACCACTGTATTACAGCATTGATACTTTTTCCACTTCAGAGTGTATGAGTACCGTTTCCACCACTGCAAAATTGTAAATCGTGAGATGCAGGGAAACAATTGCCTGGAGGCAGCAACAGAAAATCCCCGGTCAACTCTGGTTTTAACTTTTGAGATGTTGTTGCGATTGATGATATAATGAGCTGGGGCAGAAGAATTAGCAGATAAGTGATGTATTATGAGGCTAATCCCAGCTAGAGCTTTAAAATCAATAGTGTATTTGAAATAGAATCCCGACAGGCGATGCGCCTCAGCCAGAGCGGGAACAATGCGTCTCCCCTCGTCTTTTCTCTTGTCGTGGAAGCTCCTTTCAAACGAGGCAGTGGACCCTTGCGGTGTGTGTGGGTGGGGGCGTTATGTTGCGTTGATAGTGAAAGATTGTTGCATTCCCAATCCAAACGCACTTACGCATACACCCCCACCCCCCCACACACACGCGCGCGCACGCACATGTGCATACGGGGCAATGCGAACACACAGTCCTGCGGACACATGACATTGCATTGCGCAGGTACTGTAACTGACAGACATGATTCCTAGAATTATATAGAGAGATGTGGGAGTTTTGATGAGGAGACGTAGGAGGGCCAGACTCAAGGTGGGGGGGGGGGCATAATCTGGGACGTCTGACGACCGCCAGGCTCTGCCCGGGAGCGTTCGGCTCCCAGCCCCCTCGGGGGTCCTAAGAGAAGGAGAGAGAAAAAACGGCAGTGCGGTAAGGCTGAGGATGATGGGGGTTGGTTGGGGACAAAATGAGGTGGGGGGGGGGGGGGGGGATAGATACCGCTTTTGACAGCACAAAGCGGTATCTAACAGGTACCTGTTAGATACCGCTTTGTGCTGTCAAAATGAGATAGGACGTGTATTGCATGCCGGGGATGTTACGTGATTGGTTGATCAGGCGGTAAAGAATGGGAGTGATTGGCTGAACTTGGTCACCCCAGTGAGCACGGTCAAGACCAGGTCTAATTAGTGACGTCTTGGTTGTGGGCCAGATCAAAGCAATCCAAGACGAGTCAATTTTGGCCCCAAGAATATCACCTGATCCTGCCCACTAAAAACGGACGTCCCTGGATGAATCAGAGGGGGTCAGATTGAGGCCAGAGCAGACTAACTTAAATCAATCAGAACTAGTCAGATCTGGCCCAGAATGCCTTAGCTATAGCTTCATTATTTCAATTACTAATGAAGACATCCTGAAAATTTAAAACCCCTTGTGGATTCGAAGGAATATCGAATGAATCTATATATGTAGTGTATTTCGTGTATACCGCCTAATTAGGCTCCAATACGCCTGTGCACCTTGCACTGTTGTTACTGAAGTTATACCTCGACACGGAACGGGGAATAATCAAAGCAAAGCGTTTGTTTGTTGGTTTAAATCAAATTAAGGTATAGGTTATAAGATAAACGTGTGACGAAGCTGCGATTAAACGTGTGTGCTTTTCACTGCTTTCTGTCACGCGAAGTAAACTGCGCTTCGTCAAGGCTGACGAGGCAATAGTATGTCGGTGTCGCATGGTAAATACAACTTGTAACTAATCTACAGGCTCACTATGTGTTGCATTAACGACAGATTTTAACTTTTCACTCCGCTCCACGCGGCACCGTCGCGTGGTAGACTTCTGCCTCTCGCGCAACTCTTTTTAGGCTATTATTCTTTTTAGATAAATAAATTAAAACCTTAATTTTGTAAACGTGGTTAATCATTTATTTTCGGGTAGATGAGGTGCTTGAATATGGAATATTCCTTTGCAGCTCTGGTGCGTGCGTGTGTGTGTGCGTGGGCGTGTGCACACAGAGAAAAGAATCCTAATGCACTGATCCCAACGTTTTCTTGTGACCTCTGATTCATCATCTTTCGACAATCTCATCTGCAGTCAGAATCGCTTGCTGTTAATAGACACGACACAACACTCCTACCAAATTACACAGCTGAATAAGAGAAAGATGAAAATGGATTTCACGCCTGAGTCCCCAGCTGAATTGGAAATTATAATTTGCACGGCCCCCCCTCTTACATTCGTGTATAGCCGAAATTCAATCAATTTCAGAAAATACCAGCAAAATGCAATATCCTGCTTATCCATCATTATGCAAGCAGATGCTTTGCCTAGTGCTGTGTACATGTTGATAAAATGAACAATTCACCTATAGCACAGCAAAGTACAGTACAGCGCAGCACAGCACAGTACAGTACTAGGGGTGTAATGATTTAGTAACTGCATCAAACTATCATTTTTATTTTAAAAAAAAATCAAAGTATAGAATTATTTAAACAGGGAATATTGTATTGTATTGTTTGGCTGTATTATATTGATTTGAAATGTAAACAATTGATATCCAATCGCTAACAAGTACTTAAGGCATTGTATTAATCCATTTTTTAAAAAGACAAACAACTTCATCAATGTCAACAATGTCCAGTTTGTCCACCTATATGCCAGTCGGATCACATTTTATCTAAAAAAAAAATCAGTATCCACACGTTTCACGAATATTTATTATATTGTTTAAATAGTTGCGAATACAAGCGGCCGAAATGAGTTTTCTCCGGCGGGTGGCTGGCATCTCCCTTAGAGGTAGGGTGAGAAGTTCAGTCACTCGGGAGAGACTCGGAGTAGAGCCGCTGCTCCTTTGCCTGGAAAGGAGCCAGCTGAGGTGGTTCGGGCATCTGGTTAGGATGCCCCTCGAGCGTCTCCCTAGGGACGTCCTCGAAGCACGTCCCACTGGGAGGAGACCCCGGGGCAGACCAAGGACCAGATGGAGGGATTACATCGACTCTCTGGCCTTTTGGATCGCCTCGGGATCCCCCAGGAGGAGGTCGCCAATGTTGCTATAGGGACAGGGAAGTCTGGAGCTCTCTGGTGGAGCTGTTGCCCCCGCGACCCGACCTCAGATAAGCGGAAGAAGATGGATGGATGCATGGTTAAATAGTTACTGTGTCGATTTAGATCATTGCATCAAATCGTATCACCAGAATGAAACGATATCATCCATTTATCATATCGTTAACAATGTATCATGTTACGTACCGAAACGCTGTTAAAATGTACCGTTACACTGCTATACAGTGCAGTACATAGAGAGATGTATGAACAATCACTACAGTGTGTTCATATTTCTCTCTCTGTCCTCCCTGCTGTGTTCAGTTGCCAGGTGCTGTGAACTGTGAATTGTTATCTTTTCTCTTAGCCAGGATTCATAGGACATTGCAATATCGCCCCATACAGGCATAATATGTCTGGCTCCTCTCAACTGTTAGAGCTATAGGACCTCACGGACGAAATGGTGACGGCCTATCAGATTAGTCTGGAACTAAATGGCTATAACCAACCTGGAACAAGTATTCAATGATTCATTGATTCATTCATTGATTTATATTGTGATTACATATACAACTAGTACTTACTGTTTGTTGTATGTAATCATAATATAAACACAATACAATTCAGAGCCATAGACATTTTCAACCATTTGAAAGTGCTGCTGTATTTTCTGCTGTATTTTCAAAAAACATTTGAAAACCTGTCAAGACTTTTTGTACTTTTTACTCAACCACATTCCGGATTGTATTTGTAGCACTGGAATAGCACAAAAGGTGTCGAACAAGTATGTTTTTAGTTGCTGTTTTCTTCTTCTAAACAGTGTTGTTCCCATATAAATGGAGAAGTTCTTCCAAGGCTCAGCTAGGCTTGAACCACTGCAACCTCATCCATTTTAGATGTGAGATTGGACCTTGGCAGGCCATATGCGGCAGATAGCGACAAAGTTTATGTTAGATTACTGGTAGTTTTAGTTTTCTGCTGCACTCATGGAGACGGCATGGTGATGAAACAAACAGCAAAGAGGGGCGACAAAAATCTATTTTCACACCCCCGTTTGTCTTTGTTTTGTCACAGTGCAGCATTATGATGAAGTAGTATTGTATTGCACTTATTGCATCAACCACCATCAAATATTCTAAATGCTTTGCGTTTTTTCCCAATAGTCATATACTCTGAGAGAGTTTTTTGGAATATCATGTGACACCTTTTGATCCTCTTCCCTGATTTGCTCATAGGCAGGGGTGAAAAGTGACATTTACTTTTATGTATTTGTACTATAGTATTACTCAATTACATGCTGATTTCTGGACCTTTACTGCATCCTTGTCTGCAGTAGCTGTACATTGCAGCATTGATACTTCACTTTCAAAAAACTTTTGATAATTTCATGGTCTACTCCAGGGGTCGGCAACCCAAGATGTTGAAAGAGCCATTTTCGACCCAAAATTAAATTCAAAATCTGTCTGGAGCTGCATTTTATTTTTATTTTTTTTCCCTGAGAGTGTGCAAATGTAAACCAAATGGACCCTGGCGGGTGCATTTGGTTCCATTTGCACACTCTCAGAAAAAAGGTCCTCAAAGAAAAATCATTAACATGGTGAAACACAACCTTTCTTCAGAAATGGAGTTTCTAAAAAAATAAATAAAGGAGTTTTACAGAACTCCATTTCTAGTCCACACAACATCTCTAAGGTATAGTAATGACATAGTAAACTGAGTAAACCTTTGAAAATGGGTGGTTCAGATTGAAAGCTCCACCTCTGATAACTGCTGGGCTTTTTTGACATGGCCAAGTGCTGCTTTAACTGGCAACTGTCAGACAGCGCAACACGTTTTGGGTGACTGAAATGTTTATATTATTTTGGTGTGGATCACCCCAGTGTGTATGTAATAATGCTACAGCCACTGAGCCACTAGGGCTGTGTTCTGGAGCCGCAGGTTGCTGACCCCTGGTCTACTCAGTCTCATGCGAACACTCAGTACAGTTTATAAATTGCTCCATTCAGTAATTTGATATTTGATGTTCATTTTAGCTACCCCGCCCCTCCCTAATCCCTATACAAGCCCATTAAAACTCCATTTTAACCATGTCCTCCTAATACAGTGAGAAGGCCATCCTTTCTCGTTTACTGTTTTCATTTATTTTTAAAATATTGTTTTCTTCGTTTGGCCGCAACCAGGGTGGGCATACACCCAAATATCGAGGCTGCTACATTTTCTAAAACAATATTTTAAAAATAAATGAAAACTGTAAATGAAATTCTACGACTCAGTTGTTGTTCAAGTTGGAACAGACACGCAGCATGCATAAATCTAAAGGTCTGACTCATAAAGCTAAAGGTCTGAGGGAGTTTCCTGTTTTGAATGATGAAATGGTGTTGGTTTAGCGGTGTGGCAATTGTAGTTAGTAGCAAAGTGTTTCAAATCATTTTAAATATAAGTTGTTTTGCATGCCATCATGTTTGGTGGGGCAGTCAGGGCAATTAGGGGGGCTTTTTTTTCCCCAAGTACACGTGCAGGCAGGAGTCTGTGGTAGTCGTTCAGGCTGCAGAGGGTGCTGTCATGTCATGTATCGCATCGCTTGGCCGACGCGGCTGAGGTGGAAATCCATTGAAATGTAACTTGCATTCATCCAGAGAATGTTTACCCTGCTCTCATTAATCCCAGTAGCCTGTTGCGGCAAGGAATGGAATGTCTTAAGTCTTCTAGTCCTAACCTAAGTTTTCTGAAAAAACTTCAAATATTTATTTGGCTGAATAAAAAAGTGGTTTCAACCTTCTTCATACCAGGCCCCACCATTTATTCAGAATTGTAGCCACAGACCACCTTTGATGTTGAGTTTAATCTCTCTGACCCAAAAGTAAGTTTTTTGTGCACAATTTAGGAGACTGGCAAACTGGCAAAACGTTGGTCAAAATAACAATTCTTCTACATTTTCTAAATGTGTAGATTCTTGAAAATTAAGTAATTCAGACATTCAATATAATTTAACTCTTGAGAGCGTTAAAATGAAACCAAATGGACCCGTGAGGGTCCATTTGGTTTCATTTTAACGTTCTCAAGAGTTACAGACCTATAAGGGTTCTAAGGGTATTGGTTAACAACTGTCCATCATTTAGCTGGGGACCACCTGGAATCCTCTCAGGGACCACTTGGTGGTCCCCAGAGCACCCCGACCTGAATGGGTTAAGTCTTCTAGTTGAAGTATGGAGCTGTAGGTAAGCTGAGTGCTTTCTCTTTATCGCTCTCTTTACAGAGAACATATGGGCAGGAAATTAACAGGGACAACAGTGGACGCTCGCACTTGTTTAGCTGTATAATGAGATGTTTTGCTTGTTTTGGGGATTTTCTCATTATCTCAGTAAATGTGCTCTCAGTGATATAATTAAGGTGAAATGCAAATAAACACGGGAGGCGTTTTGGAAAGGCAGGCGAGTTTCCATTGCAGGCAATTATGGAAATCAGGAAGTGATTGAATTGACAAGAACAGGAAAAGAGAAACACAGAAATCAGTGAGTTTTCATGTTTTTTTTTTAGTCAGGCATACTGTAGCCAGGGTCAGACTGGCCATAGGTAGTAACAGGAGCTCTCCTGGTGGGCCGCGGCCATAGGGGGGCACTAGGGGTGAATGAATGAATGAATGAATGAATGAATTAAATTTTTATTGACAGAGATGAGAGTTACAGTACAGCTTGGAGAATTACAGTACAATTCAAGTACAACTACATCAAATCTGACAGAGCTGATTGGACACACTAGTTAAGCATACACTTGTTTACAATAGTGGCCAACTTGTTCATTTCATTTAGGCATTCAAATACATACAAAACAACTACTTCAGTGAAGTCAGAAGCAGCAAATCATGGAGGTAATATCATAGTGGAGGTAAAAAGGGAAAAGAGAACAGTACAAATTAATAATACAGGCCTGTGTTGTACCTGTATCATTGAGTGACAAATACATGGTGTTCTATATTGGATCCTTTTGCCAGCATCATTCTTGTGAGAGCAGCAAAGGGTTGTGTAGATGTCTGTTGGTTTTGTTGTCTAAAAATGGTGGTATTATGGCTTGTTTGTTTGTGTGTGTGCTGGGCCAAATTTGTGCAAAAACGGGCCGGCCTTGGGATCAGAATACGCATTTATTGTTATGCAAATTAACCGCAAAACTGATAACAATATTTGTCTGATTCTTAACGGTTGAATATCCAGTTACACGAGCACCCGTTGACATCCCTAATATATACCATATTGTCCCGAATATAAGACGAGCCTGGTTATAAGACAACCCCCATACATTATGCTCTTGTTTAAACTTGTAAATGTCATGTTTAAACATGTTTTAGAGGTGACAGTACTTTTATGTGCAATGATGTCTTCCCTTTGCATTTGGGGTTTCTTCTTGGGAACTGAATCTTTCCAGCCAAACGTGCCAATGAAAAACAAAAAAAAAACAGTAATATAGTGTAATATCATATTATCAGCCCCTCCCCCAACTCCTCCCCCTTTATCATACAACTCTATGGGTGTGGCATCAGGTCAGGTGGATCTCCACCCATCACCACCCACCAGGCAAAGCAGGCGTAGTCGACTTTTTAACACATACTGTGCACTTTTTTAAGAAAAAAATCATATAATGTTAATGTTTTAGGGTGAAAAAAAATCATGGTACTCCATCTTTAAAGATGGAGACCAGAGGAGCACGATGGTGGACAAGGTCAGGGATCCAAACATGCCGTACATAAATGAACATCTTTCCCCCTCCAAAAATGCTTAACATTCTGACCACACTGATTCACAAAGCTGGTGCCCTGGCATGATCCTGACATAGTAGCCGGCTCAAATAATAACTAAGTATGAAGCTTTGAGTATATTATTCCACCATTTCCAGTAAATCCATGGAGAGAATGCCTGATCTGGAGGGGGGTCAGGTGTGCATGTGTTGAGAAACGCTGCTAACATTGCCTCATGCCGCTTCTCCTTCGGTGTTATTGAGGGAAATATAAGCCTGCTTGCTCCATCGCATTGGAATTGCTTCCAATTCACCAGAGTACAGCCGCCCTCCTGGAAAGAATAAGTGTTTATGCCGTGGCCATATGCCGTTCCGTATTGAAAGCAGCCTGGGTTTTTCATTGCAATAGCAAACACACTCCTTCAGTCGAGCGTTTTTTGGGAGCAAGATTAAAATCTCGTTTATAGAATGTCAGACATCATTGTTGTAGGAGTGGCTGCCTGAGAATGTAAATGGCACCCCCTTGTCAAACGCACTACTTTGATTACATTCTTTAAAAAGCATTTGTTCTATCTTGTCGTCGTGCGAAGCAGAGAGGTGTGTATACTCTGTATAGGACTCAGCCACAGACAGTGAAGCAGAGAGGCAGAAAGGTTGAGATAAGGTTATTAACAACAAAGAAACCAGCAACAGGCACTAGGAAACCGTTTCTGAGAATTCAACCTTTCAAATACAACACATTTCGACAAGACCAAATCCAATGACTAAATTCAACGAGCCGCAGTGGCGTTCCTAAGCAATTTGGAGCCTCAGGCAAAGTTTTTCGTGAAAAAATATGAACTACAACATGTTTTTAAACTAAAGAACATATTATATGTGTTTTAAATGTTCAATTCGAGCTATAGAGGACAAGTATAATGTATTTATCCATACAGTATGAGGCTTATTAGCCTGAGATCCTTTTAAAGCACGTCTGGTGGTCGCCTCGGTGCCCCCCCCCTTTAATCATCGCACCCCAGCCAGCTACCTAGTCTGACTAATGGCAAAAATGCCGCTGTCGAGCCGGGTTAGGGGACAGCATTAAAACGACAGGTGGAAAAGAGACTGATGCGTATTAAAAAGGTATGCAGTTAAATTAGGTCCACTCACATCTGTATGTAAATAACATCTGTATGTAAATAACAATCATTGGATGTTATGTAAATAACATCCAATGATTCTACAATCATTCAAACTCACAGTGAACTTTAACTTCGAGAAACAGTGGGAATAATAATAATTGAGTCTAAAAATCATACATCCTGAAAGGAAACATTTCTAAAGAGAAAATGCAAAAAAAAATATATAGCTTTGATGTGCATAATTCAACATAATGTCGACATGGCAAATAAAGACTTGGCAATTCACTTCATCTTGAAAAGGTTGCCTATACCGCTGATGTAGACAATGAGGGGCACGGTGGAATCTACACCATAATGTGTTTGCGTTTATCACTCCCGCCTGGAAAGCCCTTAACTGTTGTGTACGCTGACCCTCACTGTTGATGCGTACTGTAGGCTGTATCAGGGGTTGACACTAAGGTCTCGGAGGCACTTGCCCATCGGGCAAGTGCAAGTCAGGTTCTACTTGCCCTCAGCTCATGGTCACTTGCCCCCCAAAAATATATTGTAAATTTTGAGAATGTAAAAATGAAACCAAATGGACCCTTGCGGGTCCATTTGGTTTCATTTTTACGCTCTCAAGAGTTAGAATTCATCATCTTAATTAGCCCAGGTCTACACAACTAGAGAATGTAGAAGATTAGGTCATTTTGATGTGTATGTTAATTTGCCTGTTTTGTTTCCCAAATCCAGCCTGGAATTGTGGATATCTAGAAAGCAGGGAAAGACACAGAGGCAGAGTGCAATGACTGCCTTCAAGACAAATTTATCTTGTGTTGTGTTGTGTTATAGTGCACTAAGTTGCACACTTGCCCGATCGGGCAACCAGGTAGCAGTCTTCACTTGCCCCACCATTTTTTTTTACTTGCCCCGGGCAAGCGGGCAAGTGTTAGTGTCAAGCCCTGCTGTATGTACACTATAGTCTTCACATCATATACATTGATTTATTTGAATCTGTTCTCTAGCTAGCTGTCTTTTTTTCTTCTCCTTTTATTATTACCGGTGCCGTACAGGGGCGGATGTAACAGTTTACAATGGGGGGGATGGCTTCATCGCCCCCATACCGATGAAGCCGCACCCATACCGATGAAGCCGCACCCATACCATTTTCTGTTACAGGACTTACAGTATATTAGGCAGCAATGATAACAGTTGTTGTTGTTGTTGTCGAACAGGTCAGTTGTTGTTGAAGTTGCACTAGACATGCAGCATGCATGAAGCTAAAGGTCTGACTGAGTTTTCTGTTTTCAATGATGAAATGCTATAGAGATGCGCAGTGACGTCACCGCCCCGGTTCCGGAAGTCTTTTCCCCATTCATTTTTCTCATAGACTTTTCGAAAATAATTTATATCAAGACGATTACGCTGCGGCCAAAGCCAACTCAGGTCGTGACAAATCATGACAACAAACACAACATCGTCATATAATATATAATTAGGAAAAAGTAGAAAACGGCATGATACAAGACTTTTTGTTTCGTTTTTCATCTTAGAAATTATTTTATTGTCCCAAAAGTTTGTGTGTGTCATCATGATTCGTCACGACTCGAGTTGGCTTTTTCCGCGGCGTAATCGTCTTGATATAAATTATTTTCGAAAAGTCTATGAGAAAAATGAATTGGGAAAAGACTTCCGGAACCGGGGCGGTGACGTCACTGCGCATCTCTATTGGTTTAGTGGTGTGACATTTGTAGTTACATAGTTAGTAGCAGTAGTAGAGTTTCAAAACATTTTAAATATAAGCAGTAAGCACTTTAATTTAAATACCTTAGGTTTTTTTGCATGCCCCCCCCCCTCCCCAACCCATGCCGATGCCTAGATCCGCCCCTGTCTGAAGAAGCCAGGCAAACATCTATTCCCACTCCTGTACACAGGATGTAAGATAGACCACCTTGAACTGAGCATCACCCGTGGTGTCGGCAGACTCATCCACAGCTAAAGAATGCACTGTGCCAGGGGTTTTTCAACCTTTTTCATCCCAGGGACCACCATTTATTCAGGATTTGAGCCACGGACCACCATTTGAGGATATTTTAGCCCCACAGACCCCAAATCTAAAGATTTATTTTGCTTTTGTCCACAATTCCAGGCTGGATTTGGGAAACAAAACAAGCAAAGCATACATTCCAAAATGGCTAATTCAGATGATGAATATTTTAACTCTTGAGAGTGTAAAAATGAAACCAAATGGACCCGCAAGGGTCCATTTGGTTTCATTTTTACGTTCTCAAGAGTTACATCTGGTTAACCAACTTAACTGGGGACCACCTGGAACCCTCTCAGGGACCACCTGTTGAAAACCCCTGCACTGTGCTGTTTGTTCCATCTTCCTCAGAATGCACTAGTGGCACTTCCTAAACGCACTAGAATGCGCTAGAGCAGTGGTTTTCAAACATTTTCATACCAGGGCCCCAATAATTCTTCTGCATTTCAGCCACGGAAGGACCACCATTTGATGTTGAGTACTAATTTAGGAAAAATAACTGGCACAATGTTGGTCAAAATGACAGTTGTTCTGCATTTTCTAAATGTGTAGATTCTCGAAAATGTAATTCAGATGTTTAAATATAATTTAACTCTTCGAGAGCGTAAAATGAAACCAAATGGCTCTCAAGAGTTACAGATCTATAAGGGTCCATTTGGTTACCAATGCTCCTTTCTAGGAAGGAAGGAGGACTTTCATAGGAGGAAACATGGTGAAAAACAAGGGTTTTATCTCTGGTGCCTGTCAATCAATTTCGCCCCAACTCACCAGCACAAAAGCATTAGATTTTCCACCACGACATTTGCTATAGGGGGTCTGAAAAAAAGCTAAATATAACAACTAATGCGCCAAGTTGGCAACAATGTTGACCGTAGCAAATAATATAGTAGAGCAGCCGCTACATGCAGTGGAGAAAATGGATCACTTTGACTCATTGCATTGCGTTGACCAGTGTTGGACAATATCTTTACTGTACTTATGACCCCTTAGAAAAAAACAACAACAATATTGCATTACTTGAATCAAAGAATAATTTATTGCACATTACAATATTACTTTCCCAAGCCCCCCTCCCTCCCACGGACAATCGAATAGACATGTACAACACTATCTATTTATTGACAACTTGCGGCAACTGGGGTAACTTGTAGTGTAGGACAGTGCAGAATCTACAAGTGCATCTCTGTTGTTATCTGTTGATAGCTTGTTGATAGCTTGTTATTACACATTTTGTAGTAGTAGAGTAATATCTTTACTTTACCTTTAAGGAATATATAATATTTAATTATTTAATGTCCAACACTGACAACTTGCAGATTCGATCATATATCAAATGATATATTATGATTCATAAATCACATCTGTGATCATTACAGTATATGACCATACCCAACAATGCATGCCAAAGAAATGGGAGCATTTTCACTTTCGTGTATTTTATTTTTATTTTTTATTTTTTTTTTTAAATCAAAAGTCCATAAGAAGTAACCAAAATTGCTTCCTTAAAACAACATGTCTTCTTCTGCTTTTCTGTATGAAGGAAAACATCCAACTTTTTTCTTTGGACAACAGCAGTGCCAGAAGCTGCTACAAACATCTACTGTACGCGTCGATGTCTGCCTAATAATAAAACTCAACGGACCAATTAAGCTGCATTCTGCAAGCCGCAGTGCAAGCCTATACTGTATTCACTCACAACACTGGACACACACGGGACAATCCCAACTTTTGAGTATAGCGTCAGTCGGACATTCTGCACACCCAGGACGCTGTGCACTATAGCTTTAGCACGACTATGGACTAACTGAAATGAACAGCGAGAAGGCAGACTGGTTCTCTAATTTGCCAAGAGTCAGAGATAGTTATGGTTTGTTTGGGATGTGTACAAAAGTTTGGAATCTGAGGATCAGTGCTCTACTCCTTCCTATAGTCTACGAAGATTCAAGGCCTATAGGCTCCACCAGTGGTTTTCAACCTTTTTGATCCCAGGGCCCATTATTTATTCAGAATTTGAACCACGGACCACCATTTGATGACATTTTAGCCCCACAGACTGCAAAACTAAAGATTTATTCTGCTTTTGTCCACAATTCCAGAATGGATTTGGGAAACAAAACAGTCAAACCTACACATCCTCACAGCCTAAAAGGTAAAACTTGCCTTTTATCCAGACCATGGATAAAAGGACCATGTCGCCTTCTGAGACCCTCGTAAAAGGACTTCTATGCCTTTTCTCTAAAAAGGCGTTCCGTGCCTTTTCCGTCAGAAGGCATAATGTGGTTAGTGATTTATCGGCAACCTCTGGGGTATGAAGGAGCGCTTGTTTTATCTGCCGGCTACTACTAGTAGGGCGGGGCGAAGGAAGTTTTACTGAGGTTATGGTTAGGGTTAGGTTAGGTTTAGGCATAGGTTTACTGAGGTTAAGTTTAGGGTTAGGATTAGGTATAGGCATAGCTTAGGTTTACTGGGGTTATGTTTAGGGTTAGAGTTAGATTAGGGTGAGAGTTAGACGGTGCTTTATGCGGTAACTAACCCTAAACATAACCTCAGTAAAACTCTGCTTCGCCCCGCCCTACTAGTAGTAGCCGGCAGATAAAACAAGCGCTCCTTCATACCCCAGAGCTCTCTGATAAATCACTAACCACATTATGCCTTCTGACGGAAAAGGCACGGAACGCCTTTTTAGAGGAAAGGCATAGAAGTCCTTTTACAAGGGTCTCAGAAGGCGACATGGTCCTTTTATCCATGGTCTGGATAAAAGGCAAGTTTTACCTTTTAGGCTGTGAGGATGTGTTAGTCAAACATACAGATAAAAACGACCATTAATCTTTTACATTCTCTAGTTGTGTCGACTTCGGCTAATTCAGGTGATGAATATTTTATCTGGTTAACCAACTTTCCATCATTTCAACAGGTGGTCCCGGACCACCTGTCAAAAACCCCTGTGCTACATGATGCAGATAGTATTTGACTGACCTCAGTCTGAATTATCATTTCATTTCACTTTGTTTCGCTTCATTATTCAGACTGAAGTCCCTTCTCCACCTCAGCAGTTTCTGGGATGGGATATCAAAGCGTCTTCAGTGATTGGTTCATACCAACCAATCAGAATAGTGAGGGAAGTTGCGGCCAACCATGTTTGTTGTTTGAGTCTGTTGAGTGACGGGGATGTCGGCGTCGGCCAATCAGGTGCTGTAGTTGAACTAGTACTAAGACACCAGAGGGAGGGACACCAGTCCTTGAATGGCATGGGGACACATTCAGGGCTGGATCCAGACTATGCGGTAATGAAAGATCTTGGCAATCAAGTATCACACTTTGTTCACTTTGTTTTGTTTCATTTCTGTTGCATTCGTTATGCATATGCATAACATGCAATATTTTGTCCTGACTAGAATCTAGTTTCTGACACTAGATTCTAGTTACTGACATGAGATTCTAAATTCTGACACTACATTCTACTTTCTGGCGCTACATTCTTGTTTTTCCTTGGTAGATTCTATTTCTTTAACGCTAGATTCTAGTTTCTGACGCTAGATTTTGTTTCTCACACAAGATTCTAGTTTCTGACACAGGATTCTAGTTTCTGACACTAGATTTTTTTCTTTGACACTTTTTTCTGAAAAATCTGTTCCTGTGTCAGTGATGCTCAACATATTTCATGCCAAGGACCCCCAGAAAGAAGCAGAGATTTGAGTTAAACATATTCAAAGATTTGTGTCACATTTTAATGAATTGTTCAAAAATATCAGACCTACAAGTTCATAGCGCGCCACCGAGTGGTGCGCTATGAGCTTGTAGATCTGATATCAGGGCAGAAAGTGTTTAAAGCTGCTTGACGAATGCTTGTGCATAGCATAGATGAGAGAGACGTGCAGCCAGACTCGATAGACCACTCAATGGAAAGTATATCAAGGAGTTTTTTTTTCTTCCTGCAGGCATAAAGTCATACGTGCATGAAATTGCCGACCCCGCAGTCGGATCGATGGGAAGCGTATCGACACATTTACATTTTAGTTATTCAATTATACGTATGACATAGAAAGTCGTAAAGTATCCATGGAAAGTATGCTCTTGGCTATACATATACTGTAGGTCAATGTATTCCACTACTCACTAGTCTCTGACTGTTTGCCACATCATGCTACAATGTTGTGTACTAGTTTTTCTGCCTTAACTGAAAATGGCGTCCAACTGAGTGTATAACAGGCCAGGGAGGCATTCTGGAGTCCACGTTCGGGGTCCATTGTGGACCCAATTACACTACACGCAAGTGTAGTGCTGAAGTGCTGAGCTGTGAGCTTCCCTGGCATGCCTTCATGTCTTATTGATACATCATCCATTAAAGATCAATGCCTTTGACTGGAAACATGCAGGTTTTGCTGTCTGTCGGGGCGCCAGAGGAGGAGGTGTGGAAGAGTTGTTGGAACGTAGTTATGTATCAGACCACAGGGGTGCAAAGTATACAGCAGTTAAACTACAGCACACACACACACACACGCACGCACGCACACACACACACACACACACACACACACACACACACACACACACACACACACACACACACACATGCTCACACTTTGCTTTCAGAAGTTTCAGGCATGTAGAAACCAACACTGTTGAAAATAATTAATAGGACATGTATAAATTAAATGCACAATACTGGCCTGGTATATGCTGGCTTTTACACCAGTGGTTTTCAAAACTTTTCACATGCCAATAAAGCCATTTGAATTGAATTGTATTTATTCATAATGAGGCCTGGGATCCTTTCATATTAGCCTGGGATCCTTTTAAAGCGTGTCTGGTGGTTGCCCCGGTGCCCCCTCCCTCCCCTTCCACTCATGGCGCCCCACGCAACTGCCTAGTCTGCCTAATGGCAAAAAACGTCCCTGATACTGTATATATCATTCAGTCAAGAACCCAGTGAACGTTGGGAAGGAGCCATGCATCACCCGAGTGTCCTTGGGGGGGAAAAAAAAGTATACAGAGAGGACAGTGACATGAGAATGCGTTGAAAACAACAAGTTCACAGTCGGCGTGGCCATCTTGTCACAGTAGGACCGCCGGGTTCCTGTTGCCACGGCGACACCGTCGTCCTTCGTCTCCCCTCGACACACACGCGGAGGGGAAGACGGTGTGACAACTAGACGAACAGCAGGCTCGCACGTAGTGTACGCACGCATGCAAACATGGCCAGCATTCAGCTATTTTTCAAGTACTCGAAAAACAGGCTGTTGTTGCAAAAAAAATAAAAGAAAAAATGCTAAGTGGAGCAGTCAAAAAGACCTTGTGATTTCTGAAGTGGTGAAAATGGAGTAATTACTGGGACAACAGCAACGAGAGAGACGGACCGTTTGTCTGTTATCGGAAAAGAACGCACACAGGCAGGAGGGGTGAAATCATTTTGCGACTGGAAAACCGCTCTAAAAACGGCCATCAAGCGGCCGCAACCGGTAACCGGTTATTTTCCACAAGTGCCGCAGAATCATTTTGCGACCACATCCATGGGTCACCACCACTATGCCAACGGTTGAGACTGTTGGCACAACGGTCGTGACCGTTGGCACGGTTGGGGACGGTTGGGGGTCAAGGTTAGGTTTAGGCATATGTTTTACGGGGTTATATTGAAGGGTTTGGGTTTAGTAGCGTACGGTGAAGAATTCTAACATTTTACTACCAGTTGTGACAGTAGTATGGTCAACCGTTTTCACTTAGCACGACTAATTCATAACGGTCGCAACTACAGTAATCTATACCAGACTAATTCATAACGTTGTGACAAAGGTTATGACCATTGGCCACTAGTCGCAACCATTTCATAGCAGTCGCGACCAGCGGTCGTGGTCGCAAAATGATTTTGCGGTGTCTCCACACAGGGGCAGAGTTGCAGAGAGAGACAGAGAGACATAAGCCAAGTTTCCATAAAACCCTTGCGAAAATAGGAAGAGTATGTTAATTAAGTCGAAAAAGGAAAGGCGAATTGTCTGCTGTTTCCATTAAAGGTAGGGGAAGTGATTTCACTTTTGTCAGATATCACCCAAAAAATATTTTTTTTTCTGTTAAAATGCTCTATTATAAGGTGTGGAAACCACATATGGAGTTTCCCCCTCCCCCACGTTAGCAGAGGAGCTAATAAAAGTTCCCCAGGTCACCACAATTCTCCTCCAATCAGGAGAGAGCAGCAGGTTCACATAGTGTAGCTACTTTTGGGGCCCCTAGTGCACCAGGCTGGTACTACACCATGAATTTCAAATCACTTCCCCTACCTTTAACGGATGAAATGCGACTCATTGGAGTCTAGGGGAAAATAAATTAGGTTCATGAAACAAGCAATAGGTGGCACAGTTTTGCCAGTAACGTGAGACGTATGGTTATTTTACATATATCTTTACTTTTGAAGTTATTTTTAGGCTTTACACACAGACTGCCTGCTTTATTCCTATTGAACTATATGTCCGTTGTGCTGTGCAGAGGCAGAGCGCTTGTGAGACTCGGTAGCCTACTGATTTGGTGTGATATTGTAGACTACATCATGTTATCTGCAGCGGGACACGTAAGAGGAAAAAAGGTTTGAACTTTATTAACGAAATCATATCTAAGGACAAACCGAACCTTTCAGCGAAAAAGCATTTTTGTGCAAAATGGAACGAAATGGATTTCGAAGTGTTTCCATTCAACATTCTCTTCGCAAGAGCTGTTTTTGTGCAAAAATAGGGCTTATGGAAACGTGGCGAGAGAGAGAGAGAGAGAGAGAGAGAGAGAGAGAGAGAGAGAGAGAGAGACTGTGTCACAGAAAGATCTAATAAGTGTTCAACAGTAGAGTGTTGTTCAATAGTGCAGATCCCATGGGGGTGAATATTTGCAACATGCAGATACTAGTGTTTGCTGTAAATAAAAACACGTAAATGTAAATACAATGTGCGTTCAATCAACTCTCCCCGGAAGTGTCTGGCAGATCCTGTGTGGCAGATATTCCGCTGCTGCAGTCGACAATAAAACCTCACAATGTAAAAAAAAAATACAGCATTTGGGGAAAAAAATAACAATAACATCTTCTGGTTGTATATGTTTGCTTTACCTGATACAATTGTGCTAATAAAATGCTGGCTCATGGGTTAGAGATATTTGCGAGCAAGAAATCCATATACTGTACCTCCCCTGGTTTCATCTCCCGCGTGAGCGTTGCTTTGATTAATGATATCACATTAATGTTTCAAAAGGGCCCGTCAGTGAGAAATGATCCCCGGCCCACTGAGAGGCTCCAACCTGCGCTCGCTCATTTTATTCTTGCGTTATATAAATAATTTAAGCCTCGGTACTAGAGCCACTGTAGAGGTAGAGGTGTGTGCGTGTGCGTGTGTGCGTGCGTGTGTGTGTGTGTGTGTGCGCGTGTGTGTGTATGTGTGAGTGTGTGTGCGTGTGTGCGTGTGTGTAGTGGTCTTTTACTGGCGAACCAAGTCTGCATTTGCCCTCTGGGCGAACGTAAGCAGCAGATTCAAATGACACCTTCCAAAGGTACGAAGTCATGTTGGAGAAATTCTGTGTTGATCACAGCAGCTTGTGCTGTATCTCAAAGGCTTCCAGAGCTGAGCGTGTGGGACTGTCAGCCAGGGCGGATGTAACATTACCCAAGGGGGGGTAGGAGAAAGTCGCACCCATACCATTTTCAGTTACAGGACTTTTGCACACCTACTGCGACAGAGAGCGCGTCGGAGAGGGTTCATAATATACCCGACAACATGAAAAGGAAAAACACTCACTACTGGCTTCAAATGCAGTGAAAAACTTGAATCGAGGTTGCAGCGTTTGTCCCGAATGAAATGTGACAACGATATGATCGGAACACAAGATGGATTAAAGAATGTAATCACCTAGCACAGTGGTTTTCAACAGGTGTTCCGGGACCACCTGTGGTCCTTGAGAGGGTTCCAGGTGGTCCCCAGCTAAGTTGTTTAACCAGATGTAACTCTTGAGAACGTAAAAATGAAACCAAATGGACCCTTGCGGGTCCATTTGGTTTCATTTTTACACTCTCAAGAGTTAAAATATTCATCATGTGAATTAGTCCTAATCTACACAACTAGAAGATTAATGGTCATGGACAGAAGCAAAGGAAATCTTTAGTTTGGGGGGGTCTGTGGGGCTAAAATGTCCTCAATTGGTGGTCTGTAGCTCAAATGCTGAATAAATGATGGTCCCTGGGATGAAAAAGGTTGAAAACCACTGGCCTAGCACACAGCTTTGTGCCGGCTGTGGAGAACAATTAAAACCCTGCTTGTGTTCATCCAGTTGGGCGTGTGTGTGCTGTATTGATTGTGTTTGTCGGAGGAGCACCTGGCCCAGGCCTGAGTCACTGCCAGGACGTTCAACCATCGTTTCATCCATCGCTTCAGTGTGCATGGCGACAGTGTTTTACATCGGGGGGTTTTTCATATCAGGCCAATTTATTCAGCATTTGAGCCACTGACCACCATTTGACATTTTACACTCACACAGTCCCCAAAACTAAAGATTTCTTTTTGGTTTTGTCCACAATACCAGGCTGGATTTCGCAAAGAAAATAGTGTAGACTTCTCAATTAAGTGGTGCTAATTCAGATGATGAAACGTTGGTTTCACGTTTACGTTCTCAAGAGTTACATCTGGTTCACCAACTTTCCATCTTTTTTAGCCTGGGAACCACCTGGAATCCTCTCAGGGACCACTGGTGGTCCTTGGCCCACCTGTTGAAAACCCCTGTTTTACATTATAAGCCATTCAGGAGGCCCATCT
The DNA here is from genome assembly GCA_039105355.1 of Benthosema pterotum. Lineage (NCBI taxonomy): Eukaryota > Metazoa > Chordata > Actinopteri > Myctophiformes > Myctophidae > Benthosema > Benthosema pterotum. Next base: position 5,211,617 of record CM076984.1, read on the forward strand.
ACTCGTTATTCTTGGTGTAAATATCACACCCGTGTGAAGTGAGGGGTGCTCTTAATCATCATACATCACCTGATCCTGGCCAATCACAGCTTACGTCCCTTTGGCTTCGATGTTTGTGTTTCATGCAAAGTTTGTGTTTTACACAAAGGCTCCAAATGGGCCATTCTTTGTCAATGGCATATGTTGATTGTTTAGGCCAACGTTTGTGTTCGCACATGCACTAAAAGCTGGACATATGATGAGGGGCTGGCACCTTTCAAAACGCACATTGGTGGGCGGTAACAGTTCTAGACAAATTTAATATATACTTCAGTTCAATATACTCTCTTTACTTTACTCAGAATAAAATGTGAGTTAGTTAGTTAGATCCCACTGGAAGATGTATGCAGCTAAATGAGATTCTGAAAGCACAGGCTGCCCGCCAGAATAATTCTGTCAGTGCTCTATGCCATATAATACTGGCAAATAGAATAAAATGCTTAACAAATGGCTTTTGCAGATTGGGGAATGTGTGTGTGTGTGTGTGCGTGTGCGTGTGCGTGCGTGCGTGCGTGCGTGCGTGTGCGCGCATGTGCGTGCGCGCGTGTGTGTGTGTGTGTGCGCAAGTGAGAGAGATATTACAGTATACTGTATATTTATTTTATCCATGAAGCGAGTGAAGTGAGTTTTATGCCTTAAACAGCCTTATGATACTAGTGTATAGGAAGTGTTAAACCAAACATTCATTAAGTATTCTTAAGTATAATGAATGTTATCTGTACTTTTCACCATTACTTTTTGACTACCGGTATATGTACTTTATTTGAGAGTTTGCTATTTTTCCTAATATTTTAACTCGCCTGCATTATACACATTTTACTTTCGACCTCACTACATGTCAATCCATTGTGACAACGCTAGCAATTGAGCAATGCATTCAAAAAAACGTACTTTTACTTGTACTCTTGTAAGTCTTTTTAAATATAATTCCTGCAGTAATAATTACATTTTTCACTGAGCAACTTTTACTATAGCTGAGTAATATTAACCAGGATTATGCCTTGGCTGTGCTGAGTTCCTGGATGACTTTCTGTTTCACAGAAATATTCTGATGATTGAGAGTCTGCTTGGTATAATAAATTACATGATGACCATCTGTGGAAAGTCCCTCAGAACTTCTTGAAGTTTTGGAATTGGCTGCATGTGTCATAGTGATAAATGGCTAAATGGGGATGATTTATGTCTAATAAATAATCATTTACATATCTACTTTTTTCTTTCATAAATTGTATAATACAATAAATTACACACAATCTTACTTACTAAGTGTTACGGCAAGGAGATTGCAAATGGTATTTTAAAGCTATATAGGATTGAATGTACAGCAATCAGTGTCAAAATATTCAGGAGGGGCGAAATCAATTTGCGACCACGACGTACGTCACAACATACGAGATGTGCATTCCATAGTTTTTGGGACCAGGAGGGGAAAACAAGCGTGGGGTGTGTGCAGTGTTGGCCAGGAGTTTTTTTTTATTTTATTTTTATCGGGGGTACTACCAGCATCCTTGTGTCAGATGATCTGAGTAGAGGGCTTGTAGGTGCTATGGGACTAAGAATATATGGGGTGCCATTCATTTGGTAGCTTTGAAATCAAGTGTAAGAGTTTTGAACTATGTGGGGGGAATGATGTGAGAATTCAGGCTGGTTAAAATACCAAAAGGGCTGTGGCATTCCGGGTCAGTTCGGCCCGATTTACACTGCCAAATCCAGTCTGAATCAGAACTGAGCCACATTGAACTTGGAATCTGGTTCGTTTAAATGAGTCATGTGATGAGTTAGACCAATCGGATTCCCACCCTTGAAGTGACACAAATCTGTTTCAAGTTAGATTTGGCTGCCAGTGTGAATCAGGCCTTAGAGTGCATGCCGGTAGACCAGTAAGGAAGGTGTTACGGTAGTCCAGTTTTGATGACAGTTGTCTGGATGAGGAGGTGAGCTGCCTCTTGGGTGATGAACGGTCTAATTCACCTGATGTTATGGAGTGTGAAGCTACAGGATCGGGTGACATCCGAAATGTGTGTTTTGAATGAAAATTTACTGTCCAGGACAATGCCAAGGTTTTATTTTTTAGTTTTTTCCGTAGGAGCTGAGGTTACCATGTCAACAGAATTAGTTATTCCCTGTATGTGGGAAGAATAGCAGTTAACTCATTCAGCGCGATCGGATTTTCTTTGTTTTCTTTCCACTGCCGCGGCTCAAACCAGTTCGATCGGTAAAAAAGCCCTTATTTTGAAGCTCAGATCTCCTAAACAGGATGTGCTGTTTCTGTAGTCTGACGTATTTGTTGTCCTCCTCCAGCATGCTAACGACGCTAACAGCTGGTTTACATAGCGTTCTATATTGCAACATAATGCGATGCGATGGCATTGCGTCCCCCTTTCCATTCCCAACCAAGTCTTTGATGGATTAACCGTTTACAGATAATAAATAGTGGGCCCTGGTGTCAAAAAGGTTGAAAACCCCTTGTCTAGAAAAGACAAACATTAAATAAAGGGCCATTTCACCCCTTTTGCAACCATGGCCTATTTTAATAATGTTTAGGATACAAGGAACCCTTTCTTTTTAGATATTTTAGTTCTGAATAGATGTTCATGAGGTCTACAGTCTATAGCGCCCCTCAATAACAACAGAAAACGTGTTTATTGTAAAAAAAAAAAAAAAAAAAAAAAACGGGAGCGGGACAGGAGTGGGAGTAATTTCGAGTGGGAGTGGGACAGGATCGGGAGCCATTCTACGGAGTGGGACAGGACGGGAATTTTTTTTTCTGTCCTTGTTCGGGAGTGGGACAGGACAGGATTTTTTCTGCAGGAGCGGGACAGGACAGGAGTGAAAATCCACTCCCGTGTCAGTCTGCTGAGTTTGCACGTTGTTGTATTTCTCCCCGTAGGTATGAGACGTGGCACATGTATAGTTTGATGATGTGTCCCGCAAGTCTGTGCCCATAAAGAAATGCACAGCTAATGTTCCTTCCCATACCGTTCCAGTAAACAAGCTAAAGGGCTAAAACGCATCAATGAGGAGAAAGAAATGGCAGCAGAAGCCGAGAACTAAACTGTATTTACAACAAAACCATTGTGATTTAACCTCCCGCAGCACAACAGCCAGGGCCGGATGTAACATTTCCCAATTGGGGGGGATGGTATGGGGGCGACTTCATCGCCCGTGATGCAAACGCACCCATACCATTTTCAGTTACAGGACTTTTATTAGGCAAGTAAAGCATCCATAATAACATCAGTTGTTGTTGAAGTTGCAACAGACACGCAGCATGCATAAAGCTAAAGGTCTGACTCAGAGAGTTTTCTGTTTTCTATGATGAAATGCTGTTGGTTTAGTGGTGACACAGCTGTAGTTAGTTAGTAGCAGTAGTAGTGTTTAAAATATTTTTAAGATATTTCAGTAGCACTGAAATATCTTGGGTTGTTTTGCATGCCATCATGTTTGGTGGGGCAGTCTGGGCATTTAGGGGGGGCATTGCCCCCCCCCCCCCCCCCCCCCCACCCATGCCCATGCCTAGATCCGCCCCTGACAACAGCATGAACGCATCAGCTGCATTCTCTCCCTGAAGGCGGCCGTCCACTGATTAGACTGTTCTGAAAAAGAAAACAGCAAAGACTGCAGGGACAATAAGAAATAACTTTATTGTTTTTTTCTGTTTATTTGTTTTTTTTTGCTGACTTGTACAATTGCTTGACTGGAAGTCAATGGTTTAACGCCGTTTTGGCGGGAACACCTCTTGGTGTTCTAAGCGTTATTCGCATTAATTAGCATTATTACCATTACATAGCATTATTAGCATTATTAACAATACTTAGCATTACTTAGCATTATTAGCATTACTTAGCGTTAGTTAGCATTATTACTATTAGTTAATATTACTTAGCATTACTGGCATTACTTTAGTTATTGATAAATATTTATTTATTTTTTTAATATATATATTTTTTTTAAACGGTGAGAATGTAGCGCCAAATCTTGGAATTATTTTTCAGCTCAAAATGCGTTAACTAATGCGAGGCTTCAAGCCCACCCTTTATGCTTGACGGGGGAAAAAATAAATAGAAAGGAGTTCTCCCATCATTAAACCATTTCAGAGGAAAACGCTGAATGTGCTTTAAAGGGCCATTTACTCATCCCACAAGGGGGAAATCATCTCCCCCTGCATTTGACCCACAGCAATGCGATGCCGCTCAGGTGAGCGCATGCAGCCACCGGGCAGGGGTGAAGTGGTTAATTCAGGGACACTTCAGGCACACTGGAGTCTGGAGGGGCTCCAGGATCAAACCCGCGGCCGTTATTCAGCTCCCTGCGAGGGTCGGCAACGGCTATACCCGCTGATCCACCACTGCTACCCGCTGTGTTGCCCATCGGGCAAGTGCAAGTCAGGTTCTACTTGCCCTCAGCTCATGGTCACTTGCCCCCTAAAATATATAGGGGGCAAGTAAATATACATTTCAGTAAATATACATTTCAGCACCACGGACAGAGTCACTACAGCTACCATAACAGAAAGCTCATTTCAGCACCACGGACAGAGTAACAGAAAGCTCATTTCAGCACCACGGACAGAGTAACAGAAAGCTCATTTCAGTACCACGGACAGAGTCACTACAGCTACCATAACAGAAAGCTCATTTCAGCACCAAGGACAGAGTCACTACCAGCTACCATAACAGAAAGCTCATTTCAGCACCACGGACAGAGTCACTCCAGCTACCATAACAGAAAGCTCATTTCAGCACCACGGACAGAGTCTCTGCAGTCAGGTTCTACTTGCCCTCAGCTCATGGTCACTTGCCCCCTAAAATATATTGTAAATTTTGCAGATGTAACTCTTGAGAACGTAAAAATGAAACCAAATGGACCCTTGCGGGTCCATTTGGTTTCATTTTTAGGCTCTCAAGAGTTAAAAATTCATCATCTTAATTACCCCAGGTCTACACAACTAGAGAATGTAGAAGATTAGGTCATTTTGATGTGAAAGTTAAATTGCCTGTTTTGTTTCCCAAATCCAGCCTGGAATTGTGGATATCTAGAAAGCAGGGAAAGACACAGAGGCAGAGTGCAATGACTGCCTTCAAGACAAATTTATCTTGTGTTGCGTTATAGTGCACTAAGTTGCACACTTGCCCGATCGGGCAACCAGGTAGCAGTCTTCACTTGCCCCACCATTTTTTTTACTTGCCCCGGGCAAGCGGGCAAGTGTTAGTGTCAAGCTCTGGTCCAGAAATGACTCCCCCCGCCATTAATTTTCCTCGTACACTTTTCGAAAAAAAATAATTGCAACTGATTAACTCTATGGTAGCCATTTTGCCAGCCGTTAGCGCCCCCTTCTTATCGTCTTTGGCAACTGTAACCTTGTTTGTTTATGTAAGCAAAATCTCTTATCGTCTATGGCAGAGGTTTTCAACCGGTGGTCCGGGGACCACCAGTGGTCCTTCAGAAGGTTCCAGGTGGTCCCCAGCTAAGTTGGTTAACCAGATGTAACTCTTGAGAACGTTTCATTTTTTACACTCTCAAGAGTTAAAGTATTCATCTTCTGAATTCGCCATTTTGGAATGTATGTTTTGCTTGTTTTGTTTCCCAAATCCAGCATGGAATTGTGGACAAAAGACTAAATCTGGTCTGTGGGAATAAAATGTCATCAAATGGTGGTCCGTGTCTCAATGCTGAATAAATGGTGGGCCCTGTGATGAAAAAGTTTGAAAACCCCCTGGTCTATGGCACTGAAACAGTTTTTAATAACGGTCCCAGCCAACAGACACAGTCGCAGAATGATTTCGCTGTCTCTCCGTCCGTCGCCGGTAGTATTGGCTCACATCTTGAGTTTCTGAGCGCGATACTCAACATCGTATCAGACATACATGACGCGCTCCAGTGGAGCCGAGCCCTGCGGTCCAGCACTGTGTTGTCGGCGTGTTTACCTGGCACGGCTGTCGACTGTGACGCATTGTGTTTCTGCTGAGAAAGAGCATGGATTATGATCTACAATGGCTATCATGGTGTTTGTTTGTTTGGTCCTCTCAGTCCACCGCCAACTGAAAAGGATCTTTTTTTGGGGGGTAAATAACCGTGACTTGATTTCCTCTCTCTTTCTCTCTCTCTGTATATCCTTAAATCCCTTAGACCTCCTATTGGCACTTCTTTTCTTCTCCAAGCCTGAGTGCATGAGTGAACACACCAGCTCTCCAAATCCATGTCTCCCTGGACTCCTTCGGCGCCAGCAGGGCTCCATGTTATTTACTGTGTTGTTACTGGTGATGAGCTGGGGCTTGAAGAGCTGGGGTTAGGGTGGGTGGGCCGTGTGTGTACACAACATGAACAAGAACTGTGTGCTGTGTGTCAGCTCTATTGTGTGTAATGCGCAAGTTGGCACTCGTCAGAGTGCCAACTTGCGCATTACATGCGATAGGTCATGATCTATCGCATTACATGCAATAGATCATGTTTAAATAATATTTAGCACGTGTTAAGAAGCGAGCAATCATGTCTGTTAGCTGCTAAGGATTGGGGCAGACCCAATGCACATTTGATACATTCTCTACTGCTTCGATAAACAATAATCACAGGCATCCAACGCTCATGTCAGCTGAAACGGTATAGCCGGTTATAGCTGTTGACACCCTGGTGACATAATTATACCGTATCATCCGGTATAAGCGAAAAATCGCTCAAGCCTAACCACCAGTGGTCCTTGACATGGTTTCAGGTGTTCCCCAGCTAAGTTTGTTAACCAGATGAAAAGTTTGTTAAGCGTAAAAATGAAACCAAGCATAAAAATGAAACCAAATGGACAGCGTAAAAATGAAACCTTATGGAACCTTGCAGGTCCATTTGGTTTCACGCTTACAGTTGCACACAAGACTTAAATTAGTCATCATCTGAATTAGCCCGAGTCTACTCAACTAGAAGATGAATGGTTATTTTGATCTGTATATTTTCATGTTTTCTTTCCCAAATCCATATTGTGGACTAAAGCAAAAGAAATCTTTAGTTTTGGGGTCTGTGGTTCTAAAATGTCCTCAAATGGTGGCTCAAATGCTAAATAAATAGTGGGCCCTGGTATCAAAACGGTTGAAAACCCTTGCGCTAGATAAATGGCACAATGTAGGCCAATCATTGCAAAAAAGCTGTGTTTTTTTTTTCTCCATAATCTTTTGTATGTTGCCTGAAAAATATAAAGACACGGCGCAAAACAAAGCTGGTCAAGCCGTGCTCCCGCCCTGGCACCTTTTCCCGTATTTTCAACTCCTGTTTTTTCCGGGCAGATGCTTAGGCTTATAGATAGACTGACAGATGAATTGTTCTTAAATGGAAGCCTTCATCTAGGAGGAGACCTGCACTGATTGGATGACTGTTCCGTGCGATGCAAGGCGTGGTCATGAATGCAAAACGACCTCTTGCAGCCGCCGTTCCTCCAGTGGTCTCTGTATTAGGACATCAATCACAGCCAGAGAGAGCGCTGATGTTGGGGACGCTAAACGTCTAGAGCTTATGTCAGGGGCGGATCTAGGCATGGGCTTGGGGGGGCAATGCCCGCCTAAATGCCCAGACTGCCCCGCCAAACACGATGGCATGCAAAACAACCCAAGATACTTCAATTTAAAGTGCTCATATTTAAAATGATTTGAAACAATACTACTGCTACTAACTAACTACAGTTGTGTCACCACTAAACCAACAGCATTTCATCATTGAAAACAGAAAAGTCTCTGAGTCAGACCTTTAGCTTTATGCATGCTGTGTGTCAACAACTGATGTTATTAGTGATGCTTAATTAATTGCACAATAAAAGTCCTGTAACCAAAAATGGTATGGGGGCAGCTGCCCCCATGCCATTTTATCCTGCCCCCCCCCCCCCCCCATTAGGAAATGTTACATCCGCGCCTGTCTCACGTTCTCCCTCCACTCACCACAGACGAGCCGTGATTGATTCTTTCATGGTATAAACGGCGCAGACAATTCATTATTCTTTAACTAATATATACAAACAATGTCTTAGAAAACACAGGGACAGATGCTACCACGTGCAAGGTGAAGCATGCCAATTGAGAAGACGCTTTTTTTTTTTTTGACAATTGAAGCTTCCTAAACTTGAAACAGCGACAATTCTATCTCAGGATTTCCATGTTTTTTTCTGAGGCGTACAATGGTGTTATTGCCACGTCGGACAAGTCAAGAACTTATGGCGAATCACAGGGATGCCGTAAATCTGCGTCATGACGTTCCGCGCGGATTCAGCACTTTTCAACCGCCGGCCATTTATCTTTGTCATTTTCTTCAGGTGTTGGTTGGAGGTCCTTTTCTTCGAGGAAAGGAATCTCAGGGACATCGATTGGACGTCTCTGACGTCTGTGTCATAACGGCCAGCCTGACTCGGCACTTTCCAACCAAAACATTCATCAGCTCTTTGTCGTTGTTTTTGACGTGTTCAAGAGCTTATGCCATGAATTGCCATCGACACTATTCCTTCGCATTTACATAGTTAGGACCATACCTGCAACAATTTTATTCTCAGCTTCAAGCATTTGTTGTACACGTGAACCGGCCATTTTTCTCTTAATGGCTTTTTCGTCTCCTGTGTTTATTTTTAATTGTGATTAGTTTTCTGTTTTAAAATATAATTTTCAGAAAACCTTCAATATATTCATGACCTCCAGGGGAAGGAGTTATAGAAAGAGAGAACTGCGTTATACAACCATTAACCACAAACAAATAGTTAAGCATATAGGCATATAGTGTCTTTATATGTTGTACAACCATTAACCACCAAAAGATAGTTGAACATAGAGGCATATAGTGGTCTTTACAATTATTAACCACCAACAAATAGTTGAGCATATTAGTGCTGTATAGTAGCCCTGATTTTGGGGTTTGAGCATCGTCAGAAATCCCCCCCCCCCACCCCCCCACTAACTATTAAAATTATGGGTTTTGTCAACGGTAGATGAGCTTAGATGTGACAAGTAAATACATCAGTCATGAGAGCAAAATCTAATCTGGGGTGGCAATGCTCCCCCGTGGCGACGGCAGTGTGAGCAGTGGACCTTTTGGCCTACTTGGAACAGGGCTTTTGTGCTGGTTAAGGACAACTGTGTGTCAGACTGCGTCAAGGCAAAATTGGAGAAAAAACATGCAAATTATTTTTAAAACATTCCTAAAAAAAAGAGGAATTAATTTGCGAAATTCTCCTTTAGTCCTACTTCAGTGAGATTGGTCCAGTCCAGTGAAAAATAGTCCACTGTGAGTGAATGGGATTTTTTTTTTATATCACTAAACACAATTCACACAACACCTTCCTGGAGGAAAAAAACTAGGGGTGCGTTCGGAAATACACCCTAAACGCACTCATGTACTCTGTGATCGTTCGTTTATACCTGGTGTATTTTGGGTATTTGGTGCTCCTCGTTCGTTTATTCACACTGGTGTGTTTTGTGCACGCACTGACCAACCCTACCCTGGAGACGGGGTTGGCCGGTGTGGAAGGTTGATTGCGTCACAGCTGTGTCTCGAGCGCTGCCGTTCAATGAAAAGCAATACAACTATTGTGAGCTAGGAAGCTAGGCTATGGCTAAGCATTGTACTGTGGTCCCCCAACTTTTTCATGTCTGTCAAGGACCTGCACATTTATCAAATAAATGCATGCGGACCCCCATTTGAAAATACTTTCCAGGGGGACCCCCTTAAGAGAGGATTTATATGGCTTTGGCAGTGATTCTCGCCATTTTTGAGTGAGGTGTGTTGTCTGGTTTTAACTGCTCGTTCGTAAATCAACGCACTCGGTGACGACACGCCCACAAAACCAAATGAACTCGGTGCGCACCCAGTTTGTATTTCCGAACATACCCTAGGTGTGTGTGTGTGTGTGTGTGTGTGTGTGTGTGTGTGTGTGTGTGTGTGCTGGAAAACAAACCCACATTCTATGATGCCCCGGGCATCATGAAGCTACTGAAAGAGCATAAAAATGAATGAAAGAGCATAAAAATGAAACCAAATGGATCCTTCCAGGTCCATTTGGATTCATTTTACACTCTCAAGAGTTAAAATGTTCATCATCTGAATTAGCCCAAGTCTACACAACTAGACTTGGGCACAGCTTTTGATCTGTATGTTTGACTGTTTTGTTTTCCAAATCCAGCCTGGACTTGTGGACAAAAACAAAATAAATCTTTAGTCTGTGGGGGCAAAAATGTCATCAGGCGGTGGTCCGTGGCTCGAATTCTGAATAAATAGTGGACCCTGGAATGAAAAAGGTTGAAAACCACTGTTCTAAGGTTAAAGATAGAACGTATCACCCCCTCCTCCTTTGATCAGGGGCGGATCTAGGCATGGGCATGGGGGGGCAATGCCCCCCTAAATACCCAGTCTGCCCCCCCAAACACGATTCCATGCAAAACAACCCAAGATATTTCAAATTAAAGTGCTTATATTTAAGATGATCTGAAACACTACTACTGCTACTAACTAACTACAGCTGTGTCACCACCGAAACCAACAGCATTTCATCATTGAAAACAGAAAACTCTCTGAGTCAGACCTTTAGCTTTATGCATGCTGCGTGTCTGTTGCAACTTCAACAACAACTGATGTTATTATCGATGCTTTACTTGACTAATAAAAGTCCTGTAACTGAAAATGGTATGGGTGCGGCTTCATCGCCCGTGGCGCGAAGCGACACGGGCGATGAAGCCGCCCCCATACCATTTTTCTCTTGCCCCTCCAACATGTCCTCTTGCCTCCCCAAATGGCACATGTTACATCCGCCCCTGCCTTTGATACTCTCCCCTGTACATGTGAGGAGTTGAATTTACCCCACACTACCCCCCCCTTGTGTGTTCCGCTGGGCAGTGTCTTCCTGTGTGGAGGAACCCATGGACTCATGGAGAGAGCAGAGATCAGCCAACCTGCTGTAACTCTGCAGCTCATCTCAATTCATCTCGGACCAGACCCCCATATCCTCCCCGATTAAATCCTCCCACAGAGTCCCACAGAGCGGGACCGAGGGTCCGGGGCTGATCCTGCCAGCTTTAAAGGTCCGAGGAGGGCAGACAGAGAGAGAGAGTCCTCCCCCTGGGTGCTGAGAGCTGCCAGAACCAGAGGCTGTAGCAGGGGCGGATCTAGGCAGTCCGGGACCTCTTTGGGAAGAGCAGAGCAGAGCAGAGCAGAGCAGAGCAGAGCGCTCCTCGCTAGAAGCAGCAGCAGCCCTGCTGCAAGCTCCTACAATCATCGTATTTTACTTCACTCCTATTTTACCCATTTTTATCATTTTATCCCACGGCTATCTGCCCTGCCTGGATCTCAGACTACGACAATTACTAGTCGGTAGCTAGTTCAATAGCCGGTAGCCAGTTTGACAGCTGGCTAAACCGGTTTGACAGCCGGCGTGCTGACAGCCGGCACTCTGACAGCTAGGCAGCTAGCCCAGCTGACAGCTCCAACCATCACCGCCTACCCCACCTTCCACTGGGGTATCTCCAGCCAGCTGAGAGACGGTCCCCCGGTGCCTTACCCTAGGCGAAACCTACGCAACAGGCCCACCCGTACAAGTCGTGTGGGCCTTTGCGGGTAAGTTTACTTCTCGCACTCTACCTGGACCCTACCGCTCCATGCCCTGGACCTGCTAACCCACTGTGCTAGTCTGTAACATCTACTCACCGCTACGGGCCACTCTGTGTGGCCCTTGCGTGTACGTTTTGTCACCAGCCTCTACCTGCTATACCTCTGCCACATCAACATCACGTTACACTTCCTTTCACAAATACACTTTTACTGGCCATAGCTGTTTTTTCTCCCCAGAACCCACCATGACATCAGCTCTTACCTCGTCATCCATGTGTGACAACTGCAGCCATTTGGAACGCCGCGTAGACGATCTACAGGAGAAACTCCTTAAGATGTATAAGAAGCGGGACGATGAATTAATGTCCATGTTTTATGTTGGCCCCGAAGCCGCCGCGTCAATAATACGTCCAGCGTCTCCGGGACCGGTCGCCTCCGAGCCGTCCACCGGAGGAGTCGCCACAACGACACCAGACGCGGAGCTCAACGACACTGTCCCGGCCCACGTGGTGGTCCCTGGGCCGGATCCGAGCGTCCCCCGCCGTCCTGTTTTGGCGGCCAGGGCGCTGGATGATACTGTCCCAGCCTCGATGGACGCCCCTGGGCTGGTTCCGATTACATCCAGTCGACATGCTCCAGCGGCTCGCCCAACTGAACTAAATGACACCATCCCGGCGCATCCAGACTGCGAGATCCAGGATAAATCCATCCTCCCCCCGCAGGCCAACTCTACTCCCCTTCCATGGAGAATAGCTGGTCGAGGAAGGGGCAAAACTCGCCCTCACCCACCATTACCCCCACTCACCATTTCAAACAGGTTTTCTAGCCTGGGCATACAAGATGAGCAGCCTCCAGCCCCCCCTCCCCGCCGCCGCTCACCCACCTCTGGCGAGCCTGGTTCGGGATCCACCTCATCTTCCTCCCGTCGAAAACTGTTGACAACGGCTGTAATTAGACGCACGGTGGAGGGCTTTCGCTCCCCCCTCCCAGCGGTGGCTTCTTCCCCCGCTAGCGTCGCTCAAACAGCCGGCCCAGTATCCATAACCACCCCCGTGGCTGCACAACCATCACTTTCCATGGACAGGTCTCATCCCAGGGCAACAAATAACTTTCCTCCACTCGTGTCCACTCCTCCCGCACCATCCACGGCAATTATAGGCGATTCGGTGATGAAATTCGTTCGCTTTCCGAACGCCAAATTATATTGTTTTCCTGGCGCAACCACCACTGACATTCTCGCCAAACTCCCCGAAATCCTCTCCATACTTCCTCCCACCGTTACGCGCATCCTCCTTCATTGTGGAACAAATGACAATCACTCCGTCTTAGCCAGATCCAATTTCCAGAAAATATTTACTCTCCTCAGCAGTAGTGGGTTATCCGTCCACATATCTGGTCCTCTTCCTACGCCAGGACGCGGCGACGGTCGATTCAGCCGCGTAATGTCCCTCCACTACTGGCTCCAATCAGCGTGCCAATCCGCCAATTTCAACTTCATTCACAACTTTTTCTTATTCTGGCTCCGCCCTTCCCTCTATAATGCCGATGGATTACATCCAAGTATATTGGGTTGCAAAAAACTTGTAGATAACTTTCGCCGTGCTGTTTTTGCTTATGAACGGCACCAACAACAATGTTGACACACTGCCCCGTCTGACCCGGCTCACTTCTTCCCTGCCACCACCTCCACCTCAGGTCACTCGCCACCCTACATCCCTGCGCCCCGCACTGCCCCCTCATGGCCGGGCGGACCACCGATCCGTCCTCTAAGCTACTCGCAAAGAACGTGTCAAAGAAACCCTGATTTTCCGCCCAATAAAAACCCGATTTCCGCTATTTCTGTGTTAATGACCCAGCGCCCCACCAGAGTGTACCCCCACAACTATAAGCGTGGGATAAATCCCAGAAATATCATGCAACTGCAGTATGAAAATCCTAAAATAAAAGTCTCTAACCATGCCAAAATGGCATTAATAAATGCCAGGTCCCTCAACAATAAGGCAGATATTGTTAATAACTTTTTTACCTCCTGTGGGTTGGATTTTTTATTTATCACGGAAACATGGACTCCTGCTGGAGAATCAAGTCCTCTCTCTACGCTCTGCCCCACAGATTGTAATCTTTTTAACTCCCCTAGAGCTCTTGGCCGCGGTGGCGGCATAGCGTCCATTATTAACAAACGGTATCATTGCCGGGTTTTAACCAATTATTCCTATCCCAGCTTTGAATTACAGCTCTTTGAATTAAAATTGGTAACTCCCGTACTGGTTGGGGTGATATACAGACCCCCTAAATCCAAAAACTTTATTGAAGATTTTTCAGATTTTTTGTCTTCTATCGTTCCTAAATGGGACAAATTTCTGTTCCTGGGAGACTACAATATCCACGTATGCTGTCCCACCAGGCCCCTTGTTAGGGAATTTGTAAACTTAATTGACTGCTTTAACCTGGTACAACATGTCACCGGATCTACACATAGGCTTGGCCACACACTTGACCTCATCTTATCCCACGGTTTTCCTGTTTGCAATATTAACATCTGGGACCAAGTCTACTGTACATCTGATCACAAACCAATTTCATTCACTGTCCCTCTGTCTTGCCCCACACTCGCACCTCGTCAACCTACCCGCCCCTGCCGCCTCATAAACAGCCTGACAGCCAGTCATTTCTCAGCATCCTACTCTGCCAACCAAAATTCCCTCGCTATTGAAACACCCTCCCCTCACCTAAGCCCGCATGATTTGATCGCTCTATTTAACTCTACCTGCCTGACCATCCTTGACAAGGTTGCCCCATTAAAATCCAGCCGGCCAAAACAAAACAATCAGCCCTGGCTAAATGACGCAACCCGTGAGGCCCGACAAAAATGTAGAAGGGCCGAGCGTAAATGGAAGAAGGACAAACTTCAAATATCATATGACATGTTTCGGGACTCCCTATTAACCTACCAAGCCTTAGTCAATACCGCAAGAACAAATTACTACTCCAACCTCATCACACAACACTGTCACAGGCCTAAGGTTCTTTTTGACACAATTAACTCTATTCTCAATCCGACTGCTACAGTAAACCCGGACACCTCCGAACACATGTGTGAACAATTTTTACGCTTTTTCATTGACAAAGTTGGCAACATTCGCTCCAGCATTTCTCCATCACATATAAACCGCTCCCCACCACCCCCGCCGACCGCCAACTTCTGTCAGTTTAAGCCACTGTCCCTCTCCTGCCTTTCCGAAATTGTCTCTTGCATGAAACCCACAACCTGCCCCTCCGATATACTCCCCTCCCGGCTCCTTAAGGAGGCTTTTGACAGCTTAGGTCCTAGTGTTCTGTCAATCATTAACTCCTCTCTCACCTCAGGCACTGTCCCCTCTTATTTTAAGCACGCCATCGTCCAACCAATCATTAAAAAACCAAACTTAGACCCCACCGACCCGGCCAATTTCAGACCCATCTCCAAACTTCCATTTTTAGCCAAAGTCCTTGAGAAGGCTGTTTTCTCCCAAATTCAATCTCACCTAAACAATAACCAATCCCTCGAAACGTTCCAGTCAGGTTTTCGTGCCCTCCATAGCACGGAGTCTGCACTTTTAAAAGTCACAAACGACCTGTTCTTAACACTAGACAAAGGCGATAGTGCCATCCTGGTGCTACTCGACCTGAGTGCCGCATTTGACACCATTGATCATAATATCCTCTTATCCCGTCTAGAACATGAGGTTGGCATCAAAGGAACTGCCCTCACCTGGTTTAGGTCCTATCTGGTAAATAGATCGTTCGTAGTTCAACTTGGCAACTCATCATCCTCCACTGCCCCCCTCTCTTTTGGGGTCCCTCAGGGGTCAATTCTTGGGCCCATCCTTTTCTCACTCTACATGCTCCCGCTAGGCTCCATCATGAGAAAACATAACATTTCGTTCCACCTTTACGCAGATGATACACAGTTATATGTCCCCCTTAAACCCAACGACACACACTCTCTGGATCCCATGCTACACTGCCTCTCTGACATTAAATCCTGGATGTCAGACAACTTTCTCATGCTCAACAACAATAAAACCGAAATCATACTCTTTGGCCCCGCCCCCCTAACTCATCATATCAACTCCACCTTCACCCCACTTACCATTAAGCCCCATGTGAAAAACCTCGGTGTAGTCTTTGATTCTGCCCTAAAGTTTGATAAACATATAAACACCGTAGTTAAAGGTGCCTTTTTTCAATTAAGGCAAGTCGGTAAAATAAAAGGTTTTCTTTCCACACACGATCTGGAAATGGTCATACATGCCCTCATCTCTTCCCGGTTAGATTATTGTAACTCACTTTTATCTGGAATTTCCTGTGCTTCCTTGTCTAGACTGCAACTTGTGCAAAATGCTGCAGCTAGACTCCTGACTGGGACACGCAGATGGGAACATATTACGCCCGTCCTGGCCTCCCTCCACTGGCTCCCAGTTAAATTTCGAATTAATTTTAAAATTTTATTATTTGTCTATAAAGCCCAACATGGGCTGGCCCCACCCTATATTACAGAACTACTTATGCTCCCGAGCAACCCTAGACCACTCAGGTCAACTGAACAAGGGCTCCTGAAGGTTCCGCGGACCAAGCTCAAATCCAAGGGAGACCGAGCTTTTTCTGTTGCCGCCCCAAAACTTTGGAACAGTCTACCATCCTCAGTAAGATCTGCCCCGTCTGTAGAAATTTTTAAAAACAGACTGAAAACTCACCTGTTCTCCCAGGCCTTTTAAAATCCCTTCATGAACTTTTATGGTTTTCTAGTGATTTCCCCTGTTTTGTGATTTGTACATGCTGCCTTTCTTTTGCCTAGTCGTTTTTACCTCAATTTTCTCTTAACTCTTTTGTTTCTGTTGCATCGTATGGTGTGCCTAGCGTTGTTGGTTTTGTTTTACTTTTCTTTATTGTACAGCACTTTGGTCAGCCGTAGGCTGTTTTAAACGTGCTTTAAAAATAAAATTGACTTGACTGACTTGACTAGGCATGGGCATTGGGGGGGGGGGCAAACACGATGCCATGCAAAACAACCCAAGATATTTCAAATTAAAGTGCTTATATTTAAAATGATTTGAAACACTACTACTGCTACTAACTAACTACAGCTGTGTCACCACTAAACCAGCAGCATTTCATCATTGAAGACAGAAAACTCAGCTGATGTTCACTTATTATTGATGCTTTACTTGACTAATAAAAGTCCTGTAACCGAAAATGGTATGGGTGCGACTTCATGAAGCCGACACCCATACCATTTTCTCTTGCCCCTCCAACATGTTCTCTTGCCCCCCCCCCCCCCCCAAATGGGACATGTTACATCCGGCCCTGGGCGGTAGAGGAGCTAAAGGATTGTCAGCAGGCTTTGCAGTGAGGATTTTTGCACAGACAAATTAACAGAAGGCCATTATATGGAGATTTTTCAGGACAACCCTGGCCTGCCAAGACTTTGGGGGGGATATACTGTACAATGAATCAAAAGAATCTGTGGGTTTTATCCTTTTTTTTCTCCTTTTCTGTGAACGTAATGCCGTTTGCACACACACACACACGCACGCGCGCACGCACGCGCGCGCGCATGGTCGTGGAAACACACACGTTGGCCGGTTAAAAATAATTCCCTCTGGTAACCACAGAAATGTGTTTTTGCATTAATGTGATGTGACAGACAGACACCTTTCATTTCATCTTATTCCTTGTGCAAAGACCCATTGATTGGCTCTGAAAATGGAATCATCAAAAAAAAAATAAAGATGATAATATAGCTTTTGCATTCTTTCTATACAGTATATGAGCAAAGATTTTTTTTTGTTAGACATTGATGGGAAAATCAAGATTCTCTTATAAAAAGCAAACTCGCCGATCAATAAGATTACCCATCATCAATAATGACTTAAAGGATAATTGAGATCCCTAATTTTTTTTAAATTGTGAGCAAGTTTTAATGCTGACAAGACGGCCTTTTGCACACAAGAACCAAAATTCACGCAATATAAACTCGGCTTTTCACTGCCCCCAAAACCAGAGACAATAGACTCGAACAATACTCAAATATGCTTGCCTTTGCATTTGCATGCTTCAATAAGTCCACATGCAGATTTCTCTCTCTCTCACACACACACACGCGCGCACACGCACACACAAACACACACAATACATCACAGAAGACAACGTACAACAGCACTTCTACAGCGTTAATTGTGTGCATGTCAGCGGGTTTCGAGGCGTGTCTACAGATCCCTGCGGAGCGCCTCTGACACCATAAATAGAGGATGTTTACCACTTGGCAGGGCTCTCAAGGGCCCACCGGTGAGCAGGCTGTTGTCACAGAGTAGTTCGCGTGCTCGTTATTTCCTTACCTGGAGGTTCAGGTTCATCGCATCGCATATACAGTATAACAAACCCCTTCACATTGACGCACAACTTAATTAGTAACTAGATCAGCATTCGGTATACAGTGCAAACTTGCGCGTTGCACACAAATAGGCCATGGCCTACTCGTTGCGTGAGCGGAGCGAGGTAATACTCATGACTTCAGCTATAAAGGTCCTTTAATTACGTCACCAATACGTCATCACCTAATCCGGCCAATCGGAGTACCCCGAGGGACGACCGACCGCGCACCACATACAGGGGCGGATTTAACATTCCCCAATTGGGGGGCAGAAGAAAATGGTAAGGGGGCCCGTGGCGTGAAGCGAAACACTACCATTTTCAGTAGTGTTTCAAATACTTCTAAATAGAAGCACTGAAATATCTTGGGTTGTTTTGCATGTCATCATGTTTGGTAGGGCAGACTGGGCATTTAGGGGGGCATTGCCCCCCCCATGCCTATGCCTAGATCCGCCCCTGACCACATACCACCGTACACCGATCGCTTAACTTGCGCTCACTCCACTCACACAAGGAACAAGTAATAGTTGTTTGAAATAAATGCAGGGAGTCAAATTACAACATTATGCATTCTGCGTGTCTGTTGTAACTTCAACAACAACTGATTGATGCATACTTGACTAATAAAAGTCCTGTCACCAAAAATGGTATGAGTGCGGCTTCATCGCCCTCATACCATTTTCTGCCCCCCCCCCCCCCCCGCCCCCCCGAATTGGGAAATGTTACATCCGCCCCTGTTGCTTTCTGGATGTGCAACAATCGCCCCTGAAAAGGACATGCTTGTCTCTAAATAAACGGTGGATTACTCATTCATTCATCAGCGGAGGCCTTGGAGGCCGCCAGACTTTCAACGTGTATTCAGGTGGATGTAACGACGTGTCACAAGGCCTCGTCACTCGTATTCCTCACCTAATATTGTTCTGACGGGTGAATATCAGCTGCCAGGTGATGAGGAATGGATACACGTTGAAAGCAATTACCTTGCTGAGCAAAAAGAAAAAAAAAAAAAAAGATTGTCTCCGTCACTGCTTGATACCAAATCAAACGCCCAAACATAAAACACACACGCACACGCACAGAGACGTGCATGAACGCGCACACAAACACCCCTCTCTCTCTCTCTCTCTCTCTCTCTCTCTCCCTTCTCGCACTGTTGAAGGAAATCTCTTTCCTGTCAGCTCCGATCCATCTACCTACAGAAAATCTGCAGTTTGAGCTGCATTGCGACCTCACATAATGTCTTTAAAGCAGGGGTTTTCAACATGTGGTCCGGGGACCACCAGTGGTCCCTGAGAGGATTCCAGGTGGTCCCCAGCTAAGTTGGTTAACCAGATGTAACTCTTGAGAACGTAAAAATGAAACCAAATGGACCCTTGCGGGTCCATTTGGTTGGTCAAATGCTGAATAAATGGTGGTCCCTGGTGTCAAAAAGGTTGAAAACCCCTGCTTTAAAGCATCACTGTGTGGATTACTGTGTGGCCTCACAGATTTGTTATATCTTTGTCTCCACCGGGTCGAAGCCATGGCGGAGAGTATATTTGCACTCTGTTTGTGTGTGTGTGTGTGTGTGTTGTGTGTGTGTGTGTGTGCGTGTGCGTGTGCGTGTGTGTGTGCGTGTGTGTGTGTGTGTGTGTGTGTGTGTGTGTGTCTGTGTGTTACCATTTAATCTCTGGCGCTGTCAACACGGTCGATGCCAAACTTTGCAAATAAAATCGCTAGATGCCGATGATGAACCTCTGCCCCAAATCTTCTAGGATGGCCTGTTACAGCGCCACCAGGAGGCCGATCTTTGGAAAACATTATTTCACATTATTTCATATTGCTCCTCTGGATTCTATCCCAAAATCCAACAAATTGTTACATAGAATCTCTATTCAGTCATGTGTACTAATCGGCAACAAAACTAATTCGTGTCAAAAGCTAGATTAAAGAATGGGATCCATCAATTGCGCTGATGGCAGGTAGATTTATTAACACTCATATTTTACTTCATCTAATAACTACCTAAACATGAACTTTGGTTGAAAAAAACAGAAAACGAAAAGTTGTTTGTTAAGTATTTGTACCAAAGTACAAATACTCTTACAGGACGGCCCATTTCATGTTTCCAAACGTATAAAACTTTTGAAAACGGCAGATCTGCAAGACTGCGAGCTGCAGCTCACAACGTGTCGCATATGGTGATTCACGACGCACGTTAGCCTATTGTTTGTCTGCCTGAGAGCCATCTTCAATCCTGTCACTTCTGGTTTCTATCAAATACTGTTCCCAAAATGTCGTACAGCCGAAATGATGCTTTGCCATTTTGTATGCGGAAGGTTTCCATCACACAATCAGGCCTGTCAGCAGTGTCAGTTTTCCTTGTGCCTTGATGAAACCAAAGAGAACCCGCAGCCCACACAGCACTAAACCAGAGCAACCCCAATGCCTGCTCACTTAAAAGGCCTGTGCGCACGGATATATTTATAGACAGGCTATACTGTATGTATACACACAGGCGTACACTGCTGTAGCTGTTATGTTTCGAATATGTTTCGAATTTATCAAGTGCATCACGATTTGATGCGCTTTGTTCAGTACTACCAAACTTTAGAAGGAGGCAATCTTATCCAATCAGCATGGAATATGAATGACCAGAACTGTATTGATCACATGGCTATACAGCACGATAGTCGGTGTGCCATATCGACCTTATGTTTAATTACGACACCACATCAAAATGACATGGATTTTGATTGTCCATACGCACAGCAACCTTTATGTTTACTCCTCTTTAGAAATTTTCTTTTAGAATGTATGATTATTTGGCTCAATTATTATCATTACCACTGTTTCCAAGTCACAGTTCAATGAATATGAGCTTGAATAAATGTAGAATTATGTGCACAATGTAATTTACATACAGATGTGAGTAGACTTTGTTTTTTTATTTTGTTTTAGATTTAAAAAAAAGATGTCTGTTAATCGGTTTTAATTTGTTGCTTTCTTTTGTTTGAGGATTTTTCACTGTATTTGGCCCTATACATACATGAAGTTTTAAAGCGATTTTCCTATTTTTATTATCTACTATACTGTCCTAATAAACGCCATGAAATTACACATGGCCACAAAAAATGACAGGAACTACTGAATGTGACAAACTGCCATATTGAGCCTATAATACAGTGTAAAGTGCAGTGCACTGTGCTGCATCCTTTACATTCGGTAGATCCTGTGAACTTTCTATGGAAATTGCATTAAAAGGTTGTAAACAAATTTGTATTTGGGACCATGTTTGAATGGTTTCTAAAGCTTGAACCCATGCAGTAGCTGGGGACCACCTGGAATCCTCAGTTCAGACATCTGTTCAACATATGCATCATCGTTAGGCAGAATTTCAAAAATTATAAATGCATACCTACAGTCTAGTTTTAGTCGACTAGTCAGTGTTAGTCGATGTTATCGACCAAAAACACATTTAGGCTTGGCGCAATGGTGTCGTAATGGCTGATGTTACACTTGTGTTGCATGCTTAATTAATAGCCGATCTACAAGCTCAAGTGTTGAGTTGTGAGCTTGTAGATCTACTATTATAATAGCACAACACCCAAGCAAGCACAGCCAAACACATGACTTTTAATGATACTGCATGTCTACTCCACTATCCCTACATAACATTTGTTTTTTGTGTTGTTTTTTTGGCAGTGAAAAGGTGTAGTCAACAGAAACAGCTGTTCAACATTTTAGTCGACAAAATCTACACTGCATGCTGTAGTGCCACTCACATCACCTCTCACTGCATATTCGCTGTAATATACCCAGATCTCCCTTGGGTTAAATTAACACTGAGGATTTTCCTGTGTTGTTGGCTACTCTCAGGTAAAGCATGTAAGAGTACTTTTTCCATCAGTGGAATTATATTACACCAAAAGGGTACAATATTGTTTCACCACAAAAGTAAAAGGATAACATAAGATTGTTATACGACAATTATATTTCTTTGCTTGTAGTTACAGTCATAGGCTGGTGGTTTTTAAATGAAATGATGAAATAATTGGGTTTTTGTGTGTGACAAACAATGGGTGCAATTCTGAATCGCCTTGGTGTAGCCAAGTATGGTGTAAGTCCTCTCATTGGCTGCATGGCAGCAAATCAGGTGTGGGTCCGTGCTCATTGGCTGCATGGCAGCAAATCAGGTCTGCGGCCTTGGCTAGGCCAAAAGCCTATACCACCAGGCCTGGGCCTACCAAATAATTATCCATAATAATTAAAACCAGACATCAAGAGCTTCAACTCATGATGAACAAAGCAGGGCAGTACAGTAACATTTTTAATTGGGGGGTTCAGGTGATTTCTGGACCTTTTGAATTGCAGATTTTAATTATTCTGGGTAATTATTTGGTAAGCCCAGGCCCAGGCCTGGTGGTATAGGCTTTTGGCCTACTACAGAGGCCCCAGAGCTGATTTGCTGCCTGCAGCCAATGAGAAGACTTACACCATACCTGGCTACACCACAGCTTTCAGAATTGCAAACAATAGCTTTTTTTACTTTCCAAAAGGGTTGGCTTCAAGCAAATGAAAGCACACATTTCAAACTGGTGTAATGCATGTTAGGAATAAAACACTGAGGCCACATGCATCTTATTGAACATAAACAGTACTTTGGGTGTTAGAAAAAACACGCTGAAAGAGTTACACTGCACAAATCAAAGCATGGCTTGTGAATGAACGTGCCTTCACTTGCCTCATGAAAAAGAATACACAATGTACGATACAAACTGAATACACCCTTAAGATCACAATGTATAGACTTTAAGATCACAATGTATAAAATAAAATGCATGCTCATACATCTAAAACAGGGGTGGGCAATTATTTTTTCCAAGGGGCCACAGCCGCCACATGAGATACATAAAGTATTGTGGAGGGCCAAGACTAAAGGCTGATCTAAAGTCTGTGTGATTACTGTGATATTAATTTAATTTCAAGACGAAAGTAAGAGTAAGACCAAACTTTTTTACACCAGGGCCATCTATTTATTCAGTATTTGAGCCACAGACCACCATTTTAGCCCTACAGATCCCAAAACGTTCTTCAAGATTTCTTTTGTTTTTGTCCACAATTCCAGGCTGGATTTGGGAAACAAAACAGAATAACAAAAATGACCATTCTCTTACATTCTCTATTTAAATGTGTAGACTTTTGGGCAAATTCAGATGATAAATATTTTAACTCTTGAGAGTGTAAAAATGAAACCAAATGGACCTGCAAGGGTCCATTTGGTTTCATTTATACGCTCTCAAAGAGTTACATCTGGTTAACCAACTTTCCATATTTAACTTGGAACTCTCTCAAGGACCACTGGTGGTCCCCGGGCCAGTCATAATCAGCCAAAGGGCCACATTTGGCCCCCGGGCCGCATAATGCTCATACATCTAAAATGAACACATTCTAACCCTGGTTGAAAAATATAACATCGCCATATCATCATCAATTAATTTACAGTAGTGATTATTAGTGGTAGTCACATACAGTAGCAAGAAAAAAAAAGTCACAAACCACTGCATTATTCACATTAAAATGCACAGAGCTACTTTTGAGACAACATAGGGTTAAATTAACATCAAGTACGGTGCTAGGCTACAGATGGCATCCTGGTCTTTCTGACCTCTCCTCTTTTGCGGCCACAACTGTGTCTATTGTTGTGTTCCTTTCGTTGTCCACATTCCACCCTGATAGTGACTGTCTACAGTGACTGTTTGTTTTATTGTCCACTCTGCATGCTAGAGCTCTCATGTCCTGTACTTTCAAACGCTGTGCAGTTCCCCTGTGAAAAAAACAACGCTAAAAACCCAATGTGATCAGGCTTTCTCTGTAGCTGCTGGCTCCGACACTATGGAATGATCTTCCTTTTCACAACAGAGTTTGAGGTTCTTGTACTGTATGCTAATTATCTTTGCTTTGCTTAGCCCATTTCATCATTGACGTAATTATTGTCTTTACTAATACAGCAGGTGTGCAATACAACAAATGGCTATTTGTTCTTCTGGAAAGCACTTCTGGGTCAATGGCTGATGTTTGTTTCTATTGTCCGCCTTCCACTCGCCGTGATAGTTGTCTCTGGTGACTGTCTGTTCATTCTGCCTTTCGGTGTGTCTTTATTGACGAAGATAAGCGCGTGTCCTTTGGCTCATTTACGCTGCTCTAGGTTTCAGAGTCTAAACACCAACAGCAGCTGCGGTAGTTCCGTTCTGCTCCTGTCCGCCGTTGGCCTGCCGCTCGCCCCTCCACAGCTCCCGCCCGCTGTCCACAGCATCGTAGGTGTACACGGCGGTGGCCGCCGCACTAAACACCGCGCCGGCGATGGCGGCAGCGTCCACGATGTCGTAGATGTCGGCCAACAGCACTATGCTCACGATGCCGAAGAGACAGGGGAAGATGAACTGCAACCCGCCGGAAACGATGGCGCGGAACAGGTGTCCAAAGAGCCACTGGCGGTCGGTGAAAGTGGAGCGCCTGTCCAGCCCCGCCGCGTAGATCACCACGTAGATGGCGGTGAGGACGGTCGTAACCACGGGCACGACGATTAACTTGGTTCCGGAGAATCGCGAGACGCCGTAGCAGACGAGAGCGACCAGGCTCAGGACGAATTCCGTGGTCAGAAGAATTCCTCTCTTATTCTTCATGCGACCCTGCGGTGTCTCCTGGACACTGGCCTCAGGCTGGGAGCTGGATGGAGTCATATCAGACGCTCTGTTAGGCTACTAAACACGTTCCTGTTAAAAAAGATCGTTCAGTAAAGCTGTCTCCTCGGTGGCTGTATAGCTCAGAGTGGCTTCTTCTTTCACGCTTCTCTTTATAAGACGTATAAGGCGTCTATTTCAGGAGTAGGAATCTCCCAGGTTTTGTGAAATGATGGCAAAATTGAAGTTGCCTAAATAATGCCTGTTAGAGGCATTGCGCTATACTTCAGGATGCAGAAATGCAGCGGATGTGTTGCGTAATAAGACAGTGCCAGGCTTTACTGTTGCTACAGGTTTTTGACAAAGTCTTTCAGGATGAAGCATTGATAATTTAAGTGTAGCACTGTATGTCAACTAAGGCTGATGAAAATAGGTGATTAGTTAAATTAATTTTGTTGATTAATCTTATTAAATAATTTAAAGCAATATTCACAATTCACAATCATATGCACAATGATCACGTATTTTGTATAGGCCTAATTAAGAAATAAACAGATCTTCTTTTTTAAATGTTCAATCAGGCATATTTTGGACATAGTTTGAATGGTGATTAACCGTGATTGAATTCATTTTGAAGCTGTGATTAATTTGATTATTGTTTTAATCATTCAACACCCCTAATATCAACATATACAAAAGTCAGGAGCAGTTTAGGTCTGTGGGATGAAAAAGTCATCAATTAGTGGTCCGTGGCTCAAATGCTGAGCCACGGGGTGTGTGTGTGTGTGTGTGTGTGTGTGTGTGTGTGTGCGTGTGTGCGTGTGTGCGCGTGTGCGCCGTGCGTGCGTGCGTGCGTGCGTGCGTGCGTGAGACACACACGGCCAAAGCCATAATGTTATTTCCATGCTCTTTCAACAGTGGAATTAGCAGATGTACAGCCTCGAAGCGTGTCATGTCATGGCACGTTTTTGATCTTGTAGAGATTATTATCAGTGGACTATTGCCACATTATTCCTGTTGTTGTTGAGGCATTATCGCTGCCCTGCATTGTGCAGGCCAAACGCAAATGTTATTCTCATGTAGGACAGATGTC
Organism: Benthosema pterotum; assembly: GCA_039105355.1. Taxonomy (NCBI): domain Eukaryota; kingdom Metazoa; phylum Chordata; class Actinopteri; order Myctophiformes; family Myctophidae; genus Benthosema; species Benthosema pterotum. The sequence continues at coordinate 5,237,384 of CM076984.1, forward strand.
CTTATTTGTGTGGGACAGTGCCTTAGGTGTCCCACAGATCGAGCCCCTGTCCCACGTTGTGACTTACAGAGTTCAGTGTTCAAATGCACCTAATGTGTGTTTCCCTGTTGTCTCTTTTCCTGCTATAGATCTGTTTCAACCCGAGAAGTATTTCCACACTCCAGGGGGACCACAGCACACACTGTCGTATGTATGAAAAACTATTTTTTGCTATGTTTGAATTGCAACACTGAATTATTTTTTGAATGTGACATAACAATTTAATAATTTGCTCACCCCGTTTCGCCCTGTTACGTTCGTTTCGTTCTGTTCCGGTCACCCTGTTCTCATGCGTAATCAGGGGCGGATTGGCACATATTTTCCCACCGGGACAATTTTGCCTTTGCCAGGCCACCCTGGGGGGGCAGCTGGTTAACCAGATGTAACTCTTTGAGAGCGTAAAAATGAAACCAAATGGACCCTTGCGGGTCCATTTGGTTTCATTTTTACACCCTCAAGAGTTAAAATATTCATCATGTGAATTAGCCCAACTTAGTCTACACAACTAGAGAATGTAGAAGATTAATGGTCATTTTGATCTGTATGTTCCAGGCGAGCATCTAGCGCATTCTAGTGCATTTTGGAAGTGCCACTAGTGCATTTTAGATCTTGGCAGTTGGCGACACTGCCTCCAGCAGCGCGAGCATACTAGTTTGCCTGGCCTGGGCCTGGCACCCTGGCCTGCCCTGGACTTAAAAAAAAAAAAAAAAAAAAAAAAAAAAACTGTCCAGGCCTCTAGGTGGCACAGGCCACCGGGAAAACTCCCTGTACTCCAGATGGCCAATCCGCCCCTGTGCGTAATGTTCAGGATAGAAACGCAATGAAACCGTTGATGGCATCATGTCTCTGCAGGCCAAACGCAATAAATGACTGTACTGCATGACAAAACATCCTGTTACAAACATATTAATACAACGCCTCACGGTTCATCTTGACAGTAAGAAAGAAAGGGGGGAAAATCCTGTGTTACGTCACTTGCCACTGTATTGTTCCTAGAGTTCCTTTTGGTTACCGTAAGTGAACACTGAGAATTTTACTGTGTTGTTGGCTATAACCTGGTCCTGGTAGGCCTATAGTTAACCCATTGTGTCATGACCCTCGATTCGAGTTCCTGACACCAGATTATATTGCAGCAACATTCTAGCTTTTGACGCTAGATACTAGTAGTTCTGACACTAGATTTCTAGTTATTGACACTAAAATAGTTCTGATGCTAGGATCTACTGACACTAGAATCTACTTTCTGACGCTAGAATCGAGTTGACACTAGATTCGTTGGACACTATAACTGCCTGTGCTCCTGTGTCAGTGATCTCAACATATTTCAGTTAATATTTGGCTGCATCTAAAAGCATGTAGTTCTCGTAGAAGCGATTTGATAAATTCCAAAATAATGTTTCAGAGATTGCAGCACATTCATAATTTTTCCAAAATAGCAGAACAACAAGCTCATGTCGCGCCACTCGGTACATTTGTTGATCTGCTATTTTTCAACAGGCGTTCAGGACACTAAGGGTTAATTCTTTGTAGTTTGTACATTTTGATTATTACAGTTCCCAACGCAGATTCACCAATTTATTTTCAAAGGATGTAATTCTTTGAGAGCGTATACAAGAAACCAAATGGACCCTTGCGGGTCCAATTGGTTTCATGTTCACGCTCTCAAGAGTTAAAATATTCATCATGTGAATTAGCCCAAGTCTACACAACTAGAGAATGTAGACGAATGTTTCCCATATCTAGCCTGGAATTGTGGACCAAAACAAAATAATTCTTTAGTTTTGGGGTCTGTGGGGCTAAAATATGATCAAATGGTGGTCCGTGGCTCAAATGCTCAATAAATAGTGGGCCCTTGTATCAAAAAACAAACAAAAAACAAAAACAAACAATCTTTTCGTGTGTCCATCCGTCCGCATGTTGACAGCTAATCTCCAGCACTGTTGATGCCAAACTTTACGCACACACACGCACACACACACACACACACACACACACACACACACACACACACACACACACACACACACACACACACACACACACACACACACACACACACACACACACACACTCCCAGGATGCCAACAAAGAACCTCTACCCCAAATTCTCCAAAAAGGCCTTTTATAACACCACCATGAGGCATTTTTTACTGGTGTGCTGCAGGCTGGGGAGCTTATAGAGCAGATGTTCTGCTACTAAATACGTTTCTGTTAAGAGATCGATCCTTCTCGGTGGCTGTATGACTCAGAGTGTCTTCTTCTTTCACACTTCTCTCTCAGACATGCACCTATACTTACCCGTTCAGAACTAGGGGGAAATATGTTGTGTAATGGCAAGGGGCCTAAATGCCAGAAACTGACGTTGCACTATACTTCAGGAGGATGTAGCCATGCAGCGGAGGTGTTGCCTAATAAGGCAGGGTCATATATTATTGCTTTAAGCCCACTGCTTTCAAATGCAGTGGAGTTTTGCCGCATTATTGGGCCTTTGCCGCATTATTCGTGTTTTTAGGCATCATCATCATCATCGCCAAACAATGCATTGCCCTGCATTGTGCACCTTGTGTTTACACAGCCTAAAGCAGGGCCGGATCTAGAGGGGGGGCAGGGGTGGGCCTTTCAGTGTGTTGTTCTTGACGATAAGAAGCGTGTGTTGTTCTTTACCCTTGACTGCGTCAGTGTTGCCAACTGCCAAAATCCCAAATGCACTACAATGCGCTAGAGCAGAGGTTTTCAACCATTTTCATACCAGGGCCCACTATTTATTTCTGCATTTTAGCCACGGACTACCATTTGATGTTGAGCTTAGTCTTTCAGACTAATTTATTAGAAATAACTGGTAAAATGTTGGTCAAAACAGCAATTCCTCTACATTTTATTTTTTTCTTATTTTTTCAAATATTTTTATTGAGGCTCTGAAAACTCACAGAACATTCATAAAATAAATATCAAATTGCCCTTTCCTGTACATTTTCTAAATGTGTAGATTTTTGAAAAATAGGTCATTCAGATATTAAATATAAAATGAAACCAAATACAATGGACCCTTACGGGTACATTTGGTTTCATTTTACACTCCCAAGAGTTAAATTTCATTTCTACACCTCTGTGTAATGTATAATTCATTGTATTCCACCTCTGTGTGTAATACAATGAATAGATTCTATAAGTGTAGCAGAGCTGGTTCACACTATCATGACTATCGCTCTCACTAACATAATGTCTGCCACTGTAGGGGAGAGAGAGGAAAAAAAAAAGCAATATGGAAGATTGATGCAGGATTCAACAGTGTCCCTTGATAGAAACCGCTGCTCCCATAACACTTACACCTACAAGACAAAGCAGAAAGCAACATTGCGTGACATTTTTATGGAAGCTGCAGGGTTCCCTGATACGAGGCGCGCAATAAACAATCAATAACCGACCGATCGATAGCGCCCCGAGCCACTTTAAAATAAATTGAAATCAAACTCTAGACCATAGAGAGAGTGTTGCTTTCGGGGTCTCGCGTGTGAACAAGGCGACAACAACAGCTAGCCTGTGGTCACACTCAGGTGATGAACTTTAAAACCAGAAGTCGAACATAGTTTATAGGCCTTCTGTATCAACTGTCTCAAGAGGACCGACAGCGAAATCATCTCGCGACCGTGACCGTTGGTCGCGACCGGCAGTAAAGCGGTAATAAATTAGCTGCAAGTCGTCGACCGCTGTACTACCGGTCACGACCGTTGGGCCAACTATCCGCGACCGTTCTTCACCGGTCGCTAGCCTACTGAACCTAATCCTAACCCCTAATCCTAAACATGACCTCAATAAAACCTTATCCCATAACTTATCCATAAAGGGGAACTCCACCCATTTTCAACATGACGTAATATGTCATTAGTATGCCCTAGAGGTGCTGGGTGGACATGATAAAAAAGTTCCCCCCTTTTGTGTTCCCTAGAAATGGAGGACTGAAGAAAACCACTAACATGGTGAAACATCTTGATGACATCATCAAGATGTATTTTCACCATGTTAATGGATTTCTTTAGACGCTTCTTTTTTTCTGAGAGCGTACAAATGGAACCAAATGAACCCATCAGGGTTCATTTGGTTGCATTTGTACGCTCTCACAAAAAAAATGTTGAAAATGGGTGGAATTCCCCTTTAACCCCTGACCGTTGCGCCGCACCGGTCACAATATGAAACCAAATCGACACCCCAGATTGTGATTAAAAGCGATTAAAAGCGTGTTGTTATCCTGTTTTATCAGTCTCTTTGAGCCTTTTTTGCCCTAGCTATCCCGTCGCTGTGTACAGTGGTCTAAATGTCCCCTCATCCATAATCCAATATATTCTGCATTAGTATTGTACACGGGAACCAATTTTTGCTCGACGTTAGCACTGCACAAAAATCTTTCTGGAATGTTAAATAAACCCCAAACTCATCGTGTATCATTACAAAAGAGCCCTCTTCATGTCTCTCAGACTGCTTTGATAGCCGATAAGAAAACCAATTATTCAAAAGACCTTCAAGAGGACAACTGCGCCGTCATTTAGCAAGTTTGTACTTTTAAACAGTGACTATACAGAAGTCATTTCCATGTTTCTTTTCTTTTTTTTTTTGTTTTATTATGGAGCGGTCAATATAACCTGTCTCCCTGTTCATGCCCCATCTGGTCTGGATTGCTTTCATTATCACAAGTCATTAGGAGCGATTAATTATTGCCCTCTATAAAGCCTGAATAACCCATTCTGAAATTAAAGTCATATGTCATAGCGACCCGCCGAGTGCTTGAATGGGTCACCTAAACGTGACCCCTGCGGTGACGTTGGCTTGCCGATCAGCCGCTAAACACAGACTCTGTCTGGAAGACGAAGATCTGCAACAGAAAAGAAAAGTGTTAGAAACCCCCCCCCCCCCCTACTACCCTCCCTGCAGAGCCACGGCGCCGCGGAATGGAAGCGACTCTGCATACAAACTAACAGCCGTCAAATGTCAGCTATTCAAACATGTCCCTTTATATCCCCTCGAGCCCCTTTAGCAGTGACCTTCTATTCTTCTACTCTCCTATCGTTCACGGCTGCTTCTATCCTGCCTCTGTTTTTTTTTCTTCTTCTTCTTCTTTTTTACTATTTTCAGCTAGTGCGGAGCCATCTCTAGTCTACAGGGGTGTTTTTTACCATTAGGCAGACTAGGCAGACGCCCTGGGGCGCCATGAGGGCAGGGGTGGGTGGGTGGGCAGCGAAGCTGCACTCATACCATTTTCCCCTTGGTGTGGAATTCTCCTTTAAGTGGGGCTAATTCAGACGATGAGTATATTTAACTCTTGAGAGTGAAACGCGGGTTACGCGTCACATTTGGCTAACCAACTTTTCATCTGGTTAACCGACTTAGCTGGGGACCACACGGAACCCTCGCTAGGACCACTGGTGGTCCTAGCGAAAACCACTGGTGTAGCACCATCACCTGATCAACAGGCCCCTTTGATGCCTATACATGTGCATGTCCCTGTGCATGCACAGTGTTGTGCAGTTTGTATTGTGGTCTTATAGCCAGGGGTGTATTGGAGGGGGGGACGCGGGGGGGCGGCGTCCCCTCACTTCTCACATCTATCTATATTTTTGGGGGCAAAAGTAGGGCTATGTTTTTTGTCTTGTCATTTAGTTTTATGGATACGATTAGACATTGTAAACAATCTTTCTCAATATGCTATACTTGTTTTAACAGCGCGTCTGCGTGTGTTGCGCAGGTGCATGCAAAAATACCGCATGCAAATGCAAGTGTGCATGCACGTGTCTTAAAGGGGAATTCCACTCATGTTCAATATTTTACTATGTCATTAATATGGCTTAGAAAAGTTGTGGACTGGACATGGTAAAAAAATAGTTCCCAAATTCTGTTTCCTAGAAATGGAGGTCTGAAAAAAAAATCATTAGCATGGTTGAAATACATCTTGATGACATCATCGAGATCATATTTGTACACTCTCAGAAAAAAACATTGAAAATGGGTGGAATTCCCCTTTAAGAGGCGTCCCCCCACTTCTAAAAGTCCCACTACAAACTGCTTATAGCTGTGTCTGTGGTGGCTGCAGTCCAGTGGTTCCCAAGAGTTTTAGCCAGGGACCCAAATGAGCAGAAAATAGCAAATCTATACCACAGGTAAAGCCTTCACGACTATAGGGCACTACATTCCTCAAGCACTGGTTAAATGTCAATGTTTTACGCCTCATTAATTCAAATTGGCCTGATAAATGAAAGTGGATGAACAGGCCAGAATCTAACCAGAGCAGTGGTGGAAAACATAGTGTATATATTTTACTTCACTGTAAGAAAAAGGAACAATATTGCAATAGGCTATAGAAATACTCTATTAGAAGTAAAAGTCAAAACGGATTTCAAAATGTGAGTAAATGTGATTAAAGGCACAAAAGCATTGGCTTCAAAAGGTACTTAAAGGGGAATGCCACCCGATTTCAACATTTTGCCCTGTCATTAATATACCTTGGTGATGTTGTGTGGACATGATAAAAAAGCTCCCCCCGTTCTGTGTTTCCTGGAAATAGAGGTCTGAGAAAAATATCAACATGGTGAAACACAACTTGATGACATCATCAAGCTGTGTTCTACCATGTTAATGATTTTTCTTTCAGTTCTTTTTTTTTCCTGAGAAGGTGCAAATGCACCCGCTCAGGGTCCATTTGGTTCACATTTGTATCCTCTCAGGATTTTTTTGAAAATGGTGGAATTTCCCATTAAAGCACTGAAAGTGGATCTACTCATTGTGCAGAATGTCAATATTTCAAGCTTGTGAGCTTGTCGATTGGCTATTTTCAAATGGCTGGAGATGTATGTAGGATTTAAAGGAGAATTCTACCCCAGAAGGCTTTCTTACCTTTATTTACAGTTGATTTGTTTCCAAAAAAGTTCTCCAGTTGTTATTTCGTGGGGAAAAACAGACAAACAAAAAAACTCCTTAATGACTCTTTCCCCTACCCCACCGTAAGCTTAGAATTGGGCTATGGGAAATGCAATTTCAAAATGCAATTTCTTGCTATGTATTCTCTCTCCACCATGTCAGTAGTGTGTTGACACGCACACTTTCACTTTTGCTTCAGCCGTCTGCGTGGTGCTGTTTGTGGCTGAACCGCTGCTGAAGGAGAAGTGAAATTTCCAACACACTACTGACATGGTGGAGAGAGAATATATGAGCAAGAAATTGCATTTTGAAGCGATGGACATCGGTGAATAGCCCCACTCTAAGCTTATTTTGGAGTAGGAGAAACAGCCATAAAGTTTTTTTTCTTCACAAAATAACAACTGGACATCCATTGTCAATGGAATTTATGTTTTTGTACAAAAGGGCTTCATCGCCCCCATACCATTTTCAGTTACAGGAATTTTATTGGCCAAGTAAAGCATCAATAATAACATCAGTTGTTGTTGAAGTTGCAACAGACACGCAGCATGCATAAAGCTAAAGGTCTGACTCAGAGAGTTTTCTGTTTTCAATGATGAAATGCTGTCGGTTTAGTGGTGACACAATTGTGGTTACTTACTAGCAGTAGTAGTGTTTCCAATCATTTTAAATATAAGCACTTTAATTTGAAATATCTTGGGTTGGTTGTTTTGCATGCCATCGTGTTTGGTGGGCAGACGGGCATTTAGAGGGGGCATTGCCCCCCCAGGCCCATGCCCAGATCCGCCCCTGGAAGTCATGTCATTGGGCTGGCCCCATGAAGTGAAGTCTTAACTCGTAACTCGTTCTCATCTGTACGACTCTGAGCAAGTCTGACGGCCTTGTTGCGAAGGTTCGCCGAGTGAGCAACGGACGGGCAGACACAGACTGAGAGGTCGATCGTGTTAATTGAATGAAGCTGCCGCTTTCTTTCCTCAGAAAGCACCACAATTCCACAGGTTGACTGTTACCCGGGCGTTGCATCATGGTTGACTCCACCATCAGGCCAAGCTGTCAGCATCTAGTCAGTCAGTCAGACAGGCAGACAGCCAGGCATAGGCTGTACTCTTTGTGTTGTGCAATTCCACTTTCCTGAAGTCGCCCTGCAAGTTAAAAATACAATGAAATCGGCCTGAGTGGTGGTCCAGCCGCAGTGTTGGGACATATGCACTACGTAACTTAATATATTACATAATATATTACCAAAATGCAGTAACTTGTAATATAAATATATTACTTAACAAAAACGAACTAATATATTATACTTTTCTTTCTGCATTACTGCATTACATTCAATATTACTTTCTGTCAATCTGCGTTGTTGCGAGTGTTCTTGTGAAATTATCTTGACAACTGCAGAGGTTAAATAATTACTTGTTTTCTATAATTTGTCATCAAATTCAGGAGTGACGTTTTTTCAAGTTGATTTCATATGGATTTGGCCAGATATCCAAGTGCGCTTGCTTTATTGTAGGTATGCCACTGGCCTACGCAATATTTGATTAATAGTGCTACTAAATATTTAATTTTATATTTTGCAAAAAGGTTTTTTAAAAGTAATATGTAATAGTAATATGAATATATTACACTTGCCCAGACAGTAATATTGTAATATAATATATTGCTTTAAAATGAAGATAATAATTAATAAATACCGTATTGTCCCGAATATAAGACGACTCGTTTATAAGACGACCCTCATTTTTCAAGACCCATTTACAGAAAAAAGAACATTGAATGTCAAATAGTATAGCCCCTGAATATAAGACGACTCCATTTTTGGGATATTTCCATTGGGGAAAAAAACATAGTCTTATATTCAGGCCAATAGGGTAATATATTAACAAGGTAAAGTAATATTCCCAACACTGTCCAGCGGTCCATGTGCCGCCACTTATGGGCATATACGGGTAAGCGCAGGGGTTTTCAACCTTTTTGACACCAGGGACCACCATTTATTCAGCATTTGAGCCACGGACCATGCACCATTTGATTACATTTTCACCTCAAAGACCAAATACCAAAGAATTATTTTGGTTTTGTCCACAATTCAGGGCTGTATTTTGCAAACGAAACAGTGTAGACCTCTTAATTAGGTGGTGCTAATTCAGATGATGAATATCTTAACTCTTGAGAGTGTGAAAATGAAACCAAATGGACCCGCAAGGGTCCATTTGGTTTCATTTTCACACTCTCAAGAGTTACATCTGGTTAATCAGCTTTCCATCATTTAGCCTGGGGACCACCTGGAACCCTCTCAAGGACCACTGGTGGTCCCCGGACCACCTGTTGAAAACCACTGGATAAGCGGACTGGTAGTGCATCGCAGGTTCAAGATCCTTTCCGGACAATAGTTGCTGCATGTTACTACTGTCTCTCCCCCTGTTTCCCGACTACGCTGTAACCCACTACCCAATTTACCCAATGTATCATTTTTTTTCTAAAATGCTCAGTTGGATAATCAACATATCCAAGTAACTAGTAACTTAAAGGAGAATTCCACACCAAAACATATTTTGTATCCATCTACCTTGATCGCTGTGACATTATACAGTATATATTGCACTTGATTTTTGTCATAGATGCCCCCTTTTCTACATTTCCACCTTGAGGTCCCTGTCCCTTTCAACAGTTTGCATTGGTGCAGGTTGTCTTTATTCTAATGCGGGCATTTTAGTAGCTCACATCATTTTTTAAATAGTATACTGATACTCATGCATGTGTTTTACATCACTCGGACGCAACTTTTGCAGGTAATCCCATAGGTAATATATATTTCTCCTCCTCTCCTCCCCTCCCTTTTGCCACTCTCCTCTCCAATCACTTAGGTTGTTCAACCAGGGGTGACACCTGAGTTTTTTTTTTTTTAATCATGTAGTGGCCCCATTATCTTGCAGTGTCTGGTTTGATGTGATGTGTGGAAAAAAGGTTTGGAGGTAAAGTACAATATTTGCCCCTGTGATGTAGTGGAGTAGAAGTGAAAGTGTTGGAAGTTACTTCAAAGTTGTACTTAAGTACTAAAGGGCAGCACTGTAGGGTAAATGTGCCAATAATTCGGCCGCATATGCTGTCTTTACACGGTTCTTTGTAGCAGTTCTGAGCCATCATGTTGCCTGCAGACCACACTGTGATACAGGTTGTCAGAACATGTATTCTCAATGGTACAGCTGCAGTACCATTCACACGAGCTTCTCTTGAGATGCCTCCAAGGTACGCTCTTTCTCTGCTGTACTTTCTTCAGGACAGGGGCGGATCTAGGCATGGGCATGGGGGGGCAATGCCCCCCTAAATGCCCTGACTGCCAGATGGAAAGCAAAACAACCCAAGATATTTCTAATTAAAGTGCATATATTTAAAAACACTACTACTGCTACTAGCTAACTAGAATAGTGCGCACCACTGAACCAACAGCATTTGATCATTGAAAAACCGTAGGCAACAAAGTCTAATGCACTCCTGTGGGTCTTTGGGACGGCAGGCAAAAAACTTGAATCAGGATCAACGTACCAGTGTACATATAGAGGCCCGCACACCGTCTATACTTGCAAGTAACTTTTTATTGAGGCAACGTTTCAGTCAAAGGACCTTCACACATTTGACACATAATGGCAGCAACACAGTTATATATGCATTCACATGATTCAATGTCCAATCACAGTCCTCATGGGAGGGAGGAGCCTCACAGCAGGTGGTGAGCTCATTATAATAAGTGATGGGTCTATACATAGGTTATAACACAATTTCAAAAAACAGATACATTGAATATTGTGCAAACTGTGCAAAGATCAATTCATAGGCCCTGAAGTTTTGAGTCTAGTCTTGAAAGGGTGCATTTTTTTGGATTATCAAGGAAAATGGGTGTCTGACTACCACTCTATAACAAAAAGAAACTGATAGAAATACTTTACTATTAGCCACAAGTCTTCATCATCCTTCGTTAAAACGGTCTCTTCCCATTAGCCAATTCTATAGATTGAGAAGAGTCTGCTCCTCCATTGACGAATATATTAATAAAGCGTCAGAAATGAAATCTAAATTTACCAAAAGGGTTATGATTTGGAGTGTGTGGAAAAGGCCTTTACACTGGCTCTTAATAAACCCCACTCTTAATTATTACAAAAAAGCAACAAAAAGGAGGAGAAATTCTCTGTCACGTGCGTCACCACTTATTCTGCCGACCCTGAATTGTCACAACTTTTCAAATACCCTCCCCTTTTTTCTTTCAAAATGGGCAAAAACTTGTGGACTTTGAATCCCATGTCCCTTTTACGCGCGGTCAGACTCTGCTTTCTCCCCTTCCAAAGGGTAATTATCCATGTGGCCACTGCGCACAGTGTAATAACACTATCAAAACCACATTGTGTAAACAACTTAAGATCAAGGGTACCATTACCTGTGCATCCACGAGTGTGGTCTATCTTATTCATTGTCCATGTGGACTGGCCTATGTAGGCAAAACCTCTAGACAATTAAAAAAAAGAGGATGAGCAAACATAAAAGCTCAATCCGGAGAAATGATCGGGACGATCCCGTCGCACTTTAATGATTATAATCATGACATTTCAAGTTTTCGCTTCATTGGAATCGAACAAGTGCGCCTCCCCAAGACAGGTGGCAACCTTGAAATACTGCTTAGGCAACGAGAGGCGCACTGGATACACACCCTGCAGACACTGACACCTAAAGGACTCAATGATGAACTCTTACTCAACCTGATGCTTTAATGATTGTTGTCTAATTGTTGTTCCTTTTTCTGTTTTTACTCAGGCTCTAGGACATAGCCTCCTGTCCGTTTGCAGCCTTTTTATCCTTTTATTATTCTGAGTCTTGTATTAATAAAATGTTTGATGCTTTATTGCTATATTCAGGGCCTATGGATTGATCTTTGCACAGTTTGCACATTATTATAATGAGCTCATCACCTGCTGTGAGGCTCATCCCTCCCATGAGGACTGTGATTGGACATTGAATCATGTGAATGCATATATAACTGTGTTGCTGCCATTATGTGTCAGATGCTTGAAGAAGGTCCTTTGTTCATTGCAAATTGCGCAGTAACTCCCATGCTACTCCTTTAAGAGAAGATAATTAAAATTAATTATTTCAGTACTAATTGATGCACAGTAGCTTTCCTCGCCCTTTTCTCCTCCTATTATTGGAGGCCATGAATCTCTCCAAACTCTTAAAGCCTGAAGTGTCTCATATGTGTTGTTAACCTGCTACGGCCTGAGGTTTGTTAGATATTGGGGAACGAACAGAGAGTACAGGAAATTGTTCCCAAAGACGCAGTCTCCTCGTCCCTGGAACCGCTTTCCAAGAGCTGCCATATGCTTACTCTTTCATACTGAATGTATAATGTATTAATCCGTTTTTGCGACAAATTACTACACAGGGGGGAACTAGGTAGGCAACCTTGTTCTATCTTTTGAAAGAAGAGCAGACTATATTTCTGAGAAAGAGACCTAATTACAGTATATTATTAGGAGCAGGCTGAGGCTGGCTAGATGGCTGGACTATGGACTCTGCCCAAGGTCTTTGCACGAGGGCAAGTTAGTGATGCGATGCAAATTAAACAACCCGAAAATGGAAAATAATTGACGGGGTATATGTGATTATATTCGCTCTACCTCTCCTCCCAAGTGCTTAAAACGTTATTTATTTCCAATGGTTGAGTCCCATCACCCGTCTGATATAACCAGTTCTTGTCATTTCTTAAATGCAGTTTTAGCTGCAGTACCACATTGTCCTGAGGTGGTGGTGGGGGCGCTGATATGCAAGATATTTTATATTCAAGTCATTATAATACTGATGCTGATAAAACCAGGTTTGTTTCCATTGCATGCCAGCTTAGATAATTGACATATGGTGGACATTGTAAACAAAGTGGAAATGCAAATTTGGAACTGAAGACTAAAGAAGAGGAGGAATTACACAAAGTAGGGTGCATTGATGACATCATCATGAGGACGAAATTGGACGAGCTGTTCCTGAGAGCAAACATAAAGAAATATATATAAAAAAGTGAATTTGATGTTATCACCCCTTTAAATGTCTTTGTTGGTATTCCTTCACTTATTTTTCCATGACCTCTTCATATACCCATATGGAAAAAAAAAAAAAAAAAACTTTATATGCAAACTCTTGAAAGTGGCACCTTTCATACAAGGTATGAGGTGAGAGAGGAGAGTAAAGTTATTAAACGTATATAAAACACAATTTTGTGATTTATAAGAATTATATATTCATTCAAAAAGACATTCAAGATCCACAGTATTTTTTTAATGTGAAACATATAATTTTGTAATTTCTAAGAATGATATATGACATACAAAACAGACATAAGATCTCTAGTATTTTGGGTTTGTTTTGCATGCCATCATGTTTGATGGTGCAGTCAGGGGGCATTGCCCAACACCCCCCCCCCCATGCCCATGCCTACATCCGCCCCTGACACACACCACCCCTACAGCTCTGTTTGAAGAGAGGAGAGTTGCAGTCCATGTGCTTCTGTGTTCCCCCAAACAACTATACCGCACCATACGCTATACGCCGCTATTCATAGTCCCCGAACGCACTGCGCCGTTTGGGTAGCACCTTGATTGTCCAGAGGTGTATAGCATCGCCACAGAATGTCAGCAACTAGAGCGAACGTACTGTTATAAGGGGTGGAAAAAAACAGGCGCGTTTTCGCGCTGCGCAGGAGGTTTCCAGTGCAGTGTTGTTGTTGTTGTTGTTTACTAGAGAGGTTGGACAGTTTGGTCTCGTTTACACTCCCCTGCTATACTCAAAGTTTGAGTAAAAATGTTGCTTCCAAAATAACACATTCAGAGATTTGCAGCACATTTTCACATTTTTTCAAAAATAGCAGAACTACAAGCTCATGTCGCGCCACTCGGTGGCGCGACATGAGCTTGTTGATCTGCTATTTTTCAGTAGCTAAAACACCAAAACGCGTTCAGGACACAAGGTTAAGGGCTAATCACAACCCAGCAGCTTCCAGCACTGCGTGCTTGCGCATGTGCACGCGCACATACACAGGTGTGTGCGCGTGTGTGTGATAAGCCAGCAACCTGTTTCATTAAACTCAAGTCGGCTGGTCCCGCCTGCAGACTGTGTGTGTGTGTGTGTGTGTGTGTGTGTGTGTGTGTGTGTGTGTGTGTGTGTGTGTGTGTGTGTGTGTGTGTGTGTGTGTGTGTGTGTGCGCGCGCGCGCGTGCGTGTGCGTACTTGCGCGTTCTTCAAGCATGCATGCAAGCAAGTGTGTGTGATCCTAGTACAAATCGTCTCAATGGTTAACCAGTGGCGGATCTAGGCATGGGCATGGCTCCCCTAAATATTGCCCAGACTGCCCCACCAAACACGATGCCATGCAAAACAACCCAAGATATTTCAAATTAAAGTGCTCATATTTAAAAGTATTTGAAACACTGCTGCTACTGACTAACTACAATCGCCTCACCACTGAACCAACAGCATTTCATTATTCAAAACAGAAAACTCTCTGAGTCAGAGCTTTAGCTTTATGCATACTTGCCCGCCCCCCCCCCCCCCCCCCCCCCCCAATTGGGAAATATTACATCCACCCCTGTGTCTCCGCGTCGAACACAATATGTGTCTATATATGTCTCTCACCGGATGCATGATGACACAATCATCGTTCTGTTGTCTTCACCATTCTGCCCTCTAATCCTCTGTAGAAAAAACATCTGGGTCACGAGTCCCTGAATCTACCACCATCTTGCTGAAAATACAGAATACAGGAATCGAGGGGGTATAAAATTGGAGATAATAGGGACTTTAAGCTGGTTTAAGTGGTCCCCAGGCTAAATGATGGAAAGTTGGTTAACCAGATGTAACTCTTGAGAATGTAAAATTAGTTTATTAAAATTATATGGGTCATCATTTTCACACTCTCTTAAAATATTGTTCATCTGAATTAGCACCACTTAATTAACAAGTCTACGCTGTTTTGTTTCCCAGATACAGCCTGGAATTATGGACAAAACCAAAAGAAGTCTTTAGTTTTAGGTCTTTAGGGTGAAAATGTATGGTGGTCCCTGGAGTCAAAAGGTTGAAAACCCCTGTTATCCCTAGAACCGACCCTGGCTGTCGCCACAGCTCTCTGAGACGCTTCCTGACAGTTGGCAGTCAGACTGACTCAGGTCTCCAGACTGCAGATCATCACAGCAACCAGATGGCCATATAGGCTCCCCTCAGGGGCGGATGTAACATTTCCCAATTTGGGGGAAATGTTACATACCATACCAATACCATATTTGGTTACAGGACATTTATTAGGCAAATAAAGCATCGATAATGACATCAATTGTTGCTGAAGTTGCAACAGACACGCAGCATGCATAAAGCTAAAGGGCTGACTCAGAGAGGGTTGTTTTGCATGCCGTCGTGTTTAACTATTTAACTAATTTTGGCACCACTAACCCAACAGCATTTCATCATTGAAAACAGAAAACTCTCTGAGTCAGACCTTTAGCTTTATGCATGCTGCGTGTCTGTTGCAACTTCAACAACAACTGATGTTATTATTGATGCTTTACTTGACTAATAAAAGTGTAACCGAAAATGGTTTTGTTGCGGCTTCATCGCCCGTGGCGCTTTGCGCCACGGCGATGAAGCCGCCCCCAAACCATTTTCTCTTGCCCCTCCAACATGTTCTACCCCCCCCCCCCCCCAAATGGGACATGTTATATCCGCCCCTGGCTCGCCTTGCTCCAAACCCAGAGGATCGCAGAGAGCACTCAATCTCAGCACGGCGAAACCTTCATTCTTACTCAACCTCTGCCAAACAAACACAGACTTCTTTTTTTTCCTTCTCTCTCTCTCTCTTCTCCTAGCTGACCTGCCACCACCGACCTCTGGAGTCTATTTTAGAGACGGGAAATATATAGGACGGCAAACTGGGCCAGTGAGGTAGAGATGGGGAGCGTGAAAACAAGGAGGCAAAAAGACACACAGACACCTCACCCCTGCTTAAACCTTATAAACTAACAGTCAGGTTGTTCTGAGGGTTTGATGTTCGCCGCTATAAACAAAAATGTATGCTGTCACACAAAAAAACTGCCAGGCTTTAGGACCACGAGCCAACAGGTGCCTGCCGCGCCTCCTCAACAGGCAACGCCTCCTAGAGTGTAAAACACACCGGAATTGTGCTGCATATTAACATCCTGGGAAGCTGTGTTGCTAATGTCAATAGCCTGGCTCAGCCCTGAATCAGCATCTTAAAAAATACTAGTTAATTTTCCCCCTTGTGATTCAAGGACTGGCTTCCCTGCCTTTGGGACGGTTTGTGCCGGTTGGAAATCCAATCCCAGCATGTGATTGGCCAACAGCCCTGTCACTCACTTTGTTCACAACGTCGATCCAATCACCGTTAAGACTGCTGCTTTGATAACGCCTATCCCAGAAAACTGCTGTGGTGGAGATGGATCAGTTCAGTCTGAATAATGAAGTGAAACGAAATGACAATTCAGACTGAGGTCAGGCTATAATGTCAATGCTTGCTGTTATTGTTGAAGTTGCATGCATAAAGCTAAAGGTCTGACTCAGAGAGTTTTCTGTTTTCAATGATGAAATGCTGTTGGTTTAGTGGTGCCACAACTGTAGTTAGTTAGTAGCAGTAGTAGTGTTTCAAATCATTTTAAATATAAGCACTTTAATTTGAAATATCTTGGGTTGTTTTGCATGGCATCGTGTTTTGGTGGCAGATTGGGTATTTAGGGGGCCATTGCCCCCCCATGCCCATGCCTAGGAAGTCCCTGCAGAGAAGTCATTTCCCTCTGCATGTGGGATTTACTACAACTTCGCTTTCAGAGCAAGTTTGTGAAAAGGTATAGATATCCCTTCAACCTTTTCATATAGCAGGTCCCACTATTTATTTAGAATTTGAGCCACGGAACACCATTTGATGACATTTTAGCCCCACAGACCCCCCCCCCCCCCCCCCCCCCCCAAACTAAAGATATCTTCTGCTTTTGTCCATAACTCCAGGCTGGATTTGGGAGAAAACAAAACTGTCAAACATACGGATCAAAATGACCATTATTCTATATTCTCTAATTGTGTATAGATTTGGGCTAATTCAAAGGGGGAATATTTTTAACTCTCAAGAGTGTAGTCATTTTTATGCTCTCAAAGAGTTACATTTGGTTAACCAACTTTCCATCATTTAGCCTGGGGACCACCTTGAATCCTCTCAGGGACCACTGGCGGTCCACCTGGCCACTACACCAACAAAGGGTTGGGGACATCTACAATAGCCTCTTCAGTGACAAGACAACACCTTATTTGGAGATTTAACTAATCTTCGAAATGTCTCAAACTTTTTTTTTTTTTTTTTTTTTTCTCAGCATGTTTAAGTCTGTTTGCTGGTGGAGAGAATATTATAGTCTCTCTCTTCCCGTTATTTTCATCACGTTTCAAGTGCCCCACATATTGAGACCCCGTCCCACATTGAGACATTGTTCAAAATGTCCTAATAGTTAGTCCCCTAAATAGTTGTCGTTCTGTTGTAAAGTTGTCTCTTTTCCTGCTGGATGTGTTTTAAGTCTGTTCAAATAATGATGACTGACAAATATTCCTCTATAGGCTAAAGCGGTGGTCGGCATTTTGATGTTGTAGATCTGTTATGCTCGCTATATTTTAAATCCTGAATTCATTTTGGGATATGTCAATAATATGAATAATTTGCTAACCCCGTTTTTGTTTCCCCAAGCTTGTCCCACACATGCACTATACCTCTGTGCCGGAAAGAACAGTTTGGATCTGGCCCTAGTTTGTGTTTAAAAAGCAGAATTGGCCGATGTTTGTTTGAAGGATATTAGTGTATGTCATTGTGTATTTAAGTGAACGTTTCGTGAAGATTTTTGTAAACCATGTTTTTTCTGTACTATGAAACCTATGGAACATGAAAAAAGCGGTTTACATTTTTTTTTTTTTGCCCAGAAAATATTTACCCATAGCATGCCATATAATGTAATAATTAAAAATATAATAATTCTTTAAGAACCACATGTGACATGTCAAACTAGGGGTTTTTCATGCTTCTGAATCCACCCCAAGCTTTAGTTTTGCACAAAAAACATTCCTTGGCCTAAAAACGGCCATAGATACTTGCTCAAATGTGCTGACCTCATCACATTTTCCATGATTTTTAAGGCCAATTTTAACCCAAGGATTTTTTTTTTTTTTTTTTTTTTTTGCAAAAGTAATGCTTGGGATGGATTCAGAAGCATGAAAAACCCCTAGTTTGACAAGTCACATGTGCTTCTTAAGGTATGATTATATTTCTAATTATTACATTATATGGGATGTTATGGATAAATATTTTCTGTGCAAAAATAAAAAATGTAGACCACTTTTTTCATGTTCCATAGGGTTCATAGAACAGAAAAACATGGTTTACAAAAATCTTCACGAAACATTCAGTAAACTAGATTCTGCTACATAACTACATAGGCCTACACTATATCGTTTTTCTACAGGAGCAAGGAAGGCAAAGAATAATGACAAAACATCAAGGGAAAGTCTGCAGTTGGCAGAAAGACAGTTAAGTTTAACATAGTACTTTTCAACCGGTGGTCCGAGGACCACCAGTGGTCCTTGAGAGGTTTCCACGTGATCCCCAGGCTTAATCTAGGCATAATCTAGGGGGGCATCCCATGCCCAGACTGCCCCACCAAACACGATGACATAAATTTCAAAGATATTTCAGATTAAAGTGCTCCTATTTAAAATGATTTGAAACACTACTACTGCTACTAACTAACTACAGCTGCTGGCACCACTAAACCAACAGAATTTCATCATTGAAAATAGAAATCCTATACTACAGGATTTTAAAAAACATCCTGTAGTATAGGACAGTGGTTTTCAACAGGTGGTCTGGGGACCACCAGTGGTCCCTGAGAGGGTTCCAGGTGGTCCCCAGCTAAGTTGGTTAACCAGATGTAACTCTTGAGAACGTAAAAATGAAACCAAATGGACCCTGGCGGGTCCATTTGGTTTCATTTTTACACTCTCAAGAGTTAAAATATTCATCATCTGAATTAGCACCACTTAATTAAGTAGCTTACAATGTTTTGTTGGCAAAATACAGCCTGGAATTGTGGACAAAATCAAAATAATTTCTCCTTTAATTTTAGGTGTTTGGTGTGAAATGTAATCAATTAGTGATCCGTGGCTCAAATCCTGAATAAATGGTGGTCCCTGAGATGAAAAAGGTTGAAAACCCCTGGTATAGGATGTTTAAAACATGACTGTGGCCAGACAGTCCCATTGTATAGGATTCAACACGTCAGTTACGTAACCTGGAGGTTGGCCAGACACAGCCTTTATAGATAATTAAAATCAATCTGTTGAAGCCATTTTTCTGACACTTCACTAGAAGCCAAACGGGGGGAGACGAGAACAGCTAAAATATGGGACTCGACAACCTGTCCGCTGCATTTTGTATTGGGAAGACTGATCTTTGGCAGACAACAACACGGATCGACGTGTCTCTTCTGTTGCTAGACATTAACGACTGAGCAGTCTTTTTCTTGCAAGATCTTTTTTTTTTTTTTTTTTTTTTTTTAGAAAAGGCCTTGACATAAGTGGTCCGAGCAACAATACATCAGATCAATACAGGGGTGTATGTAACATTTCCCGATTGGGGGGGGGGCAGGAGAAAATGGTACGGGCGATGAAGCCGCCCCCATACTGTACCATTTTCGGTTATAGGACTTTTATTAGTTTTATTATTAAGTTAAGCATCAATAATAACATCAGTTGTTGTTGAAGTTGCAACAGACACACAGCATGCATGAAGCTAAAGGTCTGACTCAGAGAGTTTTCTGTTTTCAATGATGAAATGCTGTTGGTTTAGTGGTGACACAGCTGTAGTTAGTTAGTAGCAGTAGTAGTGTTTCACATGATTTTAAATATAATATAGGCACTTTAATTTGAAATATCTTGGCTTGGCTTGGCTTGGTTGTTTTTGCATGCCATCGTGTTTGGTGGAGAAGACTGGGCATTTAGGGTGGCATCCCCCCTCAAGCCCATGCCTAGATCCACCCCTGGATCAATATGACTCTCCACGAAAATGCCCAGGGCCTGTATGAAGCACTTTGACATTCCCTTTGTATGAAAGGTGTACGTTTGAGGTGTGTGTGTGTGTTGTGTGTGTGTGTGTGTGTGTGTGTGTGTGTGTGTGTGTGTGTGTGTGTGTGTGTGTGTGTGTGTGTGTGTGTGTGTGTGTGTGTGTGTGTGTGTGTGTGTGTCTTGTCTTGTCTTGTCTTGTCAAAGCTGATGGAAGCGAGGTTCATATCAGAAATGCATTGTGGGCACTTTCAGATCTGAGATGAGCACATCTCTGAGTAGGTCATCTGCTTCTGCAATTATACGTCTTCTTTCTGCTCACATTTAGCATAGGAAATATGCTGTCTGTTTGATAACAGAACGCCTCTGTTAAGAGAATGATATTAGTCATAGGACTCCCACGCAGGGGCGGATGTAACATGTCCCATTTGGGGGGGGGGGGGGCAAGAGAACATGTTGGAGGGGCAAGAGAAAATGGTATGGGTGCGGCTTCATCGCCCGTGTCGCTTCGCGCCACGGGCGATGAAGCTGCACCCATACCATTTTCAGTTACAGGACTTTTATTAGTCAAGTAAAGCATCAATAATAACACCAGTTGTTGTTGAAGTTGCAACAGACACGCAGCATGCATAAAGCTAAAGGTCTGACTCAGAGAGTTTTCTGTTTTCAATGATGAAATGCTGTTGGTTTAGTGGTGCCAAAATTGTAGTTAGTAGCAGTGGTAGTTTTTCAAATCATTTTAAATATAAGCACTTTAATTTGAAATATCTTGGGTTGTTTTGCATGGTATCATGCAAAACATGCCCATGCCTAGATCCGCCCCTGCTCCCACGCTATAGCTCTCTCTCTCATAATGTCTGGTTGAAATGATCTTCTTATACAGTTGGAATCAAATCACCTTTCTCCTTGCTCCAGTGGTGGCAATGGAAACGCTAATGCATGTTGTTGTCTCTAGATACAGACACTTTCAAAAAACGCGTCTATAGCGCTGACGGTTGGGACCATTATCAGGGGTGTAGTGGAGCGGGGACGTGGGGGGACGGCGTCCCCCCACTTCTCACATGTAAAATATTTTTGGGGCAAAAGTAGGCCTATGTTTTTTGTCTTGTCATTTACTTTCATGGATACAATTGTGCATTGTAAATAATCTTTTAATAGCGTGTCTGTGGGGGAATTTCGGGGAAATTCGCTCATTTTCAATATTTTACTTTCATTAATATATCTTAGAGATGTTGTGTGGGCATGGTAAAAAGGCAGGCGAAAATGGTATGGGAGCGGCTTCATCGCCGTGTCGCTTCGCGCCAGGGGGGATGAAGTCGCCCCCATACCATTTTCTGTTACAAGACTTTTATTAGTCAAGTAAAGCATCAATAATAACATCAGTTGTTGTTGAAGTTTCAACAGACACGCAGCATGCATAAAGCTAAAGGTCTGACTCAGAGAGTTTTCTGTTTTCAATGATGAAATGCTGTTGATTTAGTGGTGACAAAGCTGTAGTTAGTTAGTGGGAGTAGTAGTGTTTCACATCATTTGTAAGTACTAAATACAGTATAAGCACTGAAATGTCTTGGGTTGTTTTGCATGCCATCATGTTTGGTGGGGCAGACTGGGCATTTAGGGGGGCATTGCCCCCCCACCCAACCCTCCGCCCCCGAAACTCACACAAACGCGACTGCATGCATGCAGCACGCATACATGCATACATGCACACGTGTGCAATGAAAGCATTTTCCCTCTCTGCGCTGAGATCTTGCTGTAATTACGCCTGGCCTTTCGGAAATGTCAGGATCTCTTTTTTTAGGCAGGGTTGATGATTGTTTAGTCTAATTTTCTCAGGGAAGGTTAATTAAGCAATATTGCACGAGAGGGTGTGCTTTACCGGGGATTATTGGCATGGCAGTGCTTTGCAGAGTTTACAGAGTTGAGTTCCCTGAAGTTGATTAACCATTTATTGCAACAGGAGTAAAGTTAAACTTTGGGTAAATATGCTGTTAGACAGAGGCGGATCTAGGCATGGGCATGGGGGCATGAGGGCAATGCCCCCCTAAATGCCCAGACCGCCACACCAAACATGATGGCATGCAAAACAACCCAAATTTCAAAGATATTTCAAATTAAAGTGCTTATATTTAAAATGATTTGAAACACTACTACTGTGACTAACAAACTACAATTGTGGCACCACTAAACCAACAGCATTTCATCATTGAAAACAGAAAACTCTCTGAACCTGAACCTGAACCTTTAGCTTTATGCATGCTGCGTGTCTGTTGCAACTTTAACAACAACTGATGTTATTATTGATGCTTTACTTGCCCAATATAAGTCCTGTAACCGAAATTGGTATGGGTGTGACTTCATCAGCTGGTGTTTTCTCTAGTATTATTCTGATTCCTGGCACTTCAGTGATGCTTGTGGACCTCAACTAATTCTCATTCCTGACTGCATCGCTGTTGTGCCAATAATCACATTAATCCACACCCTCTCATGTAACATTGCTTAATTGATAACAAAGAATTAACATGGGAGTGACATGGGGTAACAATGGGGGTCACATGGGAGGCCGCATGGCATTTAGGTAACAAGGTTGGGTATCAGGGGCGTAGCTAGCAATTCTGGGCCCCCTGCAAAGCTTTTCCACATGGGACCCCCTTTCCCCGCGGCGTTAAAGGGGAATTTCACCCATTTTCAACATTTTTTCTGAGAGCGTACAAATGCAACCAAATGAACCCTAACGGGTTCATTTGGTTCCATTTGTACGCTCTCAGAAAAAAAAAAAGCGTCTAAAGAAATCCATTAACATGATCAAATACATCTTGATGATGTCAAGATGTTTCCCCATGTTAGTAGTTTTCTAGGAAACACAGAATGGGGAAACGTTTTATCATGTCCACCCATCACTTCTAAGGTATATTAATGACCTATTAGAATGTTGAAAATGGGTGGAATTCCCCTTTAAAATGCTTCAATCTGGTGCACTTTGACTTCAAATATGCTTTCATAATAATCAATAAAAATAAAACCTTATTAATGCAAGTTTCCCCCCGGCTTTGGGCCCCCCTAACATTGTCTAACTTTTACCCACCTGTCGACGCCACTGTTGGGTATACAGTAGTATATATGTAATGTACCACTTCTTTCTCCCCCCCCCCCCCCCCCCCCCCCACACAAACCCACATACATAGCCCAGTCTCACTATTAGTGCTGCACAGATATCTCGTCACTCAACTAGTCTAGCAAATAGTGATAGTGTTACAGTTTGAATAATAACTCCCAAAAGATGACAAGGGCACATATGCAGACGTTTTTGAGTGACAAATTGCTCTTGGCAAAAGTTAAACCACTGTGCTTCCTCTTTCCAATGCTTTCCTCGTGCTTATTTGGCTTGAATTTTGTTCAGAGCAGCCGGGAAATGGACAAAGAAACAAAGGATTCGAGCGAGCTATATGTAAAACTATGCAAATGATGCTGCAGAGCAGTGCAACTACTAACAACACATTGTATAGATGATGATGATGATGATGATGATGAGTAGTTAGCGACAACGTGAATGTTCCCTTTGGGAATTAAATCCATCGTTATCATATGATTACATCGTAAATACATACTTTTAAAAAAACAAATCATGATTTTTACGAAATCCAAATGAGGTATTGTCAACATATTTTGTGTTTTTTTTTACCCAGGGGTAATGAATATTTAACATTTTTACTGTTGTCAATGTTGTTGTTCTGTTCTGTTTATTTTTTATTTCATTTTATTTAGCCATTACACAAGGCAAAGCAGCGGCGAATCCATTCGCACGTGGAGGGGGAAAAAATGTAAATATGTCATTGAAAACACCGAATAAAGTTGCCTAATGGTGTTTACATGAACAGTGGCTGAACTCCCTCTGCTTGGTGCTTATATTCAGAATACATTCCATCAGCAAAACAAATTCCCACTGTCCCTTTGGTGTGCAGTTCCTGAAGACATTAGTCGAGTGACTTTGCAAACACTACCGGCCGATACAATAGGCCTACTTGTTGACTCAACAACACACGCCATTTTGGGGAAGATCCTTGTGGGCCTTCCCCACTTCCTTCACAGGTGCGGCCAGGGGCGGATCTAGGCATGGGCATGTGTGTGTGTGTGTGTGTGTGTGGGGGGGGGGGGGGCAATGCCCCCCTAAATGCCCAGTCTGCCCCACCAAACACGATGGCATGCAACACAACACAAGATATGTCAAATTATATGTCAAACTTTCAGAGTTATGGGGGTCTTTGATATTAAAGATGGAGTGCCATGAATTTTTTCTACCCTAAAACATGATCATCAGGTATTAATGTTATATGAAAAGTAAGATTTTTTTTCCCCAAAAAGTGAACAGTGTTTGTTAAACTGTCATTTTTATGTTTCCACCCTACCAGTTCATTACGTATGCCTGGTTTGACTGGAAGGTTCAGCCCCCAGGAAGAAACCCTAAATACAAAGGGAAGACATGATTACACATAAAAAACACACCAAGGGGTCTATTTACATACTGTCACCTCTTAAACATGTACAAAATTGGAAAAAATACAAAAATCACGGCACCCCCTCTTTAATAATAATAATAAAAAAAAAAAAAAAAGTTTGAGAACCACTGCATATTAAATGGAACAGATAGCCCTAATTAGTATCACCAGTAATGATAGAGTGATTCATGTCTACATAAAGAGCCCAAAGGCAATACTACAATTTGTGATTCATGATTTATGACTAGTCAGTTGCCAAAGACAGTTTCTGGCAGCATTCAGAGAACACACTGGCCGTTTATGGCACCATCCACCTTGACATTTTTGGGAGTATATTATTCTCTTCTCTTGAGTTTCCAGAGAGCTGTGTGTCTGTTGGTGTTCCGTTCAGGGCCGGATCTAGACTAGAGGGGGGCAGGGGTGGGCAGAGTCCACCCATACGTGCACCCTGCCCACCGAATGAAAGGTAATATCAAGGGTTTTCACCAGTGGTCCTTGAGAGGGTTCCACATGGTCCCCAGCTAAATGGTGGAAAGTCGGTTAACGAGATGTAACTCTCAAGAGTTAAAATATCCAACATCTGAATTAGCCCCAAGTCTACACAACTAGAGAATGTATGATACATGCTTTCATCTGCATGTTTGACTGTTTTGTTTCCTAAATCCAGTCTAGTATTGTGGACAAAAGCAAAAGAAATCTCTAGTTTTGGGGGTCTGTGAGGATAAAATGTCCTCAAATAGTGGTCCGTGGCCGATTAAATAGTGGGCCCTGTTGTCAAAAAGGTTGAAAACCCCTGCTTCAATATGAAAAACGTTGGAGTTGCGCACCCTGCCATTCTTTCAGCCCACCCTAGTAGGCCTGGCTAAATCCGCCCCTGGTTCCATTGACGTATCTCCAGGACATGAACCTCCACTCCCATTCATTCCTGCACACCGCAGATCAATTTAGACAGACTATTTGCTGGTCTACGACGCCCCAGCCAACACTTCATGCCTCCAAGACTATTCTCCCCCATCTTGCTCCCGCAGGCTCCCAAACTACGGAAGGATCGCCCTCCTTTCAGCTGGGACGGCAGACTCACCCTATTTTACCCTGCAGCAGGGGCGGATGTAACATTTCCCAGTTGAGGGGGCAGGAAAAAATGGTATGGGGTCGGCTTCATCCGCAGCCGCAACCATACCCATACCATTTTTTGGTTACAGGACTTTTATTAGGCAATTAAATTTAGCATCAATAATAACATCAGTTGTTGTTGAAGTTGCAACAGACACGCAGCATGCATAAAGCTAAAGGTCTGACTCAGAGAGTTTTCTGTTTTCAATGATGAAATGCTGTTGGTTTACTGGTGACACAGCTGTAGTTAAGTTAGTAGCAGTAGTAGTGTTTGACTTTAATTTGAAATAATCAGGGTGTTGATTTTTAACGCGTTAACGGCGTTGATTAAATCTCTACGTTTTTTGCGTCAAAATATTTAACGCAATTAACGCACATGCACGCGCGTGCGCACGCGCGCGCACGCTCGTGCGTGCGCATGCTCTGTCTCGGATGTGATTCCACTCGCTGTCGACTCTATTAAAGGGGGACAACAAATAGGGACAAAGTTGCGGAATGCATTGGAGTCTATGGGCTCTAGCGAGTATATCAGGGCTACTAAACTGGTGGCCTGACATCTCCGTTCACTTCCATGGAATGGTCTAATGGCGGCTGCTCTTCATTTCTACTGAGCATGAGTACAGCTAACTGAATAGCAGCGCACGCTCTGTTCTGTGACCCCTCAATGTCGCGACTCTTCCACTAGTCTTGTAGTGGTGCTTCCACTTCCTGTTCCTGCACGTGAAGTGAAGTCAGATGTAAACAAAGCAGCTCTTTCGGATCACTCCCAACTATTGTGGTGTGAATGAACGAATGAATGAATGATGTGTTTGTTTAGCCGCGTCGCCATCGAAACTGAGAAGAAAAGTTGATTCAGAAAATCGCCAGTTTAATAACGAGTGGACCGAAAAATAATGGCTAAATTGAAACTCCATAGGGAGCGCAGGCAGACACATTTGCTCTGTAACCAAGTCAATGCTGTCGCAAAATAATCCGATGGTAAGAGACGCCACTGTTGCATGGATTATTGTCAAGAAGAAAAAAAACACCCAGAGATGATGAAGAGTCGAGTGCATGCTGGCTGCAGGAGGTAGAGCCTATTTCTTTCCCTGTTTACCTCTACTATGATTTTCTGCTTTTGGCGTTGCATTAGTGAATATTTGTATTTGTCTGTCTTGATGAAATGAACATGGTGGGCCCTATTGTATGGCCACTGGCCAGTCAAAGATGTGCCATCACTGTCATTAGTTGCCTGTGTGTAGGCTAGTCCTGTCCCCTGTTGCAAGCCTTTTGAGAATTAAAGAGAGAGCACAATAAGTGTGCCTTAGATGTTGTGATTTGCTGCTGTTGTGCAGATATGAACAACTTTTTCATAAGCTGCACTATAAACGTGTATTTTGATTTGGTTCAAATATGATGCATGTTAGAAAGACCAGATGCACATTGCACTTTTCTTATAAATGGAGCATTTTAAAAAGTGAAATACTTGTGTCTGTGTGTGTACACATGGCATGGTGGAGAGTAGTCTCTGTGGCAGTCTGGCCCCTTGGGTTTTTGGCAATGCAGACTCCTGAACAATTTAGTTGAATAGCCCGCTGTCTTTCCATTTCCGCAACAATACACAGGAAAACATGGCATATTGTCCGAAATAGTCCGAATGGTGATTAATCATGATTAAATTAATTTTGAAGGTGTGATTAATTTGATTAAAATTTTTAATCATTCAACACCCCTAAAAATAATATTTGAAATAATATTTCAAATTAAACCAAACACGATGGCATGCAAAACAACCCAATATATTATCTCGGGTTGTTTTGCATGCCATCGTGTTTGGTGAGGCAAACTGGGCATTTAGGGGGGCATCCCCCCCCCCCCCCCCCCCCCCCATGCCCATGCCTAAATCCGCCCCTTCTCAGCAGTCTGAACCCCCCAAAATCATGAGGTATTATTATGGTTATACTCCAAAAAAAGTGGACAGAAAGTGTAAAAAAAAAGTTCATTTGGCTTTTACTTCAGCACTACCTGAACTTATAAGCCATGCCAACAGCCGTTGTTTGTTGTATGATAATAAGCGGAAAGGATGATTTTAGTGCATCACTAAAGCGTCGTATTTTGATTAGGGCCTTAATACTCAACGGCTTTTCGGCTTTCAAAAAGAAGCAGAGAAGACATATTTGCATAATCAAATAATTCTAACCCTACCTATAGTTAACTTGTTTCGCCCCAAGTCGTCTAAATGAGAGATTTACGGTAACTCCGTCCACTTCATGCAGGACCAGTCTTCTATTGGCAAAGAGTGACAACTCTGAACAGATGGAAGGCATTGGAGTGTATAATGGGCTTCAGAGGGACAAACCAGTTACATGAACCATGTGAACGGGGCTGTTTTCTGCCCCCTCGTTGGCTCTGGTTTGGGCCAGCTCGGAGATCCATTGTCAGCCCACTGTTGATATTTTTATGGATGGACAAAACCTCCTAACTCCATTCGAGCTGGATTGGGGGTAAAGTCAGGGGCAGATCTAGGCATGGGCATGGGGGGGCAATGCCCCTCTAAATGCCCTGACTGCCCCACCAAACATGATGGCATGCAAAACAACCTCAATTTCAGAGACATTTCAAATTCAAATGCTTATAATTGAAATGATTTGGACCTACAATTGTGGCAGCGCTAAACAAACCGCATTTCATAATTTAAAACAGAAGACTCTCTGAGTCAGACCTTTAGCTTTATGCATGCTGCGTGTCTACCATTTTCTACTGCCCCCCAATTGGGAAATGTTACATCTGCCCCTGGGTAAAGAGATCATAAAAATCATTATGACAAATGCAAACAAGGCGCAGAATAATGTAATGTAAGGTCTTCCTGGCTTTCTGCCCGACAAGCAGAGATATAGGCTACTGTACAACTTTTATGCTTTCGTGGGAGTAATATATTACGATATTACATTATTACCCCTTTCGAAGAGTAATAATAAGGGCCGTTGAATGGGAAAAAAAAAATCAAATTAATTACAGCTTCAAAATTAATTCAATCATAATTAATAAGATCTGTCTTAAAAAATATCAAAATAGGTGATCTACAAGCCCCCAATGCTTGTATATCTCTCAAGCTATACTCTATGGCTCTGGTTACAGCTACAGTAAACTGTATGTGCCAGATCTTTCTTTATGTTTCAAAGTCACAAATCTGTCGCTAGATGTCTTTGTACGTCTGGCTGTAATAATAATACTATATTGCAGCTTGTTCGTCACACTTTTTTTAGGTCAAAGTAAAGTCACTCACCGACGCAATGCTGTTGAAAGCAGCAGCATGACGAAAGTAACTAGTAATATTAGTAGTAAATGTATTATTAGTAGTAAATGTATATTACTCCTTACAGAGAGAAGTAATTAGTTCACACCCATCTCTGTTTTTCGTGTGGGCTACAGTAAACTGGCTGTCCCCATAGCAGGGTTTTTCAACAGGTGGTCCGGGGACCACCAGTGCTCCCTGAGAGGATTCCATGTGGTCCCCAGGCTAAATTACGGAATGCTGGTTAACCAGATGTAACTCTTTGAGAGTGTAAACATGAAACCAAATGGACCCTTGCGGGTCCATTTGGTTTCATGTTTACACTCACAAAGAGTTAAAAATGTCACCATCAGAATCAGCCCAAGTCTACACGACTAGAGAATGTAGCAGATTAATGGTCATTTTGATCTGTATGTTGTTTGCCTGTTTTGTTTCCCAAATCCAGCCTGGTATTGTGGACAAAAGGCCCTGGTGTCAAAAAAGGTTGTAAACCCATGACCTATATACTGCTATGAGTAAGAACTTAAGAACGTGTCACCTTAAAAAAAACACACACACACACACACGCAAAACACCCCCATCTCTGGGCACCAGACTGAATCCCAGCGGAGTCCTTTACCTGAACCACCCTCTGCGCCTCGCATGCAGGGGCGGATGTAGCATTTCCCAAATGGGGAGGGCAGGAGAAAATGGCATGGGGGTGGCTTCATCATGAAGCTGCACCCATACCATTTTTGGTGACAGGACTTTTATTAGGCAAGTAAAGCATCAATAATAACATCAGTTGTTGTTGAAGTTGCAACAAACACGCAGCATGCATAAAGCTAAAGGTCTGACTCAGAGAGTTTTCTGTTTTCAATGATGAAATGCTGTTGGTTTAGTGGTGACACAACTGTAGTTAGTTAGTAGCAGTTGTAGTGTTTCAAATCAGTTTAATTGTAAGCACCTTCATTTGAAATATCTTGGGTTGTTTTGCATGCCATCGTGTTTGGTGGGGCAGACTGGGTATTTAGGGGGGCATTGCCCCCGCCCCCATGCCCATGCCTAGATCCGCCCCTGCTCTCATGTGGATAATAAAATACGTTGAAAGAAAGAAAGAAAGAAAGAAAGAAAGAAAGAAAGAAAGAAAGAAAGAAAGAAAGAAAGAAAGAAAAAGGTCCAGAAGGGAGAAGTGGCTCTCTGTGTTCCTTGTCTTGATGAGGAATTAGCTTACAGGTGGCAGCCTAATTATACCTTCTTTGTCACAGTTAGCGCACCGCGCTGACTGGAGGCAACGGCTGAACAGACAGCGCTATTCCTGGATGTGTCTCTGTTTACTGAGACACCTCCACCTCCTCCACCACCACCACCACCAAACACACAGCGCCAGCCTTCCCCCTCCAGTGTTGCCAACTGCCAAAATCAGGGGCGGATCTAGGCATGGGGGGTGGCAATGCCCCCCTAACAGTCTGCCCCCTCAAACACGATGCCATGCAAAACAACCCAAGATATTTCAAATTAAAGTGCTTATATTTAAAATGATTTGAAACACTACTACTGCTACTAACTACAATTTTGGCACCACTAAACCAACAGCATTTCATCATTGAAAACAGAAAACTCTCTGAGTCAGACCTTTAGCTTTATGCATGCTGCGTGTCTGTTGCAACTTCAACAACAACTGATGTTATTATTGATGCTTTACTTGACTAATAAATGTCCTGTAACCGAAAATGGTATGGGGGCGGCTTCGGGCGATGAAGCCGCACCCATACCATTTTCTCTTGCCCCTCCAACATGTTCTCTTGCCCCCCCCCCTCCCCCCCCCCCAAAATGAGACAAGTTATATCCACCCCTGGCCAAAATCCAAAATGCACTAGCAGCAGTGGGTTTTCAACCAGTGGGCGTTTTAGCCACCGAGGACCACCATTTGATGTTTGAGTCTACCGGACTACTTTGGGACAGATAACTGGCAAAATGATGGTCAAAACTGCAATTCTTCTACATTTTCTAAATGTGTAGATTATCTTGAAAATTAGAGGTAATTCAGAATTAACTAGATCTCCACCAGCTCAGGCCACATCACCCAGTGAGGGCAACAAGGGTGACTGTTACGTCACCCTGCGGGTGACGTAACAGCGGACGGACAGATGTGCGGACCGACCGACCGACCGACCGACCGACAGACGTGCGGATTGACAGATGGACAGGGGGTGAAACATAGTCACCACCTTACAGTGGAGTCAATTAAATATAATTTAACTCTTGAGAGCGTTAGAGATCGCTCTCAAGTGTTAGAGATCTATATGGGTCTATTTGGTTACCGACGGTCCTTTCTAGAAAGGAAGGAGGACGCTATCATAGGAGCAAAAATGGTGAAAAAACAAGGATTTTATTTCTGGCGCCTGTCAACCAATTTTGCCCCGCCTTACTAGCAGAAAAAAAGCACTAATTTTAGCGCTAGGGGAGGGGGGGGTCTGGATAAAAAAGCAAAATATAGTGACAAATGCAGGAAGTTGGCCTCCCCTCCACTGATGGGGAGCCGCTGGAACCTTGCCTGTGAAAGCTATTCAACATGTACCAGAGGCTGCTGCAGGGGCGGATATAACATGTCCTATTTGGGGGGGGGGGGGGGGGGGCAAGAGAACATATTGGAGGGGCAAGAGAAAATGGTATGGGGGCCGCCCCCATACCATTTTCAGTTACAGGACTTTTATTAGTCAAGTAAAGCATCAATAATAACATCAGTTGTTGTTGAAGTTGCAACAGACACGCAGCATGCATAAAGCTAAAGGTCTGACTCAGAGAGTTTTCTGTTTTCAATGATGAAATGCTGTTGGTTTAGTGGTGACACAGCTGTAGTTAGTTAGTAGCAGTAGTAGTGGTTCAAATCATTTTAAATATAAGCACTTTAATTTGAAATATCTTGGGTTGTTTTGCATGGCATCGTGTTTGGGGGGGCAGACTGGGCATTGTCCCCCCCATGCCTAAATCCGCCCCTGGGCTGCTGCTGCTGCTGCTGCTGCTGCTGCTGCTGCAGGAGGAACCCTCTCCCCAGGCAATCACTGTCAGTCTGCAGGCAATGCTGCTCTGGAGATCATTGCTGTGGGATTGCATAAAACACACCACACATAAACATACAGGACAGACCAGGGGCGGATCTAGGCATGGGCATGGGGGGGCAATGCCCCCCTAAATACCCAGTCTGCCCCCCCAAACACGATGCCATGCAAAACAACCCAAGATATTTCAAATTAAAGTGCTTATATTTAAAATGATTTGAAACACTACTACTGCTACTTACTAACTACAGCTGTGGCACCACTAAACCAACAGCATTTCATCATTGAAAACAGAAAACTCTCTGAGTCTGACCTTTAGCTTTATGCATGCTGCGTGTCTGTTGCAACTTCAACAACAACTGATGTTATTATTGATGCTTTACTTGACTAATAAAAGTACTGTAACTGAAAATGGTATGGGTGCGACTTCATCGCCCGTGGCGCGAAGCGACACGGGCGATGAAGCCGCACCCATACCATTTTCACTTGCCCCTCCAACATGTTGTCGTGCCCCCCCAAATGAGACATGTTAAATCCGCCCCTGGGACAGACTCCGAGGGGGTGGAAGGGGGGGCTGTGCCATATAGACAACGCTGTGCGTGAAATCGTTAACAAATTACATGAAGCAGAATTGTGTTTTTGTTCAGTGTACTTTACTTGCACTTGCGAGTGCAAGTAAAGTAATCGGTTCGCAGTCGCCAACGGTCCCTTGAAGTGTTCCGATTGGCCGGTTGAGGTGATGACAAAATGGTTAGGTAATTGATCGAAAGACCTTTAATAGTTAAAATAATAAAAAAATAAACCAACTAATAATTGGTTTCTAAGAGAACAAACACGTGTTTTTGTTTGTTTTTGGATCGCTCGCTCTGCTAACACAAAAGAGGCCATGGCTTACTTTTACGCAATGCGCAAGCTGGCACTCGACGGAGTGCAGATTGTTGGACTTTTTTATTTGTTTTAATCATGTGTTTGTAGGATTTCAAATGGTATTTGCTGGGATCAGACAACAGACAACATAAAAAACTGTTTTTTTAATGTCAAGAATCACAGTATGTCGAAACAAAAACATCAACATTGACCATGTATCGTTTTGCAATGGAAATGATCGGTATTGAATCATTTTCTTTGCAGTCATAGATTGCATAATACTGCATAAAATTTAGATCCAAAATATAAGGAGTGGTTTAATTACTTAGTTTAAGACAACGTCAGTGTATTTTAGATAGTTACTATATCGATTTCAAATCAATGAATCGTGTCAGATTGTATCGCAGGAATGACCCAATATTGTCCATGTGTCGTATCGTCAACCATGTATCACGAAACGTAACGTATCACTGTTAAAATCAGTCATTATACTCTAGACAACAGTAAGCCTATATGCCTCCAAAACGATTTCAAACAGATTTAGACAGAACTTGTCAGTGTCAGCCGTTAATATAGACAGCAAAAATATTCAGGCGTTTGGAGTACATGGCTACCTTCCTCAGCTTTCTGATATAGAGTCTGTTTGATCAGACATAAGACAATCCTTTGTTTTCTGATCCAAGTTGCACCTCATCCTATTGGACATTGACATGATCTATATCAGTGGTTTTCAAACTTTTTCATACCAGGGCCCAGTATCTATTCAGGATTTGCGCCACAGACCACCATTTGATGACATTTTAGCCCCACAGACCCCCAAAACTAAAGATTTATTCTATTTCGTCCACACTGCCAGGCTGGATTTTCGTAAACAAAACAGGCAAACGTACAGATCAAAATAATCAACATTCTACATTCTAATGATGTAAATTTGGGCTAATGAAAAATGAAACCAAATGGTCCCGCAAGGGTCCAAAGGTGGTCACCTCTGGTTGTCTTTTTTTTTTTTTTTTGCCAAAGATCGCTATACTGGATCTCACTCGCAGTGGCACACAGCACGTGCGCGTGCACAGTTGTCAATCAGTCTAACTGGGCCAATGAGGTACGAAAGTATGGGATTGAGGCACGCTTTGTTTCTGTACGCTGGTAAAATACAAAGGTGGGCAATCTTTAAATCATAACCATAAACCGTATAAAGTGGGGGTATTGTAAAAGTGGGGGTGTTGCAACACCCCCATCCCCCACGGATGTGACGGCCATGCTTGCTGCTACCATTAGGATTAGCACTCCTATAACGTCATTTGCTAACCATCACAACTCGCCACCAGTCGCGACGGATGGACCTACCGGTCGCTGTCGCAAATTGATTTCGCCCCTCTGGTGAAATTCTCACAAAATAATTGTACTCTCTTTGACACGTCTACAGGCCACAATCTGCATTCTTCCTAGATCAAAGCTGTCTCCAATCCAACAAAAATAAATATATAATAAATAAATAAAATGCAAAAAATGACTAAGCAAACAGGAAGTAGACAGGTAAAGCTACCAATGACAAGGCTTCTGAGGGACATCTTTGAATGCAAATTGATGTGTCACCTTGTCTGAGACTATTTTTTACTCTTTGCTGGCTCTCTGAATACTAAAAAAAGGAAACAAAATGTGATTACATTTTTTGACATGTTCCTCGTTTTTACAGTAGCTATTCCAAGAAAGAAAGAAGCAGCAGCGGTACAATGACTGAGCTCCTTCAGATCAATTAGCCGCCATCCGGAAAGCTCGAAGGTCAGGCGCCGAAGTGAGTTATTCTTCTCTCAGCATTCACTCAATATTTTCTTCTTTCATAGAATTCTTTTAAGAAACCTATGAAGACAATAATGCAGCAGCAGCAGCAGCAGCAGCCTGTGCACCATCCATCTCTGCTAGTCTGCTGGCATAAAGATCTGCTTCACACCACAGGACCAATGTGTCTGGAGAGCAGGGGCGGATCTAGGCATGTGCATGGGGGGGCAATGCCCCCCTAAATACCCAGTCTGCCCCCCCAAACACGATGCCATGCAAAACAACCCAAGATATTTCAAATTAAAGTGCTTATATTTAAAATGATTTGAAACAGTACTACTGCTACTAACTAACTACAGCTGTGTCACCACTAAACCAACAGCATTTCATCATTGAAAACAGAAAACTCTCTGAGTCAGACCTTTAGCTTTATGCATGCTGCGTGTCTGTTGCAACTTCAACAACAACTGATGTTATTACTGATGCTTTACTTGACTAATAAAAGTCCTGTAATCGAAAATGGTATGGCATACCATTTTCTCTTGCCCCTCCAACATGTTCTCTTGCCCCCCCCCCCCCCCCCCCCCCAATGGGACATTTTACATCCGCCCCTGCTGGAGAGTCTTGTGTCTGCTCAACATGTCTTCTAGTCTGCCTTTTGAAAATTTCAATTTCCAGTACTCAGGGGCAAATATTACAACTGTTAGTACTCTTCACTCCATTACATTTCTTTGAAAACTAAAGTAGGTCCTTCGTAGATTTTGGTTATTATAAATATAAATAAATACTGTACATTAACCACTTAAAGGAGAATTTCACTGCTACTGGTAGTTGAAGTAATGAATATAGTGCGCATGATGTGCCTGCGACAGTGTGCAAGTTTGACAGACTGTTGACAGACATCCTACAAACAGATACACTATGTCTTCTTCCCCTTCACTTGGAGAGCCACACAGACTGGACAGAGTGCACAAGACGATAATAAAAAAGCAATAAAAAAGTGTGATAAAAGCCAATGTTCTTGTGATGGCTTGTCCCTGTCCATTAAGCCCATTTATATAGTCCATTAGCGCCAGCTGTTCAGATTCTGTCGCTGTGGGTCAAAGTTGTCTGACCTGTCCTATAGCATTTAGCTATCAATATAGTGACCAGTAAAGTATATGGTTATGTCTGCTATAAATGTCACCATGCGTGCAAACACATTCATAGCCTGAGCAGCCTTGCATTTAGTGGATTTTGCTGGTTTGGGGAAACTCACATGAAATCAGTGTACAGTGTAACAGCGTAAACCCTGGGGCGTATTCTAGGCATGGGCATGGGCAACTGCTTGTGTATAATTACACACACACACACACACACACACACACACACACACACACACACACACACACACACACACACACACACACACACACACACACACACACACACACACACATACCGTATTGTCCCGAATAAAAGACAACTCGGTTATAAGACAACCCCCATTTTTCAAGACCCATTTACAGAAAAAAGAACATTGAATTTCAAATAGTATAGCCCCTGAAGACGACTCCATTTTTTTAAGGATATTTCCATATAATATAGTCAACTTTTTAGCCAAAAATTAAAATAGATATATAGCTACGTATATTTTTGGGGCTTTCCCCCCCTCTATGTTGCTTCTTCTTTGCTTCGTCCTACAGACAAATCATGAAAACAAAACATTCGTCAGGCTCAGGAAAGGTGGTGCTAATTTGTGAGGGGGGTGGAGTGAGGGAGCGTTTTAGCCAATCACGGCACAGTAGTCTCCAAATAAATAATTAAATCCTAAAAAAGGTTTTCAATATCATTTACACCTAACAGAGTAAACAGTGACACCTTGTGGTCAACGGAGGCTTAGAGGGAATTCCATGGTAAAATGTTGAAATGTCTGTAACTCCACTTTAAACAAACTGAGGCGTGGCCTGTCTCCTCACTGTTTTACTGGGTTTTGTAGACACAGGTATGTTTTAATCTCCGCTCCTGGTTAACAGTGTAATTCTGTATTCTGAGCATTGCCATGCCTGAGATGTTCAAACTAAACAAGAGAAGCATTGCTTTGCTATGAAAACAGTAGCCACGTTTCCATAAGCCCCATTTTTGCGCAAAAACGGCTCTTGCGAAGAGAATGTTGAATGGAAACACCCCGAAATGCGAATAAGTTTCCATTTTGGCTGTATTAATTATTGTTTTTGCTACAGCAGAGCCAGAACAGCCTCTGCACAGCACAACAGACCTATATAGCTCAATGGGAATAAGGCAGGCAGTCCGTGTGTAAAGCCTAAAATAACTTCAAAAGTAAAAATATATGTAAAATAACCATATGTCTCATGTTGAAGTAGAACGCTTGTTAAGCTCTCTGCCTGACAGTAAACTGGCAGGGGCTTGATAACTTGGACAGTAAATTACTGAAATTGACGGCAAATATTGTGGCATCCCCTATCTGTCACATTTTTAATAGGTGTTTGCTTACTGGGTCATACCCTAGAGTCTGGAAAGAGGCTAAGGTAATTCCGTTGCCAAAAGACACTAGAGCTATGTTCAATGAAGTCAACTCCAGACCCATAAGTATACTTCCTGTACTAAGCAAAATAATGGAAAAACTAGTGTATACTCAAGTCCAAGATTATTTTGTAACTAACAAGCTTTAACTACTGAGTCCCAACATGCATACAGGGCGGGACACTCCACCTCAACTGCCATGATTCAGATGACTGATGATTGGCTAAAAGCCATCGATAACTCTCTGGTTGTGGGGGCAATTTTCTTAGATTTTAGTGCAGCGTTCGATGTACTGGACCACTCGCTATTAATTGAAAAATTAAAATACTACAATTTTAATCAATCTACTTTAAAATGGTTCGAGAGCTATCTATCGCTGAGAGCACAAAGAGTGTACCTAAATGGAACTCTGTCATCAAGCACTAACCTAGAGTGTGGAGTGGCCCAGGGGAGTTGTCTTGGGCCTTTACTTTTTTCTATTTTTACTAATGATCTAGCATGGGCTACTAAATGGTCCAAAGCCGTGATGTTCGCAGATGATTCTACCTTGTATTCTTCCGCTCCATCTAGTAACTTACTGCAGGAAGCCCTAAACAGAGACCTGGATACTGTGTATGATTGGGTCAATAGCAATAGACTTGTTCTTAACACCTCCAAAACAAAATGCATGATGCTTGGATCAAGGCACAGAATAGCAACATCTCCTAGACTCACTCTGAACCTAGGGAATACACCAATTCAACAGGTAGACAGTATTAAATTGCTTGGAGTTATTGTTGACAGCTCTCTTGCATGGACCAGTCATATAAACACTATAGTCTCTAAAATGGGTAGAGCTATTGGTACAGTAAGGAGATGCTGCTTGTCTGTATCCCGCCCTCTATTACGTCAAATTGTCCAGAGTCTTGTTTTGTGTCATCTCGACTATTGCTCCACGGTATGGTCATCAGCCAATTGTGCCGAAATAAAAAAACTACAGGTGGTACAAAATAGAGCTGCTCGGTTAGTACTTGGCTGCTCTATGAGTACAAATGTTACTGTAATGCATGAGAGTCTAGCCTGGCTCTCAGTACAGAATAGGTTGATTTCTAACTCACTTGTTCTGTTCAAGTCAGTCGTAACAAATCATGTTCCTGTCCTTATACACCGTCAAATTATTCTAAATAAACTCGCCACAAAAAGTTCGGAAATCCAACTTTGGTCCATTATAGCTCCCTTTGATAAAACCGATTGGTATCGTATTATATACCATTTTTATCATTGATTTGTCCCCTTTACAATGAGGTACAGCATGTAATGATCCGGCATTCGTGGAATGAGCAACACTGCTAAACATGTGGCTTGCGCTCCATTTTTTTTTTGCCAAAATGGCAAATGTATGGTATTGATTGCTTTGCGTTGCCTAGCAGATTGGATGTACAATGTAAAAACACAACACATATTGGACATTTTTAGACTTTATTAATTTCACACTCAGTGACAGGGAACTCAATAGCGTGTGGTATTACCAAACACAGACAGATTGTTGTACTGATCGGGTGACATCATTTAATGGGGGCAGTGTGATGGTTTGGGGGGCATCTCTCTGAGAGGCAAGACTAATCTTGTCATTATCAAAGGTAATCTCAATGCATTAAGGTACAGGGATGAGATTCTGGATCCAGTGGCGATCCCATATCTTAGGAACCTGGGACCTAATGCCATCCTCCAAGATGACAATGCTCGCCCCCACAGAGCCAGGATCATCAAAGAGTACCTCCAGAATTTGGGAGTGGAGAGGATGGAATGGCCTGCCATGAGTCCAGACCTCAACCCAATTGAACACTTGTGGGATCAGGGATGTGTATGCTAGAGTGACCCACAGAACCACGTTGGCTGACTTGAAACAGATGCTGGTTGAGGAATGGAATGCAATCCCACAGCAAAATGTGGCTGCATTGGTGAGCAGCATGAGGAGGAGGTGCCAAGCTGTTGTGTCTGTGTTTGGTAATACCACACGCTACTGAGTTCCCTGTCACTGAGTGTGAAATTAATAAAGTCTAAAAATGTCCAATATGTGTTGTGTTTTTACTTTGTACTGTGGAAGAGAGTAATCATCCAATCTGCTAGGCAACGCAAAGCAATCAATACCATACATTTGCCATTTTGGCAAAAAAAATTGGAGCGCAAGCCACATGTTTAGCAGTGTTTCTCATTCCACGAATGCCGGATCATTACATGCTGTACCTCATTGTAAAGGGACAAATCAATGATAAAATGGTATATAATACGATACCAATCGGTTTTATCAAAGGGGAGCTATAATGGACCAAAGTTGGATTTCCGAACTTTTTGTGGCGAGTATAGTTCTGTTCATGCTCATAATACAAGGAACGCCAGTAATGGTCAACTGGTCATTCCGAGGCCTAGAAAAAATGCTTTAAAGAGATCTTTTATTTATAGGACCCTGGCACGGTGGAACGACCTACCGAGTGAACTCCGTACTATAGAGTCTAGATTAACTTTTAGAAAGTCTCTGAAAATTCTATTGTTAAACGAATAATCTTGTGGTCAGGTATAGATGTGCATCTGTGTAAGTGCGTAAGTAGTAGGTATATGTATGTATATGTATATATGTACATGTGTTTACGTGCATGTGTGGATATATAGATATAGATGTGTATATGGATATTTCCCTCGTGTTCTAATTTTGTTTATTAAGCTATTACCAATGATGTGGTAAACAATTGTTAATAGTTGTCATTTTTAATTATTTTTATTCTTTTCTTGCATTTTATCTGTCTAATTCTTGGACTATACTGTCATGTTTACAAATGATGAATCTTCTACTCCTGTTTCATTTGACATATATTGTACAACAATTGTATTTTAGTATATATACTGCATTGTATTTTCTGTATATCTGTGGTTGACCCCAGGAAGACTAGCTAGCTGCCTTGGCAGCAGCTAATGGGGATCTCTAAATCAAATCAAATCAAATCAAATCTGGTTACTGGCAAAACTGTGCCACCCATTGCTTGTTTCACGAACCTATTTTATTTTCCCCAAGACTCCCATGAGTCGCATTTCATCAGTGCGCTGTTTATAGAAACAGCGCACAATTTGCTTTTCTTTTTTTCGACTTAAGTAACATACTCTTCCTATTTTCGCAAAGGTTTTATGGAAACGTGGGTAGTGTCTGTGTGACAGAGCAGCCCCTGTCACGGTAATGTATGTTAATTCCTATATCAAGCATATTAACTATATTCCTGATCAATAATGACTAAATGTAATCATGCAGTAAATGTAATCATGCAGTATTTGGATTATGTCCCACAGAAGGTGCACATTCTGTTGTCACATAAGTCTAAACTCTAAAGTGTATGCTTCAACCCTGCAGATGCAGTAAGGAAGACAAGAGGAGCCCTGTCACTTTAAGGGGCGTGTTCTCAGATCATTTGGAGAAACTGATGATTGGTTGCCTGTAAACATGGGTGGAGTCAGGGGGCTATATATGTCTGTGTAGCTCAGTTTGTGTGTGGCAGCCATGCAGGGAGGTTGACTGTGTCCACTGTGTCCCCTCTGTTAAGTTCTGTTTGATTTACTTTTCATCTTAAGTTGTTTGTTTTGCACTTCTGTTCACTTTTGTTTCTCTGTATCCGGATATTATTAAACAATACTCACCTGCAAGACCGCTCCCTGTCCAGTTCCTCCATTTTTAAAGGTTTTTATACTGACAAATACTAAATCACTATCCACTTGGTTACAGTCTGTCCTACATTTTGCACTTAAAGGTAGTGGAAGTGATTTCACTTTTGTCAGATATCACCCCCATTTTTTTCTGTTAAAACCCTCTATTATAAGGTGTGCAGACCATATATGGAGTTTCCCCCTCCCCCACGTTAGCAGAGGAGCTAATAAAAGTTTCCCAGGTGGAGGGTGAATTCTCCTCCAATCAGGATCTAGCAGCAGGTTCACATAGTGTAGCTGCTCTTGGGCGCCCCTAGTGCACCAGGCTGGTACTACACCATGAATTTCAAATCACTTACCCTATACCTTTAAGAGTCTTTTGATGATAGTAGCTGATTAGCTCTCTATGTTAACAGGCAGAGCCGTACAGATACCGTGCCACAGTAATGGAAGCTCTGATTTCTGTGTTTGTGTTGTGGGTTTGTAGGAGTTGGAGACCTGACACTGACCACTGTGGATTGTATGTTTCACTCAGGTATGTACTGTATGTGGTAGAGGGTACAATTACTCGGTTTACTGTTTGTTGCAGGGGTTTTCAACCTTCTTGGCTCCAGGGACCACCATTTATTCAGCATTTGAGCCACGGACCACCATTTGAGGATATTTTAGTCCCACAGACCCCCAAACTAAAGATTTCCTTTGCTTCTGTCCATGACCATTAATCTTCTAGTTGTGTAGATTTGGACTGATTCACATGATGAATATTTTAACTCTTGAGAGTGTAAAAATGAAACCAAATGGATCCGCAAGGGTCCATTTGGTTTCATTTTTACGTTCTCAAGAGTTAAATCTGGTTAAACAACTTAGCTGGGGACCACCTGGAACCCTGGGACACTGGTCCCCGGACCACCTGTTGAAACCCCTGTCTTATTGTGATACATGTATAAGCCTACCGTCAATCATATAAGCCTAAAGTCAATGTTTCATGTCATTTTCAAATTGGGTGTTGGAGCACATTAATATTGTTAAATGTTCAATTAACCTGCCAAAAAAGTATAAACCAAAAACAACAATAGAAACATTTGCTGGGCTTTGAAGAGACAGGAGTTGGAGATGAATACCAAAGCTGCATTATTATTAGTTTAGTCTCTCGGGCTAATTTAGGACAGATAACTGGCAAAATGTTGGTTAAAATAGCAATTCTTCCATATTTTCTAAATGTGTGGTTTCTTAAAAATTAGGTAATTCAGGGTTAATTCAATATAATTTAACACTTGAGAGCGTAAAATGAAACCAAATGGACCCCTTAAGGGTCCTGGGCTCCAGGGAAAATCGTGTGATGTTATACCTATAACAGGCACAGTAAAATGGCGCCCCCAAGGGATAAAATATGAACTATTTTTAAAGTAAAGAACATATTATGTGTTTTAAATGTTCACTAAAGGACACGTATAATGTATTCCTCCATGAGGCTTATTAGCCCGGGATCCTTTTTAAAGCTTGTCTGCCCTCCGCCCCAATAGCGCCCTGGGCAACTGCCTAGTCTGCCGAATGGCAAAAAACACCCCTGCAAATGCCTAGCAAGATGGCACAGAGAGTGGCCCAGAAAATCATTGCCCAGCTAGCGCATCAAATTGCGGTAACTTTTTCTTTTTTAATCTAAGCTTAGTTCTCTCCAGTCACTGTCACGGTGGGTGTTTTTAACTGGTGACACAATAATAGAGGGAGGGAGACGGCCCTAAACATGTTTACCTTCTTTATTGGTTCGGGCCAGCTCTGTTTGTTGTCAGATTGATGCTGTAAGGAAGACAAGAGGAGCCCTGTCACTTTAAGGGGCGTGTTCTCAGATCATTTGGAGAAACTGATGATTGGTTGCCTGTGAACATGGGTGGAGTCAGGGGGCTATATATTTGTCTGTGTAGCTCAGTTTGTGTGTGGCAGCCGTGCAGGGAGGTTGACTGTGTCCCTTTGTTAAGTTCTGTTTGATTTGTTTGTTCATCTTAAGTTGTTTGTTTTGCACTTCTGTTCACTTTTGTTTCTCTGGATCCGGATATTTATTAAACAATACTCACCTGCAAGACCGCTTCCTGTCCAGTTCCTCCATTTTTAAAGGTTTTTATCCTGACAAATAGTAAATTACTATCCCACTTGGTTACAGTCTGTCCTACATTTTGCACTTAAAGGTAGTGGAAGTGATTTCACTTTTGTCAGATATCACCCCCATTTTTTTCTGTTAAAACCCTCTATTATAAGGTGTGCAGACCATATATGGAGTTTCCCCCTCCCCCACGTTAGCAGAGGAGCTAATAAAAGTTTCCCAGGTGGAGGGTGAATTCTCCTCCAATCAGGATCTAGCAGCAGGTTCACATAGTGTATCCGCTCTTGGGTGCCCCTAGTGCACCAGGCTGATACTACACCATGAATTTCAAATCACTTACCCTATACCTTTAAGAGTCTTTTGATGATAGTAGCTGATTAGCTCTCTATGTTAACAGGCAGAGCCGCACAGATACTGTACCACAGTAATGGAAGCTCTGATTTCTGTGTTTGTGTTGTGGGTTTGTAGGAGTTGGAGACCTGACACTGACCACTGTGGATTGTATGTTTCACTCAGGTATGTACTGTATGTGGTAGAGGGTACAATTACTCGGTTTACTGTTTGTTGCAGGGGTTTTCAACCTTCTTGGCTCCAGGGACCACCATTTATTCAGCATTTGAGCCACGGACCACCATTTGAGGACATTTTAGCCCCACAGACCCCAAAACTAAAGATTTCCTTTGCTTCTGTCCATGACCATTAATCTTCTAGTTGTGTAGACTTGGACTGATTCACATGATGAATATTTTAACTCTTGAGAGTGTAAAAATGAAACCAAATGGACCCGCAAGGGTCCATTTGGTTTCATTTTTACGTTCTCAAGAGTTACATCTGGTTAAACAACTTAGCTGAGGACCACCTGGAACCCTCTCAAGGACCACTGGTGGTTCCTGGACCACCTGTTGAAAACCCCTGTCTTATTGTGATACATGTATAAGCCTACCGAAGTCAATGTTTCATGTCATTTTCAAATTGGGTGTTGGAGCACCCAATATTGCAATATTGTTAAATGTTGGCTGTTCAATTAATCTGTCAAAATGTATAAACCAAAAACAACAAAAAACATTTGCTGGGCTTTGAAGAGACAGGAGTTGGAGATGAATACCAAAGCTGCATTATTTCTCTGAACCAGGAGACAGTGCTGCAAACTGCCAAAATCCAAAATGCACTCGTGGCACTTCACAAAATGCACTAGCATGCACTACAGCGCTGGGTTTTCAACCATTTTCATAACCAGGGCCCACTATTTATTCTGCAATTTAGCCACGGACCACCATTTGATGTTAAGTCTTAACCCCACCCCTCCGCCCCAATA
Organism: Benthosema pterotum; assembly: GCA_039105355.1. Lineage (NCBI taxonomy): Eukaryota > Metazoa > Chordata > Actinopteri > Myctophiformes > Myctophidae > Benthosema > Benthosema pterotum. The sequence continues at coordinate 5,281,637 of CM076984.1, forward strand.
GCGCCCTGGGCAACTGCCTAGTCTGCCGAATGGCAAAAAACACCCCTGCAAATGCCTAGCAAGAAGGCACAGAGAGTGGCCCAGAAAATCATTGCCCAGCTAGCGCATCAAATTGCGGTAACTTTTTTTTTAAAATCTAAGCTTAGTTCTCTCCAGTCACTGTCACGGTGGGTGTTTTTAACTGGTGAGACAATAATAGAGGGAGGGAGACGGCCCTAAACATGTTTACCTTCTTTATTGGTTCGGGCCAGCTCTGTTTGTTGTCAGATTGATGCTGTAACAATTTAATTTCCCCCTCAGGATCAACAAAATGTTTATTTTTTGTCAAGCCCATTCCGAGTCCATCATGCAGTGTCGGCGTTGCAGGGCTGCCAACCCTCTCGCACAAATACGTGCGTCGAGTCTCAATGTCGCGTGAGGAGTGTGGGGCAAATGAACCTGTTCACGACGGCACTCACATAGCGGACTCCTTGCGCCGTGAAACCCAAATCGCATATTTTGTTTTTTATTGCTTTTTTCCTCCATATTGTCTCATGATCATGTTCATTTTTTGTGTTTAGTTGGGCGCTCTTGGTCTGAGTTGTTCTCTCTCTCTGCTGGCGGTAAAGGGATAGCCTTTGGGGCATGGCGGACATGGACACTAGGCTCATTATATGGAGTTGGAACAGCAGATGCTAGTGTTGTAGTTCTCGAGACATTGTCTCGTCTCGTGAGACTCGTCTCGAGACCACTCTCAAGACAAATTTTCATTGTCTCGGTCTTGTTTTTGTCTCGCTTTGTTTTGTCTTGGTCTTGTCTCGATCTGGCGGACCTCCACTTCATTTGTCTTGTGGTCTCGTCTTGTTCTCGTATAATTTTGTCTTGGTCTTGTCTCGACCTCGGAGCCATTGTCTCGGGTCTTGATCGCCAACAAGACCTCTCGAGACAAGACAATGCAAAGGAAAAGTTCTATTCATTGTGCGGAGCGAGGGCCCATTCATAAAGACAGCTGCAGGCACAAATAGCAATATACTTTTTTCTTCTGTAAATATTGAAACGAAAGAAGACAGACACTGGGATGTGTCTGATTAGGGATTTTTTATCGCCCCAGCCCTATTATATTATTAGTAGTTTCGTCTCGATCTAATCTCGATCAAGTCCGTGGTTGTTTTGGTCTCGTCTTGGTCTCGATTTAAGTGCTAGTCTCGATCTAATCTCGATCAAGTCCGTGGTTGTTTTGGTCTCGTCTTGGTCTCGATTTAAGTGGTCTCGACTACAACACTAGCAGATGCTCATAATAGGCTGGACTTCTGTTTTTAGACGACGGCCTAGCCTAAAATATTGTCCAGTAACAACTAAAGTCTCTGTAATGTTTGTGTTGTACTATTATTACAAAAGTTCTTAATGGATTTAAGATCAGTAAAGCTGTATGCTTATCCCAACCCTAGCGACTTCTAGAGACTTTTCAAAGAGCCACTAGTTCCTTCCTTAACTAGGGTTGGCAACACTGATGCTGAGTTCCATTGGTCAGAATCAGACTGTTCTCGTTTCATTATTTCTTGCAACATTATGGTAAACACGGCATACAATTTGAAAACAAATTAATTACAAGATGTTTGTGCATGCATGGGTGATTCAATTTATTTCATGATCGCCTTCTGAATGTTTAACGTCGTGGTCCGCTGCGCTCCATGAGCTTGTTTTATATGCTTCATATGTTTGAGTAGTGGTTTACTCAAATCATTGACTTTCATTTACTTGGTCTCGTGTCAGTCTCAAACCTAATTACTTGTGCAAGCAGTGAGCTCAAATACTGCGGTCGGCTGCGTATGTAATGCATGTTTTTTAGCATGTGTAAGCCTGTCGTCATTTGTCCCTAACTGGCTGTTGATGGTGACATAACTAAGGCCTGATTCACACTGGCAGCCACATCTAGCCTGATTTAGATCACTTCAAGATAGAAATCTGAACAGGTCAGAGGTAAACTAATCAGATTCCAAGCTCAATGTGGCTCAGATCTGATTGATTCAGGCTGGATTTGGCTGCCAGTGTAAATCAGGCCTAAGATTGGTTTCAAGTCGTGAGGGTAAAATGTACTCTGATTGGTTTGATAATTATGTAGTTTGATCTTTATAACGTATTTAAATGTATGTCAGGATTAGAATGGCATTATTTCTATGCTTCAGGCTTTAAACTGGGTTTCTTTAAAAGTTTTTTTTTTTTTCTTTCATGGGGCTGAGAGTAAGTTTGTGGAAGTTGGGCAGTATTGTGCACTCTGCTTGCGCACAAGGAGGCCTTTTATGTCCTTGTGGCTCAATCCTAGTTAAGGGACCAAGCAGTTTAAATTTATGGGACCAAGCAGTCCCCAAAGTGGACTCTTGTTGCCTTAGCTGCTTGCTTTGGCCCGTTTTTATCGCTGCTTGCAGCTATATTTTGACTTTTATAAGCCGTCCATTCACATTAACGTTATAAGAGAGTCGTCTGCCTACGCTTTTGGCTTAATTTATGCATCACACGCGCACACTCTTCTCCATGACACTCACAGAAGGCCAGGCGAGTTGAGGAGAGGAGAGGAGAGGAGGTTTACCATGTCTATCTCACCACCTAAGTATATTTGATGTGATGCTGTCTATAGGGACAACAGCGCATGCATGATGATGGCCACGCTTTCTCACACACATGCACAACATAAAACTGCATGCACACATCGGGGACAGCGCCACTTAATTAAGGAGGCTACAATTAGAGAAGGTAGAAGGACGGTCATTTTGATCTGTTATGTTTTTGTTTTGCGAAAATCCATCCTGGAGTCGTGGACAAAACCAAAAGAAATCTTTAGTTTTGGGTCTGTGCATGGGGTAAAAAACGCTGTCAAACGGTGGTCCGAGGATCAAATGCTGAATAAATAGTGGGCCCTGGGATCAAAAAAGGTTGAAAACCCACCGCTCTAAAGCCATGAATATCTGTAGTCCAGGCGTCTCTCCTCCTCTCTCTGTCGTCTGAAATCGTTTAGTCTTCGTCGCGGTCTCTAGTCAACAACATCTAGCAAAGAAAGTCTTTTCTTGTCATTTTGGTGCTGTGTCCTCCATTCGTCTAGATACCCCCAGAGTCTACTGTAACAGAACATACGATGCTTTTAATGTCATTGTCTGTCAGCTCTCCAGCTGTGCACAGATGGGGGAAGTTCCGCTCGTTATTCTGCTGGTGTGTGTGTGTGTGTGTGTGTGTGTGTGTGTGTGTGTGTGTGTGTGTGTGTGTGTGTGTGTGTGTGTGTGTGTGTGTGTGTGTGTGTGTGTGTGTGTGTGTGTGTGTGTGTGTGTGTGTGTGTGTGTGTGTGCGTGCGTGCGTGTGCGTGCGCTAGGCCCTGCATTTTGATAACTCCCTGGTAGTGAGCTTGAGGGTTTCACTTTGATCTGAAGCTTGTTTTTTCTGCAACATCTCGGGACCCCGTGTTCTCACTTCGGAACATGTGCTGCAGGGGGTCATAAACAGATCTGTAAGGGGGTCACGCTAGGTTTATTTAACCTATTGTGTCTGTGTAGATTTCTAGTTTGTAATATCAAAGATTCTGCAACACTTTTTCACGATCTAAAAAGAGCAGAGATACAAGCTCATAGCGCGCACTCGTGCGTGCTATGAGCTTGAAGATCTGCTTTTTTCAATAGTTAAAACACAACAACACAACTATAGTTCCTGTCTAGATTTCTAATTTCTAATATTCAAGTTTTGCACGTTTTCACGATTTTTCAAAAAAATAGCAGAGATACAGCTCATAGCGCGCCACTCGTGGCACGCTATGAGCTTGTAGATCTGCTATTTTCAATAGTAAAACATAATGCTTAGAACACCAAAACCCATGTGTCCTGTCTAGATTTCTAGTTTCTAATATCAAAGCACCACGTTTTCGCGATTTTTCAAAAATGAGATCAAGCATAGCTATGAGCTTGTAGATCTGCTATTTTTCAATAGTTAAAACATAATGCTTAGAACACCAAAACCCATTGTGCCTGTCAGATTTCTAGTTTCTACAAAGATTGCACCACGTTTCACGATCAAAAATAGCAGAGATACAAGCGCACTCGTGGCGCGCTATGAGCTTGTAGATCTGCTATTTTTCATAGTAAAACATAATGCTTAGAACGCAAAACTGCAGTACACTAGTAACCCATTGTGTCTGGACCCTCGATTTGAGTTTCTCACTACAGTTCTGAACCATATCTGCAGCATTCAGCTTTTGCGCTAGATTTCTACAGTAGGATGAGTTATACATAGTTAGACACTAAAGATAGTATCTGCTAGATCTACTTTTTGACACTAGACTAGCTGACCTAGATTCTACTGAAAACTGTGTTCCTGTGTCTGATGCTATATTTCAAGCAAGACCGAGTTATCCATAGGCTGCAGACCCCCCCATCTGCATGTTGTTCCAGGGATCCCCAGAAGCAATTGAGTTCAAAATGTTTGCTAATAATGCAGAGATTTGCAGCACATTTCACATCTTTTTCAAAATAGCAAGCTTCTAAAAAATAGCAGCTCATATCGCGACTCGGTGGCGCGATATGAGCTGTAGATCTGCTATTTTTCAACAGATAAAACACCAAAACATGTTCAGCACACAGGTTAAAAGTTTTGATGTAAGGTGTGGAATCTGTGTCGCAATGCTCTGCTGGGAATAGAGCTATGGGACTCTTAGCTCTCTCTCGCGCGCTGCGCTGTATACGGAGGATTAGGGGGCAGACAGCCGGCGCGTCAAGCAACCTTTTTATTAGGTGATATGAGTAGAAAAAGAATACGCTAACGTTTCGACCAGCGCGGTCTCACGACTAGGGACCGTAGGGCCGGCTCGGTGCCAGGCTATGCCAGAACCTTGGAGAGTATCCACTTTCGTTCTATAATAGCCCATAAGTCTTTTTTGCGTTTGGTGTGGCAGAAAGTTCCTCTTTTCTCTCGCTGCGTTGCCAGGTCTTCAACAAACCACCCCCCCCTTAGTGACGCAACGCATTCGTCTAGTGGCTCTGTACGTACTGTACTGTACTGTACTGTACTGTACTGTACTGTACTGTACTGTAACTGTACTGTACTGTACTGTACTGTACTGTACTGTACTGTGCTTGCAGCCTTGAAGTGTAGGACATGCACAACCATACAAGATGAAAACAGTTGTTTACAGGAATAAGCCATTTTGGGGTGAAAAATAATTCAAAGATTGCACACATTTTCACCGCTCTTTAACCCATGTAGACTATCCCATTCTAAAATGCTTTGAAAACTGACCAAAGTGTATTGAAAAACTTCAAATTAAAACACCATTCAATTTGACATTTTTGATACTGTACATACTGTACAGAACACTTATTGGGTTCCCATCAACTAGGGTAAAACTACTAGGGGTTCCCGTCTACTATGGGTTAACTAAAGTAATGCTAACTAATGCTAGTAATGCTAATGCTAAGTAATCTAATGTTAAGTATTTTTAATCTTGCTAATAATGCTAGTGATGCTAATAATGCTAATGAAGTAATAAAGTAAGTAATGCTGGCAATGCCAAGTAGGTAAAGCTAATAGCTAAGTAGGTAAAGCTAAGTAATGCTAAGTAATGCTAATTATGAAAAAAAAAAAAAAAAAAACGTAAAACGTTGTTTCCCGCCAAACATGAGATAACACTGTCTGTGTGCAATGCGTGTACCATTGCTGCATGCATCAGGCTGTTATGTACAGTACGGTAGCAGGTTTAAAGGTTGCGTATGTACGTTGATACCTCGGCACCATTGTTGCTGTTCCTGTGCGTGAGTGCGTTTTAATCTCCCTCTTGGGGTAATGAGAAATGGTGGCGAAGAAACATGCAGGTCTCAATTTGTTCTGCTCCTGGGGGTGTGAAATACAAAAAAAAAAAAAAACCTAATGAAAAACGGAGAGCCGAGCCAACGGTGTGTATACAGTACAGTATATACCCTATTGGCCTGAATATAAGACAGTGTTTTTTTTTTTCCAATGGAAATATCCTAAAAAATGAAGTCGTCTTAGATTTTGGGACTGTATTATTTGACATTCATTGTTCTTTTAAGACGGGTTTTCAGCTAAATGATGGAAAAGTTGGTTAACCAGATGTAACTCTTTGAGAGCGTAAAATATTTTAACTCTTGAGAGCGTAAAAATTAACCAAATGGACCGTTGCGGGTCCATTTGCTTTCCATTTTTACGCTCTCAAGAGTTCATTTGTCTACACAACGATAGAATGTATACGACGTTTGCCTGTTTTGTTTCCAAAATCGTGGACTGTTTCCAAAAGTGTGGACAAAAGCAAAAGAAATCTTTAGTTTTGGGGGGTCTGTGGGGCTAAAATGTCATCAAATGGTGGTCCTCCTCCGTGGCTCAAATGCCGAATAAATAGTGGGCCCTGGTGTCAAAATGGTTGAAAACCACCGTTTTTAACACAGTATGAGTCTTGAAAAATGGGGTCGTCTTATAAGCAGGGTCGTTGTATACTCGGGACAATACGGTATATACAGTATATACTGCAGCCCTGCAGACAGAATCTCCACCAAGAAGGGGCTTCAAATTACCCCCCGGACTTCTGGTTCTGCTTCACGTTGAAGCTTGAGAGAGAGAGAGAGAGGGAGAGATTCCTAACCTTCCCATTCAATTGGCCCCCCAACGGGCTGCCTTTGAACTGCCAACGCAGCAGGTTTCCTCACATTCACACGTACAGTAATGAAGATCGAAATCGTGATTCGCACAAATATTTTTTTCCCACTGCACATAGGTGCATGGAATCTCAGTGGATGGCAGTGGTGTATTTTAACGTTGAATAACAGTGGCTCAACAGTCCTTTTCACTGTCATTTACAAGGAGCCTATTCATTTTGTGTCAATAAATAACTCTAAACAAATCATGATACGGTACATTGCTGCAAGAGTTTGCATTTATTTGGCTTAGTTATTTTGGCTTTATTAATTTCAAGCAATCGCTTGCTGTAAGTCCTGCTATAATGCAGGTGAATATCGCCCGCCTCTATGTCATAATTGACATGCGTGTGTGCAGACACTATGCGCCGCATCAGGATCTGTCAATGGCTATCCATTGTTTATTGTGAAAGCCACACAGATATGACTGACTGATTTGAAAAGTCAAATCCCGTAGTGTGAAATACATGACGATCTGTTCACCCACTGACAACTTTAAAACGTCCTTTAAAGATGCCCTCCCTTCCATGCCGTATACCCAAACACTGCATTCAAGAGAACTGCCTTTTCGGAACCAGGGGCGGATCTAGGCATGGGCATGGGGGGGTGCCCCCCAAACACGATGCCATGCAAAACATATACAGATATTTCAAATTAGTGCTTATTTAAAATACATTTGAAACACTAGTAGGCCTACTGCTACTAACTACAATTTTGGCACCACTAAACCAACAGCATTTCATCATCGAAAACAGAAAACTCTCTGGGTCAGACCTTTAGCTTTATGCATGCTGCGTGTCTGTTGCAACTTCAGCAACAACTGATGTTATTATTGATGCTTTACTTGACTAATAAAAGTCCTGTAACTGAAAATGGTATGGGTGCGGCTTCATCGCCTGTGGCGCGAAGCCGCCCCCAAACCATTTTCTCTTGCCCCTCCAACATGTTCTCTTGCCCTCCCAAATGGGACATGCTACGTCCGCCCCTGTTCGGATCTCTTAGGAACTCTCGAAAGTAGCATTTTTTTTCTGTTAAAAAGAACTGGCCTCTCTCTGTGTAAGTCACCTCTCTCTGTCTCCAGTAAAATAGTGTGTGCAGCGAGCCTATACACGCCGACTATTTCTCTATTTAGTTAGAAATGTGTCCTCTTTTTTTTCTTTGAAATTTCCCCTCTAGCATTCCCTGCACGTTTGTGTCTGCGTTCACGGACGCCGGTGAAGCAGCAGAAGACCTGTCACTGTTACACACTAGCGCTCTCATACTGGACCGATGCAGATGGGACGCCGCTGGGGGAGACCATTCCGTCTCTCTGCAAGTGAAACTGGCAGGTAGGGGCGGATGTAACATGTCCCATTTGGGGGGCAAGATAACATGTTGGAGGGGCAAGAGAAAATTGTATGGGGCGGCTTCATCGCTGAATCGATGAAGTCGCACCCATACCATTTGGTTACAGACTTTTATTAGTCAAGTAAAGCATCAATAATAACATCAGTTGTTGTTGAAGTTGCAACAGACACGCAGCATGCATAAAGCTAAAGGTCGGACTCAGAGAGTTTTCTGTTTTCAATGATGAAATGCTGTTGGTTTAGTGGTGACACAGCTGTAGTTAGTTAGTAGCAGCAGTAGTAGTTTCAAATCATTTTAAATATAAGCACTTTAATTTGAAATATCTTGGGTTGTTTTGCATGCATGGCATCGTGTTTGGGGGGGCAGACTGGGTATGTAGGGGGGCATTGCCCCCCATGCCCATGCCTAGATCCGCCCCTGCTGTCAGGTGTAGAGAAGCAGCCAGCTGGTGGCTCTGGGTATCAGAAGACAGGTGGTTTGGTCTGCAGCAGTGGTTTCTAAACCCCCAGGGGGTCCCCACATGATTTATCTTTTCATGATTTCTCTCGGGTTGCCACGAATAATCGATTAATCGCCTTCGAAACGATTTTACCGTTAACTAATTAGCATGTGTATTTTAGAACTTAACCGTAGTTTTTGTGTAACCAAACTAAAGAGCAGTGAGCCATACTGTATTCTCCTTACAAATCTCAGTAGGACAGACACAGTAGGAAGTGCAAAGCAAAAAATAATGTCACGAACAAAGACAAATAATATCAAGAACAAAACATTATGGACCGAATATTGACTGAATTATCTTTGTTGTTAGTTAGAACATGTCTAAAAATAACCGAAATATAGTGTTAAGGTCATAGCTAAATAAATGTCATAATCCGATTAAGCAAGTAATCGTTTAAATAATCGGCCGAGGAATCAATTATGAAAACAATTGTTAGCTGCAGCCCTAATGATTTGTGTTGATACTGCAAGAGCTATGGGGTATTTTCATGGGATTAACCAGTTGCATGAAGCATAGACTAACCAGTTTCGATGCGATCTGAAAGCCCCTGTGGGAAATCAGTGAAAGGCTGAAATCTTTGAAACAGTTGGATCAATACAAATTGTGTGTTTGCATTGTGACGAACGCATCATAACATACCAGACGGGCAGACAGTGAGACAGGCTTTGAAGAGAAACACGCGGAGAGGCGTAGACGATATTCCCACCCTGTGGAGATCAAGAGATGTTCCACAACACACGTGGTCTGATCATCTTCTGCAGAGCCTTGTTACATTTGTATTTAAACTAAAGCACTGCAAATCGTATTCTGTTGCAGTTCCACCCATCACAACTCCACTCCATTGATGCGGACTGGTTTATGTTTATTCATGCACCGTCCTTGTCACTTTAAACCATATAAATAAGCTGTGTTTGAAACTGCGGAGCTTGGGCTCATTTTTTAAGCCTTATCTGGCAACGTTTGTACGGCTGACTCAATAAAGCATCCCTCGAGGGAGGTGACATTTCCTAACAACAATGACAGTCCTACTCTAACTCAATATTATTCCTCTTCCTCCCCGACACCCCAAAAGGTGCTCAACATATGTCACGGTACACGGTGATGGAAGCGTCCTCCTGTGTTTGGTCCTGATTTCCACCCGACCCCGATAACCGGCGGGGATGGATGTCATCACGACGGCGTCTTAATTAGCGGCGTTTTAATTAGCCGTGCTGTTTTTGCACCATGGAAAAGTGAAGCTTTTGGTCATGCTTCAACTTCACACGCCGTTGTCAACGTTGTCATCTTCTTCACATCACATCTTAATGTAAACATGGCCGCGGGAAGATATTGACAATAGGGGGTGCTGGACTTCACTATGGGGTGCTGCAAGATGCGCACACGCAAAATGTGTGCGAATGCGCATTGTGCATGCACATTTTCATGCATTTACACACGGAAAAGTGGCTTTTACCTTCCTTCTCCACATGCATGAGCTAACTGACACAGGTACCTTAGCCTCTGATACAACGATAGAGCATATGTATAAGGCCTATTAACAGGAATCTGTTTTGATTAAAATAACTAGTATTTTCCTCCTCCTGTCCAAGGGGGGCTGTGTCTGAAAAAGGGGGTGCTCAAGCCCCCCCAGCACCCCTACTTCCCTCAGCCCTGAATGTAAAATATAAATGTCTTCACAATTCAGTTCCCAGTGGATCCTTGTGACCCGTGTCACTGCACGACCACACTTCTGGCTACTTAAAGGGGCATTCCACCACTTTTCAATATTTTACTATGTCATTGATTTACCTTCGAGTGTTGGGTAAACATGGGAAAAAGTTCCCCCATTCTGTGTTCCCAAGAAATGGAGGTCTGAAGAAAACCACTAACATGGCAAAACATCTTGATGATGATGTCATCAAGATGTTTTGCCATGTTAGTGGTTTTCTTTTTTCACCATGTTAATGGATTTCTTTAGACGCTTCTTTTTTCTGAGAAAAAATAAATAAATAAAATGGGTGGAATTCCCCTTTTAACTACATTTTCTTTGAACATCATCATCCAGCAATCTTTGATTCGTAGTTTAATTCAAAATAAGAGATTGAGACGGAACAATTGTGCTCAATGATCACCGTTAGTTCAAGATAAACTTTATTGTCCACAAGGGAAATTTGTCTTTCACCCCATGGCTTTCAGCCATACATTAAACATAAATTACAAACAACACACAAAACAGAGGGAGTCCACATTACACAGTGCACACATAGGGCTCCATTTTCATTACACGGTAAACACCTTATCCCAAACCCCTTATCCTTTTTTTTTTCACCATTTTGGTAAAATTTTTGGAATAGGTCAAAATGCCATTCTATTGACACGTTGTGAGCTTGTAGACTGGCCTTTTTAACTATGTTTTGGTGTGAAATTCTCCTTTAAAACATGTGTGACATCCACTGGCGTGCACAGAGAGTTTCAAGGGCAGGTGCTCAAATGTAACCAGGAGGGCAAAATTGAGTTTTGGGGGGTTAAAAACGCATAGAAAACAGCATTTCAGCATCTTTTTGCTCTTTTAAAAAGGGCATGTTGGTCCAGAGAGGGCCACTAGGGGGTGCTCAAACCCCCCTTAACGTCTATGTATGCACGCCTATGTGTGACATCACTGACAATTCATTTTTCAATTCTGTTTTAATATGGCTTGCTCATAAGAGACAGGAGTTGTCTAACTCCTATGATCTTCCCTGCTGTTTGCACCATTCTGAACAATATTTGGTCCTCAAGAGATACCAAGAGAGATGCCATGGGCGAGACTTCATCACCCGTGTCGCTTTGCGCCCCGTCGATGAAGCCGCCCCCATACCATTTTCAGTTACAGGTCTTATATTAGTCAAGTAAAGCATCAATAATAACATCAGTTGTTGTTGAAGTTGCAACAGACACGCAGCATGCTTAAAGCTAAAGGTCTGACTCAGAGAGTTTTCTGTTTTCAATGATGAAATGCTGTTGGTTTAGTGGTGAGACAATTGTAGTTAGTAGCAGTAGTAGTGTTTCACGTCATTTTGAATATACAGTAAGCACTTTAATTTGAAATATCTTGGGTTGTTTTGCTTGCCATCATGTTTGGTGGGGCAGTCAGGGCATTTATGGGGGCACTGCCCCCCCATGCCCATGCCTAGATCCGCCTCTGGTCTCTCCCAACCCTGGCGTGAGCGAAACGTAATTCAAACTGCAAGAGAGTGACACACCCGATCTGCCCAGGGGCATTTTTATTCACATTAGTTTTGGTTTCCCGGGGCTATCGCCATGTGTCCTCCTTTGATCTCTCCTCCACCCCACCACCTCCTCCACCACCACCACCACCACCTCTCTGCTACACATGACATGACAGCAGGGGCGGATTGGCCATCTGGAGTACAGGGAGTTTTCCCGGTGGCCTGTGCCACCTAGTGGCCTGGGCAGTTTTTTTTTTAAGTACAGGGCAGGCCAGGGTGCCAGGCCCAGGCCAGGCAAACTAGTGTGCTCGCGCTGCTGGAGGCAGTGTTGCCAACTGCCAAGATCCAAAATGCACTAGTGGCACTTCCAAAATGCACTAGAATGCGCTAGATGCTCGCCTGGAACATACAGATCAAAATGACCATTAATCTTCTACATTCTCTAGTTGTGTATGACTAAGTTGGGCTAATTCACATGATGAATATTTTAACTCTTGAGGGTGTAAAAATGAAACCAAATGGACCCGCAAGGGTCCATTTGGTTTCATTTTTACGCTCTCAAAGAGTTACATCTGGTTAACCAGCTGCCCCACCCCGAGGGGGGCCTGGCAAAGACAAAATTGTCCCGGTGGGAAAATATGTGCCAATCCGCCCCTGTGACAGTGATATCGTCGGCGCGACCGACCGGCGCCTCACAACGCTCAGACACTCGTGCTCCTATTGTGGGGCTGTGGGGAGGTTGATGGAGGCGTTGGTGTTTGTCGGGGCAGAGGTATAGACATCTTGACAGGAATCTCCATTCAATTACAGCCTTCCTTGTAGGTTCACGCGCTGAGAGCGGGTGACGGGGCAGGGTGGACGACAGACGGGCAGAAATGAACATGCATGTGCAGAGCTGATTGATTGATTTTTTTTTTAATTGATGTTTCTGATTGAAAATTGTACCTGTGACGAGGGGCGTTTTTGCCACTAGGCAGACTAGGTCCGTGGCTAAAATGCAGAGTAAATAGTGGGCACTGGTATGAAAAAGGTGAAAACAACTGGTCTAGAACTTCGGCGTGGACATTTTATTTTCAAGGCCAATGCAGGTGCAGAGCAAAAAGAAGAAAAAAAAAAGAACAAGAATTGATGAATCGTCAATTAATTGGCAGCTGCTGTATTATTATCTGCAGAATTGTACTGTAACCAGT
>CM076984.1:5295022-5314569 GCA_039105355.1 Benthosema pterotum
TGAGCTTGTAGATTGCTATTTTTCAACAGATAACTGTCTGTGCGCTGTGCTGTATGGCTTTCATTTGTAAGAATGGTCGGCTACTTTAACTGCATTGCCAGATGCTTGTAAGTAGGTGCTTGTAGCAGTTAGGTGCTGACTAACCAAGCAGTCGTGTATTTTTGCTACTTTCACTAACCAATCTCTCTTTTAGGTCTTGGTAACCAGCTCACTGCTGCGCTAAAGGCATGCCAGCATTCTCAGAAATTGCAATGTTTTTTTTGTTTTGTTTTGTTTTTTGATAATAATAACAATACAAAATAGCAAAACACATGTGACATATCATGAGCTTGCAGATCTGCCCATTTCGCTGCACAAAGCCAGCCTCCAACAAAACCGAAAGTGTCGACACCCCGACCAAACATTCATCCGAATAAACGGCTTCTACAATCTAGACCAGGGGTTTTTTCTACAGGTGGTCTGGGGAGAGAGTTTCAGGTGGTCCCCAGGCTAAATGATGGAAAGTCCATTTGGTTTCATGTTTCGCTCTCAAGAGTCGAGATATTTCTTCATGTGAATTAGCCCAAAGTCCACACAACTACAGAATGTAGAACATGTATGTTTGATGTTTTGATTCCAAAATTCAGCCTGGTATTGTGGAAAAAAGCAAAAGAAATCTTTAGTTTTGGGGTCCGTGGGAGCTAAAATATCATCAAATGGTGGTCCTCTGTGGCTCAAATTCAGATTAAATAGTGGGCCCTGGTATGAAAAAAAGGTTGAAAACACTTGATCTAGATCAGAGGTTTTCAACAGGTGGTCCGGGGACCACCAGTGGTCCTTGAGAGGGTTCCAGGTGGTCCCCAGCTAAGTTGTTTAACCAAATGTAACTATTGAGAATGTAAAAATGAAACCAAATGGACCCTGGCGGGTCCATTTGGTTTCATTTTTACACTCTCAAGAGTTAAAATATCCATCATGCAAATTTAGTCCAAATCTACAAACTAGAAGATTAATGTCATGGACAAAAGAAAAGAAATCTTTAGTTTTGGGGTCTGGGTCTAAAAAATATCCTCAATTGGTGGTCCGTGGCTCAAATGCTCAATAAATAGTGGGCCTGGGATGAAAAAAGGTTGAAAACCCCTGATGTAGATGGAGGCTCAACGGCTGGGTGCGGTCCTATAGGATGGAATCCTTACACCTGTTCCCTGTGTGCTCTCCTGCTGTCCGTCTGTCTGTCTGTATGCATCTCAGCTTTCCTATTGTCTTCTTCATGAAGACAAGACAGAACAAAAAGTAGGCAAACATACACCAAAGTAGGCAAACATACTGTAGGGACAACTAGTACTAATTCAGCAAGTGCTAACAACCACAGTGCTGCCAAAATCCAAAATGCACTAGTGGCACTAGAATGAGCTAGAGGCTTCATACCAGGGCCTCACTGTTTAGTCTGCATTTTAGCCACGGAGGACAACCATTTGATGTTGAGTTTAGTCTCTCGGACTAATTTAGGAGAAATAACTATGTGTAGATTCTTGAAATGCCCCCCTAAATGCCCTGACTGCCCACCAAACATGATAGCATGCAACCCCAAGACATTTCAAATGAAAGTGCTTATATTTAAAATGATTTGAAACACTACTACAGCTACTAACTGAGTCACCACTAAACCAAGCATTTCATCACTGAAACAGAAAACTCTCTGAGTCAGACCTTTAGCTTTATGCATGCTGCGTGTCTGTTGCAACTTCCAACAACAACTGATGTTATTACTGCTGCTTTACTTGCCTAATAAAGTACTGTAACCGAAAATGGTATTTTACCATACCATTTTCTCCTGTCCCCCCATTGGGAAATGTTCCATCGTCCCTGGTGCACGTGGTGTTGGGTCTGTTGCGCGTCCCTGCACTGTAGATCCTGTTCAATCACTTCAAAACTACCATTTCACTACTCAATTGCTATCATGATGATGGTTACTATTCAGTGTCAATAGCTCACTACCTTGGTGACTTCAGCCTCACCGTTGGCTTTTTGGAAAGAACTATACACTCACTATACATTTATTGCGGAATTACTACACAATGCTTACACATTTACTGCTGTATCTCTACATAATCCCTATAGAAAATATTTATAGGCTTTTTTTGTATAGAAACAAAAGTTAATTAATTGGTGATCAGTAGTGAAACACTGCATAAATGTTTTCTATAGGGATTGTGTAGAAATACAGCAGTAAATGTGTAAGCATTTTGCAGTAATTCAACAATAAATGTATAGTAATTGTATTAGTTCTTTCCAAAAGCCAATAGTGAGGCTGAAGTAAGTAGCATGAATTAAGTAGCATCCAGGTTGTGATCTGATTAGGAATTAATTATCAGTAGTGATTAAGTCCTGAAAGGAGACATTTCTGTACATTTTAATATTGAAATCACTACATAAATAGCTACGAATTGCAATAGCAATTGCGTAGTGAAATGGTAGTTTTTGTTTAGCCATTACGTAGTAGATGAGTAGTGATTCAATAGTGTTTTTCATGAGGGCACATACAGTAAGTTTGGGAAACCTAGGTTTGGGAACAAATTCCTCTTGCATTTATTTAGTTTTAATGATGAATTAGTCTCCTTTACAACAAGGTATGGCATGGAGAGATCGGACATTCCTGGATGACTACCGCACTGCTAAACATGCGGGGTGCCAAAATGAAGCATTGCTCTGTTGCCATTCACTCTTGTTTTGAAACTGTTGAGGGGCTGGCAGATGTGTGACAATCATAGGTGTGTGCCAGGCACATAATCACAGGTCCTGTCACTTTTGTGACTTTGTTTATGATGTTTATAACCCCATTATCTCCAGACTCTGCCTCAAAGCAAGGTTGAGTTTGCCATTTTGGAAAGGTTTTTCGGGGGTGCAACCCAGACATTTAGCTGTGTTACTCATTCTAGGAATGTCCGACCTCTGCGCGCCCTATCTGGTTGAGTCAACTTTACAATTTTGATTAGTCACTAATCAATGATTAAAATTATATAAAGATACAATACCAATTGGTATTATTAAAGGGGAATTCCACCCATTTTCAACATTTTACTATGTCATTGATGTACCTTCAAGGTGTTGGGTGGGCATGATAAAAAAAAAGTTCCCCCATTCTGTGTTCCCAAGAAATGGAGGTCTGAAGAAAACCACTAACATGGTGAAAATAGATCTTGATGATGTCATCAAGATGTATTTCCACCATGTTAATGGATTTCTTTAGAAGCTTCGTTCGGAACCAAATGAACCCGTTAGGGTTCATTTGTACGCTCAAACACATTTTCAAAAATGTTGAAAATGTGTGGAATTCCCTTTAAGTTGGGAGAAAATAATTCTCAAAAATAGGTTTTCGAATTTATGCTGGCCCTTTTATATTTAATACTTCATATCTATCTATACGTCTCCGTTGAGCACCTGGTTGTCTCATTTCCTTATTCACAGCTTGTTGCTTATCAGAAATGGAAACCAGAAAACACAATATATATATATATATATATTTTGTGAACAGGAATGCCAGCTTGTTTCTGACTGTGCAAGACCCTGGCAGAGAGGGAGGAGGACATTCAGGTTGAAAAATAGTCCATCCACAACAATCAAACAGACCTCTGAGCAAACCTAAACTCTGCACTATGCGCATTCAAAGCAGTCTGCTTGAAAAGGTTACGACCTTTCACAGCTGCCTTACTGGAAGTCCCTGTTTCTTTTTGTTTTGTTTTGTTTTGTATGTAAAGGTTTAAGATTTTGATCCCGTGTGGGGGAAAGAAGCCACAGCATGAAAGCAAGCCATGGTGAAATACAGAGAGAGACGCCGATGGTAAGAATAGAGAGGCACGAAAAAAGCTAAAAGTGAAGAACATATAAAGTGAAATAAATGTGCTTATTCTTCCTCCCATTTCGACCTGACAATATAGATTCTACCAAACATTCGCTCTGAAAGAACATAAAAGATTTGCAATGCGTTTTCACGATTTCCTCGAAAATAGCAGGCGTTCACGGCTCATAGCGCGCCACAGAGTGGCGCGCTATGAGAGCGTACAAATGAAGCCAAATGGACCCTCTAGGGTCCATTTGGTTGACAAAACCAGCATGAGGAGGAGATGCTCCTAGATCTTCTATCCACTACTGAGTTCCATAAACAATGGGGGTAAAAATTGTGTTCTTGTGAGAGAGTGCAATAATCTACAGTGTAATCTACTAAGAAACTCAAAGCAAGGGTTGAATACCAACCGTTTCCTACTTTTTAAATCCTATACCTGACAACCAAAGCATAGAAAAAATAAAATAACTAAAACTAAAACTATAACTAAACTAAAACTAACTAAAACTAAATATTTTCACCAAAATAAAACTAAATTAAAAACTAGCAAACCTGCTCTAAAAACTAACTAAAACTAACTGAATTAGAAAATAACATGTCAAAACTAACTAACTAAACTGAACTAAAATGAAAAATCCATAACTATAATAAACCCTGGCACACACGCACGCACACACGCTCAGCAAACAGCAGAAAAGTAAACAAAGCCAACGCTTTAAACAGAAAGGGACGTGGCTGGCAATGCTTTAAACGAGAGAAACAAAAAGCATAAAAACTCATGACAAATCCTCCTCCTCCTCCTTCCTCCTTACCTGTGACGTGTTGTGGGAGTGGGACCTCTCCATGGAGGGAGGGTCTCCTCTGTCGGTCCCTGCGGGGTCGTCATGCTGCTGCTGCTGCTCTGCCTCCATGCCGCTGCAGTAGCTCTGCCACTTGTCGTCGTCGTCGTTGTCATCATAGTATTCCTCCTCCTCCTCCTCCTCCTCCTCCCCTCCTTCTCCCCGGGCATAAAACTCCCCCACCTGCTCCTCCTCGCTGCCACTGCTGCGAGCCGACTCTGGGAGTAGGAGGAGGAGCGGCCGCCGTCTGCGCTGTCCGCGGAGCGCGGCTTCCTCCTGCAGGAGGGAGAGCAGCCGACAGTTGACAGACAGACAGTCGACTAGTTATAGGACGGTAAACAGGAAGGCTCGGCACCAAATGATACTCGGCCCCTGAGTATAGACTAGGGGTGGGACAATTCACCGAAAAAAAACGAACCGTTCAATACGGGGTCCAAGGTTCAATACGCACTAATGAACCGCAATAATTTGGTTCAGACAGACACATTTCCTTAATTATAGTATGGAACCAATGTCTTGTAAACTCAACTAATTTAACTTTGTTGTCTGTCTACAGTGCTGCATGTCTGCATGCTACCTGCCTGATACTTAACTGAGACATGCATTCATTTTATTAGCCTAGGTATTTTATATTTCCTTTGAAAATAGCCTAATAATGAGGCACAAATAGCAATATACACTTTTTCTTCTGTAAATAATGGGTTTACAATACAAGGTTGTTTTGAAAATCTTGTTTATTTTTTTATATTCACGTTCAATTTGCTTATAAACGAAATAAAACATTTTTCGTTTTATTTATTTTTAAAAAGCAAAACGTACCGAAACCGAACCGAAACCGTGGCCCCCATACCGAGGTACAAACCGAACCGTGGGATAAGTGAACCGTCCCACCCGTAGTATAGACGGAGTCACACTGTCGCAATCTCTGTAAATGTTTGGGAAATGTCCCTCTTTTGCTGTCGCAAACCCTGTTTGCTTCATGGGATCAGTCCAAATGGCGGCTCTATATATCGTCAAAGTTGTGTTTCGCTGTGTTAATGATTTTTTTCTTTTAGGGCCTATTTTAGATTTGGTTCACATTTGTACACTCAGGATTTTTTTTGGAAAGGTCCCTCTTTTGTCCCTCTTTTGCTGTCACAAACTCCGTTCGCTTCATGGAATCAGTCCAATGGCGGCCCTATTGCCGTCGAGTTGTGTTTCACCACGTTAATGATTTTTTTCCCCTCCCGATAACTGACCCCTCAATGTCGCAACAATGTCGGCTGGTCCCAAGTATTTTGGGCCAAGCCTTCAGGTATTCCTTAGGATTAGGAAGGCATTTAGACCTGTTACACCTGAACACTGTTGCACCTTTAACCATCTGGGAATGCCTCTGTGCACCACTGTAGTTGTCAAAGGACGAATGAACCAGAAAAGGTGGGTCTTTTATTATGGATCACAGCCGTTTATCTGGCACAGAGGGTTTTCGAACCAATCATGCATTGCTTCAGAAATCCCTTTCAGTCCATGACACATGGACTATTTGTTGATAGTCGCTCAGCTCTGTCACTTAAAAACGGGTCAGCTTAAATTCTATTGGCTTTTATTGCTGTGATGTCATCACGCGAGACATATTCGTTTCCAGGAAGTACCGGTAATTAAAAAAATATATGTAGTTTTGAAAGAAAAATACACAAAAGTGTACCTTTTCACATTTTTTGGCATGCATTGTCGGGTATGGCCATAAATTATCACAGATGTAATGAACATATATTTCAGTGAATTAAAAAAATACCTTTATCACATATTTTGTGCTTTCATACTACCGTATAGCTACAGTCGTGCAGAAGCGTCTTCTATCCAAATACTAGCATTTTGGGTTTTATTATTATTACGATTAATCAAATAATCATATTCCCTGCCCCCCCTTGGGGCCTTTAAAGAGATTTCAGGCCAAACCAGCTTCTATTCAAAAGACAAAATCAACGCACTTCCGGGAACACTGAAACTATTCAGTAAGTGCACCTAAGATGTTATGCATGCTTTAGTGATCAAAACAGCTGAAACGGTTGAGCTTCAAAAACAACCACCCCCAAAAATCTGATCTCAATTCCAATGCAAATACATTGCAATCGGCTCTAGGCAGGGCCCTGGAGGGTCTAAAGCAGGTTTATGGACCCTCCAATCTCGTTCCTGTTAGGAAACGGGTTAACCAGACAGGCTAATCCAGGGGTTTTCAACCTTTTTCATCCCAGGGACCACCATTTATTCAGGATTTGAGCCACGGACCACCATTTGAGGATATTTTTAGCCCCACAGACCTCAAAATCTAAAGATTCATTTTGCTTTATATATTGTCCACAATTCCAGGCTGGATTTGGGAAACAAAACAAGCAAAAACATACATTCCAAAATGGCTAATTCAGATGATAAATATTTTAACTCTTGAGAGTGTAAAAATGAAACCAAATGGACCTGCAAGGGTCCATTTGGTTTCATTTTTTACGTTCTCAAGAGTTACAGTACATCTGGTTAACCAACTTAGCAGGGGACCACCTGGAACCCTCTCAAGGACCACTGGTGGTCCCCAGTGGACCACCGGTTGAAAACCCCTGGGCTAATCAGATAAAAAGAAAATAAAAGCTAAAAGAAACAATGATAAATGGCTGCTAGTTTTGCCCCCGTACCTCTGTCCATCTCCAGAAGGGCCCAGGCTGCTGTTGCTGCTGCTGTGGCCCAGATGAGGCCTGCTGAGTGGGGATGGGGTGGTGGGGAAGTGTCCCTGAGAGAGAAGGTTCATGTTATTATCCAACTATACATCGGTGATCATGCAAAGCCTGTGACCATTGGCCAAATGGTGGTGCTATTGCACCAACCTGAAACTTTGAACGTACTGTAACTTATATTCACTTAGGCGCCTCCTCATGTCGAACTTTCGTATTCTGACCTTTAGATGACCTGCCATCTTGAATTATATGAAAAACAGTTAAAATCCTACTCCTACAAAATCCTACTTCCTTCAAAATGTAGGAAAATGACCTGTACCTGAACTTTCGACCCATACGAACATGAAATATGTGTGTGATTTTTTTTTTTTTTTTTTTTTTTTTTTTTTTCATCAAAAAATGACGGTTTTATGAGCCAATTAAAATTGCCTCAATGGTAGAGTGCTTGACGTTGGACTGAGAGGTCCTGGGTTGAAATCCGCAAACTGATACCTCGGAATATGAATCAAACATACACAATATCATATGGTCTTCGATTTCTAAGTTCATGTTTCTATGGCTTATTTGTGCTGGTCATACTGCCTAGTGCCTAGTTCATTGTTAAATATCCAGAGCTATCCTGGATAGCTCAGTCAGTAGAGTGCCAGACTTATGACCAAAAGGTTGAGGGTTCAAGTCCAGGTACTGACAATACAATGTGTGAGTCTTCAAGAACCCTGCCCTGCTCCCACAATTACATGATGTACTGTATTATATCAAGCTCAGGTTCCTATGGCTTATTTGTGCATATTGCTTATTGTCATAGCTGCTTGCTTGGTCCCGTATTATCGCTGCTTACAACTATATTTATCCTTTTTTTGCCCCTGAGAATGCCCTTGTTTTATCCTTTGTGTACTGAACGCGTTTTGGTGTTTTTAAGCTGTTGAAAAATAGCAGATCTACAAGCTCATATCGCGCCACCGAGTGGCGCGATATGAGCTTGTAGTTCTGCTATTTTTGAAAAAAATTGTGAAAAGCATCAGAAACTAGAATCTGATCAGGACACAATGGGTTTAACCACAGCTAAAACAGTGTTAAAAGTGAGAAACACAAGGAACACAACCTTGGCCTGAGACAGCGGCAGCTGGTTCCGTGAGCTGGTGTATAACCTGACGTCGGGGGGCGGGGAGGAGGAGCTGAGCGGTCCGCTGCTCCACGTCGTCGTACTCGGAGGGAGGCTTGTAGGTGGTGAACTTGCCCTTGCGGAGGTTGCTGAGGAGCGGCCGCGCCCGCTGCCGGAGCTGGGCTAGACGTCCGGGCTTCTTGCTGTCTGGGGACGAGGTCCTCCCAGGCTTCTTCAGGGGGTCCATGGTGACTGGAGGGGGGGTCCTCCGTCGGTCTGGTGACCTGCTACTGCCTGCTCATCACCCAGCAGCTGAGAGGAGACACGTTGGCAGTGGTTAACGGGGAATTTGGGGAAACGAAACAAGCAAAAACATACATTCCAAAATGGCCAATTCAGATGATGAATATCAACTTGTAAAAATGAGACCAAAATGAGACCAAATGGACCCACAGGGGTCCATTTGGTTGGGGGGGAAACAGCAATAAGGAGGGGCTTTTTTTCCCCCCACAAAATAACAACTGGGACACTTTTTTTGGAAATAAATCAACTGCAAATAAAGGTAAAAAAGAAAGACATTCTGGGGTGGAATTCTCCTTTAAAGTCATGTCATGTAAAAAAGTCTTTTCTGTTTTGATGTATGAGCTGTCAGGGCCAGAAAGACATGTTTTTTTCCACTCAATAGTAGGCGTTTCTGCATAACTACCAGGCATTATGATGTCACACACATACCCACTACTGTTTATAATGCAACAATAATCATAATAATAATAATGCCAGCCGTCTTACAGCACTACAGCCTTTGTTAGAAACATTATTTGTTTAGAAGTAGAGCATGCTTTACAGCTACACCCCTGCTTCTCATAATGGAGCGCGCACACTTAAACCAGTGCCGGTTCTAGCAGTTACGTTACGTATGTTTTAAGCAGTCTAAGCTAGCTTTAAGCTAGCCTTAGTTTTAACTATTGAAAAATATCAGAACTACTAGGTCATAGCGCGCCACTCGGTGGCGCGCTATGAGCTAGTAGTTCTGATATTTTTTTGAAAAATCTCTCAAATCTTTGAATACTCACAGGGAATGTTTATATTAACTTCAATGTTTTGCTACCGACGTTGTCCCTGCAACTACATTATTTTCAGTTGGCGGGTCACATCCAGGTGATTGAGGGGGTCATGAAATATTGAATAACACCGATGAAGAAAGCTGAAGCTTTATCCTGGAAAACTGCCCCGGATTTAGAAGACATTTTGTAGAATCCGTTTTCTGGTCAAAATGGCTTCTGTGAAAAAAGGGGGCCCACATGCTCTCAGGCCACCTGTGTGTGGTATAGGGGGATACATAAAAGAAAATAATAATAAATCTCCTCCCTGTGGTGTGGCCCCTTTACTCGTTGTGGCCCTGTATTGCTTACGCCTAGAACTTGCCTTAAAGGAGAATTCCACACCAAAACACATTGGCCATCAATCTACCTTGATTCCTGTGACATGATTCATGATGTCCTTGATTTTTGTCACTGTGATGCCCCATTTTCTACATTTCACCATGAGGTCAGTTGCAGTTTCAGCAGTTGCAGCTGCGCCAATGCAGTTTGTATGTCCGCAGGTTGTCTTTATTCTAATGCGGGTATTTTTGTGACACATCGTGTTTTAATAGTATACTGATACTCACGCATGAGTTTTATGTCACTCTGGGGCAGCCTTTACATGTAATCCCAGAGGTAATCTATTCCTCCTCCTCTCCTCCCCTCACTTTTGCCACTCTCCTCTCCAATCACTCCGGTAGAAACTCCTGTCCCACAGGTGCCGACTGACTTTTTAAAAATCATATAGTGGTCCAGTGTAGTGTGTGGCTTGATGCGGTGTGTGAAAAAAAAAAGTTTGGAGCTACTATAATATCTGCATTAGAATAAAGACAACCATGCAAACTGCATTGGCGCAGCTGCAGCTGCAACTGCAACTGACCTCATGGTGAAATGTAGAAAATGGGGCATCAGTGACAAAAATCAAGGACATTATGAATCATGTCACAGGAATCAAGGTAGATTGATGGCCTAATGTGTTTTGGTGTGGAATTCTCCTTTAAGCAAACTCAATGGTGAAACGCACCAAAGCCAGACTTGTGCTTGCTTGCTTGGTTTTCAATATGCTGTAACTTCAGGCATTTTTTATTACCGGTATATATTGCATCATCTCATATTTACTCAGGCTGGAAATCCAGGCGACTACATTACATCCAAAGTTTTGCAATCTATCTTACTCATGACGACGTCTTTGGGGGGCGTGTCAATGAAGCGGACGGCGTGCTCATAGGCTCAAGCCCAATACGGAACGAGTTGCCCGCCTTTACCAACTCGCCTGACGGGTGTAAACAGTGTTGCCAACTTGGCGCATTTGTCACTATATTTAGCTTTTTTTTCCAGACCCCCCCAGAGCCAATGTTACTGAAAACCTCCTGGCGGAAAATCTAGTGCTTTTTTGGTGGTGAGTTGGGGCGAAATTGGTTGACAGGCACCAGAGATAAAACCCTAATTTTTCACCATTTTTCCTCCCATGATAGAGCCTTCTTTTAGAAAATGTAGAAGAAATGCTATTTTGACCAACGTTTTGCCAGTTATTTCTCCTAAATTAGTCTGAGACACTAAACCCAAGATCAAATGGTGATCCTCCGTGGCTAAAATGCAGAATAAATAGTGGGCCCTGGTATGAAAATGGTTGAAAACCCACTGTCTAGTGCATTCTAGTGCATTTTGGAAGTGCCACTAGGCAGTTGGCAACACTGGGTGTACAGTTCGCTAGCTGGCGGCGCCGCGTGGCCTGGTATTTCGAAGTGCTAGAGTGACCTACAAACGAGAACAGTTCAGAATTCCTAAAAAATGACAACACCATCGGTCGCCTTCAGTGACACACTGTATGCTGAAACTTGAAGCAAGGAGGTTTACTGTTTCAGCGTGCCAATTATCCAAGAAGAAGAGAGGTGCAGTTTCCGTTCCCTATGTGAATTATGTAGAGCCTGACCGATGTGGAAGTTTGGGAACGATACGATGACCGATATGATAGAGCAGTGGTTTTCATGGTCATATTGGGGTCGGGGATATGACGGCCCGCCAATATATTGTATATTGGCGGGGCTCTAAAATTATGCTTAAATGGTTAAACCTAACCTTATTCTTAACCTCGGTAAAACTATGCCAAAACCTGTGTTTGTTAACAGTTTGGAATCGAACTCCACCTCACCTCTCACTGGCCTCCCATTGGCTCATTCTTAAACCACTGGAGACTGCAGCACTGTAATTGGCTAAAACACCGGCTCTGTGCCAACTGTACCACCTGAAGGAAGGGCGCAGTGCTGCAAATAAGCCAACTCACGTCACCTCCATAAAACAAGCCACGTCTTGCGGGAGAAATAAAGACAAAGCTCCCATAAAAAAGGCCAAATAAGGTTGATAAAATCAGTAAATAAGCAGACTGCAAACCTGCTCTTGAGCCAGAGATGAACGTAATATGCCTTTACAAATGAAGGGCGCTTTTGAAATCCTCTGCCAGTGTGTCCGGACCGACTAATGGAGAAACAATTGGCTCCAGTAGACTTTAATTACAGAGAAACTATTGATGTTTTTTTTTGTTTTTTTCAGTTTGTGTCCAAGCACGCCTTGCATGATGGTTAGTTAGATAAGAGAACAATGGGCATTTCTGTGAAATGCCTGCTTCCGGGCAACACACCCAGCCAGCCCTGGAGATTAACATTATTTCTGGCAGCCTACTACAGGGTTTTTCAAGCTTTCTGACACCAGGGCCCACCATTTATTCAGTATTTGAGCTACTGTCCACTATCTGAGGACCTATTTTAGCCCCACAGACCCCAAAACTAAAGATTTCTTTTGTCCACAATTCCAGGCTGGATTTGGGAAACAAAACAGTCCAGCATACAGATCAAAATGACCATTTAGTCTTCTACATTTTCTAGTTGTGTAGACTTGGGCTAATTCACATGATGAATATTTTAACTCTTGAGGGTGTAAAAATTTTTGCGCTCTCAATAGTTACATCTGGTTAACCAACTTAGCTGGGGACCACCTGGAACCATCTCAGGGACCACTGGTGGTCCCCGGACCACCGGTTGAAAACCACTGCATTAGTGCATGCAGAGTGTATGATTTGCCAAATAGACATTCTGCTCCCATTGACTATACTGGGGCCGTTTAGTTCGGGGCTTTTCAACCTTTTTGATACCAGGGTCCGCTATTCATGATTTGAGCCACGGACCACCATTTGGGGACATTTCTCAGCCCCCACAGACTCAAAACTAAAGATTTATTTTGCTTTTGTCCACAATACCAGGCTGGATTTGAGAAAAAAAAAAACATCAAAGATACAGATCAAAATGACCATTAATCTTCTACATTCTACAGTTGTATCGACTTGTAGGCTAATTCACATGATGAATTTCTTAACTCCTTAGAGTGTAAACATGTAACCAAATGGACACCTTTCCGCTCTCAACGATTTACATCTGGTTAACCAACTGTTCATTATTTAGCTCTCAAGGACCACTGGTGGTGGTCCCCGCTGGTTGAAAACCACTGCTTTAGTTGAGAAGATACAACCCAAACAAATGGGTCATTTCTTGCTACCGTAGGTCGCAGGTTACTATGAAAACCTGCAAAACCTGTCAGACCGATTAAAGTCGCCCGTCCCTCGCACCTCCTGACACGTAACACCACCGTAACAGCCACCCAGTCCCTCGTGCATCGTGACACGTCACGCCCGCCATACATGGTTGGTCACACCACCGACCCGCCGCATATGGTCGACCCTCCATAGATGGCCGTCCCCCAGAGTGTTGCCAACTACCCAAATCCAAAATGCACTATGTGGCACTTTCAAAATGCACTACAATGCGCTAGAGCAGTGGTTTTCAACCATTTTCATACCAGCGCCCACTATTTATTCTGCATTTTAGCCGCTGAGGACCATTATTTGATGTTGAGTTTAGTCTATCTGACTAATATAGGAGAAATAACTGGTAAAACATTGGTCAAAATAGCAAAAGGGTCCGTTTGGTTTCATTTTATGATCTCAAGAGTAACAGATCTAAAAGGGTCCATTTGGTTACCAATGGTCCTCTCTAGGAAGGAAGGAGGGCTCAATCATAGGAGGAAAATGGTGAAAAATGAGGGTTTTATCTCTATTTATCAACTCACAAGCAAAAAAGCACCAGATTTTCCGCCAGGAGTTTTTCACTAATTTTCACGCTAAGGGGGTCTGGAAAAAAGCTAAATATAGCGACAAATGTGCCAAGTTGGCAACACTGCCCCCAGATGAATAATCAAACCCTTTTATCTGAAGGCGCCATCACAAAGCGCCAGCATTCGCCAATCAGCCACACCATCAACCACGCGGTTGCTAGCGTGCAGCCTCGCTTTTTAGCGGGTCTTCCTGGTACAGCACCTTTATCTAATCAATCAAATTCACCTGTTCTTGCCATTTGGCAGACTAGGGAGTTGCTTGGGGCGCCATGGGGGGGGAGGGTTATGGGATTCATAAGGATCCCATGGCTAATAAGTCTCGTATGGATAGATACATTATACTTGTCCTCTATAACTAGAATTGAACATTTAAAACTCATATGATATGTTATTTACTTTGAAAATAGGTTCATATATTTGGGGTGCCATGTTACTGTGCCTGTCATAGGTATGACATCACAGGAGAGCCTTAGTTTAATCTTATTGCCATCTTGGCATACGAGAAGTGTGGGATCGGTACAAATTGCCCTGGTTATGCCCTGAAAAGTGGATTTATGTATTTCTTAAAGAAAGATAAAACAAATAGATGTGGGGAAAGTGTTCATGGACTCAAACAGACCACTGGAACAGAGGTTTTCAACCTTTTTCATGCCAAGGCCCACCATTTATTTGGCATTTTAGTCCGGGACCACCATTTGATTTTTGTCCACAATTTAGGAGACAACTGTCAAAACATTGGACAAAATAGCAATTCTTCTAGATTTTCTAAATGTGTAGATTCTTGAAAAATTAAGTCACTCAGATGTTTAAATATGAGCGTGAAATGAAAATTGGTTTCATTTTAACACTTTCAAGGGTTACAGATCTACAAGGGTCCATTTGGTTACCAACTGTTCATCATTTAGCTGCATGGGGACCACCTGGAATCTTCTCAGGGACCACTGGTGGCCACCTGTTGAAAACCACTGTAGTAGAACAACACAAGATTTGTAATTCTCAATGCAATGAACTTTTCTGTATTCACTTGCAGGCATTATCCTGTCAGGTTTTAAGTTACCATTACCATTGTGAAGAAAGTTGCTGCTTGCACAACATCATTTATTATGGGTTCACGCCCTTCTTGATTTGTAAACTTGCAAATTAAATGTCAAATATAGCGATGATCGGCCAACTGATCGTAAGTAAAAATCTTAAATTTGTCTCCATTGCATTTGTGCAGTGGGGCATATTTAACATCATTATATATTATCCCACTTAGCACAAGATCAAAAAAAATGTCTAAAAATGAGGTCTAATCTTAGATTAAACGTTGATTAGATGTCTAGACCTTTAAACAACCACTAATCATTAATCAATGTCCAATCTAAGATTCGACCTATAGAAAAACCTTCATTTTTTAGATCTAGTTAGTGTTCAGTGGGTTATGTAAGAGATAACACCCGACGAACTGGTGTTTTGTTTCCTAATAGTTAGGAAACAAATCACAGGTTCGAAGGGAGAGCCATGTAATAAAAATGGTTATGGACCAGCAAGTTGTACTAATTGTTGTGTGTATGTGTAGGCCTATATCTGACCTTTATTTAACCAGTAGAGAAACATAAGAATCTCTTTTGCAATAAGTGGATCGGGGGAAGGAAATGACTTCAGAAGGCAATGACTTTTCAGACATGTTTTTTTTTTTGTTATTGCATCAATCAAATGACACCCAGCTGTCCTACTGTGGCCTACTGTGTCAGCCTGTCAGTCAAATTTCAAAAGAACATTTACTATAGTCTTCACAAACAGATCAAAACAGGCCTACTCTCCCCGCTTGTATATATTGCAGGCGAGATAAGATCAGTGTTGACAGAACTCTCCCAGAATGCACTTCTAATTTTCACAACATGTAGGGGCAACACTGTGCAACAGCGCATGACATGAAGTCCTGCTAAAGAGTTCATTTCTGGAGTTTCGAAACCATTGTGTCATCTACCCTATTATTGCTTCTCAATGGATGTTCCCATAGTGTAATAATGGAACTGTGTGTGTGTGTGTGTGTGTGTGTGTGTGTGTGTGTGTGTGTGTGTGTGTGTGTGTGTGTGTGTGTGTGTGTGTGTGTGTGTGTGTGTGTGTGTGTGTGTGTGTGTGTGTGTGTCTTGGGGCAGGTCCATTTCACTCAAGCCACAGGGGACCCTGAGGCGAGGGTCCCTGGTGTGACACATTTTGAGAGTACCTTTTTTTCCTTCACTTTTTTATTTATCTCTACAATATAGGCCTATTATAGAAAGTCAGTCAACCAAATGGACCCTTAAGTTGCGGGTCCATTTGGTTTCATGTTTACACTCTCAAGAGTTAAAATATTCATCATCTGAATAACCTCAAATCTACACAATCAGATGATGTAAAAGAATGGTAATTTTTTTTTATCTATGTTTGCCTGTTTTGTTTCCCAAATCAAGCCTGGTATTGTGAACAAAAACAAAACAAATCTTTAGTTTTGGCGTCTGTGGGGCTAAAATGTCATCAAATGGTGGTCCGTGGCTCAAATACCGAATAAATAGTGGGCCCTGGTGTCAAAAGGTTTGGTCTTACTTTTGCTTTCATCTTGAAATTAAATTAAAACTACGCAGACTTTAGCTCAGCCTTTGGCCCTCCACAATATTCTATGTATCTCATTTGGCCCCTTGGGAAAAATAATTGCAAAGGGACTATTTGTACACCCTCAGAAAAAAAAGGTCCTAAAAGAAAAATCATCAACAAACACCACACAAACACAACTTGATGATGTCATCATCAAGTAAAATACAGTACAGTAAAATGTTGAAAATGGGCAGAATTCTGAACAATATGGACCATGACAACTTCAATCAAGTAGACCATTTTAAAGCAATTTTAAACAATATAAATAACAAACAAAAAGTTCAATCATACATATCAATGCAGCCTGATAACGTCAGCCAGTCTTTCTGACATGAACACATTAACGAATAGGCCGACATAAATAATAAATAATAATCGATTTTGAACCTAGCTATTCGATATGGATATCATGGCATTATAAAGGGGAATTCCACCCATTTTCATTTTTTTCCTGAGAGGATACAAATGTGAACCAAATGGACCCGCTAGGGTCCATTTGGTTCACAAAAAGGGGTCTGAAAGAAAAATCATTAGCATGGTGAAATACATCTTGATGATGTCATCAGATGTATTTCACCATGTTAATGAATCTTTCAGACCTCCATTTTAGAAAATACAGAATTGGGGGAACTTTTTTTTATCATGTCCACACAACATCTCTAAGGCATATTAATGACATATTAAAATGTTGAAAATGGGTGGAGTTCCCCTTTAAGAATTGCGATATATTGGCATATCGATTGTTTTGCCCACCACTAATGAATGGTAGCCTAAGGATGAGTAGGTCTACTTCAGCAGACTTATTTACTTTGTGGGAGAGAGACAGAGAAAGTGATTTCCTGGATCTCGGCCAACACGACGTGTTGCATTCTTTTTTGCATTCCCATGCTTGCATGCATTCTGTATGTTGTCTTCGAGGAAACACGCCGTCGCTCGCCGACAAGAAAAGAGCCATTATGATGAATCTTATCTGATTCTGACCCACTTGTTTGTTATGTTATATGCATGGACTGTTTTCGACTAGAACAGACAGAGAGACGTCTCCCAAACCCAGATCAGGTGTTCTGTTGTTGTACCTAAAAAAAAGTCTTACCTGCCGATCGGGAGATTTCACAACCTGCAGAACGGGGTCTTCTTTTTCTTCCTTCCTGTTGTTAAAAAGTGATGATCGCACGTACGCGTTTAAACCTGTCATTAGGCTACGTCCCATACATGATCGTGTTCTTCTGATCTTACTTTGCTTGAATAATAATATAAAGTCATAAAGTCCAGTGCGCGCGTATCCACCAGCAACAATGTCCTTTAGCGAACGCACATGAATGAATTGAATTAACAGGAGACTACGAGCGTGTGTGCGTGTGCGTGTGCGTGTGCAACAATGCGTCCGGCCCCTTCTTCAACTCCGCCTTCGCTTCTGTTAAACCAACCAGTGGTTCCTAATGTGACCCCCAGGGGATGTTTGAGGGAGTTCCAAGCAAGGTTATGTTTAGTTTAGTTTAGTTTGGGTTAGTTTGAACATTTTATTTTCAAATTTCGTTTTTGGTTTATAATAAACTATTATTATTTATTATTATTTATTATTGTTATTATTCATAATAAATTATTATGAATAAATTATGTATTTATTGTAAAAATACTTAGTTTTAGTTAGTTTTAGTTTAGTTAGTTTTTGTAGCCTCGACAGCCAGGCTTTCATTTTCGTACACCTTGTGCGAAAACGGAAAGCCTGGACTAATTTGTTACCCATAGTGGCCCATAGTGGAGGGATTGGATGGAGGGATGGAGGGATTTCATCGACTCTCTGGCTTTGGATCGCCTCGGGATCCCCCAGGAGGAGGTTACCAATGTTGCTTGGGACAGGGAAGTCTGGAGCTCCCTGGTGGAGCTGTTGCCCCGCGACCCGACTTCGAATAAGCGGAAGAAGATGGATGGATGGATGGATGGATAGTGGCCTAGAGGGGGGAGTCAACCTTCCGGGGTGGGCGTCACTCCTAATGATGTGATATAGCACAGCAGTGGACGAGCACGGGAGGGGCCGGGGATGACGACACGTTAGTGAGATCAAATCAGATTAACTCATCTGCCTCGTGGATCCCACGGCACCCCGCCCCCCTAGCTAGGCCAAAATCATTTCAGGTTAGGCCAGGCTATAGTTTTGGTGCTGCTTGTTTTCCCTGCTTTGGTTGGCAGGAGTAGGCCTATCCTACCTTCCTATGCTGGTCATAAACACCGTTGGGAGGCATATAAGTATTGTCCAGCCTTATCAGTATTATATCAGCCTTATCAGTATTGTCCAGCAACTCTACCTCTGCCCACAAAACCCTTAATAAGACCTCCATATATGCACTTGACCTATTCTGACTGATTCCCTATACGTTGATCAAACCCTACATTCATGATATGCTCCATAGGCTATGGCTTGCAACAAGGCAGTTGTTGACTACTTTTACTGTAAAAAAAAAAAAAAAAAAAAAATGAAAGCCTATAGGTGTCGAGGCTATATTATTCTTTACTCAGGCTCATGCGAACCCCCAAGAGTTTATAAGTTACTCCATTCAGTATCCATGAAAACATAAAACTTTTAACCATGACAGATTAATTGAAAATACCCAGTCTTTTTTTTGGTGGCTGATATCATCCTCCCATTAGAGTTGAATTTCACAACAATAATTAAAATGATAACTGTCACGATGCCTCTAGCTGCTGCCGGCACAGGGTGACTTGGCACAGAGCAGGTTCTGGTAACATCAACGTGCAAGTCATCATGCTTCCAAATTGAGTTTATAATGCTACTCAGAAACATTTTCTGTGGGTTGAACAAGAACTGCCACAGTGGTGCCCAAACTTGTTTCGTGTCAAGGAACCATGTTCAACCCACAAAAAGTAGTAGAAAAGTATACCTCAATTTGGAGGCTGATGACTTGCATGTTGATGTTTAGAGAAGTGACCAGAGCACATCCTCCCACCCTGATCAGTATCAGCCTCCCTGTGATGAGATAGAGCAAGACAGTTTCAATTTCTAATAATGCAACCACTCAATTGTTGTATAAGAAAAAGAACTAGGCTACTTTGTTAGAAGTAAACACAAAGAATTAAAAATGTACTTGAGTACAAGTACAAATGCACCAGCATCACAATGTACAAAAGTAAAAGTACTCTCTACTCAGGATTCCACTAGAAAAGTCCTATCAGATTTTGGAAAAATCCTATTGG
>CM076984.1:5315069-5339373 GCA_039105355.1 Benthosema pterotum
GAGAGGTGCCAAGCTGTTGTGTCTGTGTTTGGTAATACCACACGCTACTACTGAGTTCCCTGTCACTGAGGTGAAAATTAAAAAAGTCTAAAATGTCCAATATGTGTTGTGTTTTTACTTTGTACTGTGGAAGAGAGTAATCATCCAATTCTGCTAGGCAACGCAAAAGCAATCAATACCATACATTTGCCATTTTGGCAAAAAAATTGGAGCGCAAGCCACATGTTTTAGCAGTGTTTCTTTCCATTCACGAATGCCGGATCATTACATGCTGTACCTCATTGTAAAGGGACAAATCAATGATAAAATGGTATATAATACGATACCAATCGGTTTTATCAAAGGGAGCTATAATGGACCAAAGTTGGATTTCCGAACTTTTTGTGGCGAGTATAGTTCTGTTCATGCTCATAATACAAGGAACGCCAGTAATGGTCAACTGGTCTTTCCGAGGCCTAAAAAAAATGCTTTAAAAGAGATCCTTTATTATATAGGACCTGGCACGGTGAACGACCTACCGATGAACTCCGTACTATAGAGTCTAGATTAACTTTTAGAAAGTCTCTGAAAATTCTATGTTAAAACGAATAATCTTGCGGTCAGGTATAGATGTGCATCTGTGTAAGTGTGTAAGTAGTAGGTAACATTATGTATATGTATATATGTACATGTGTTTACATGCATGTGTGGATATATAGATATAGATGTGTATATGATATTTCCCTCGTGTTCTAATTTTGTTATTAAGCTATTACCATGATGGGGTAAAACAATTGTTAATAGTTGTCATTTTTAATTATTTTATTCTTTTCTTGCATTTTATCGGTCTAATTCTTTGACTATACTGTCATGTTTACAAATGATGAATCTTCTACTCCTGTTTCATTTGACATATATTGTACAACAATTGTATTTTAGTATATATACTGCATTGTATTTTCTGTATATCTGTGGTTGACCCCAGGAAAGACTAGCTAGCTGCCTTGGCAGCAGCTAATGGGGATCTCAAATAAAAATCAAATCAAATCAAATGTTACTGGCAAAACTGTGCCACCCATTCTTGTTTCACGAACCTATTTTATTTTCCCCAAGACTCCCATGAGTCACATTTCATCATTAATGGAAACAGTGCACAATTTGCTTTTTTTCGACTTAGGTAACATACTCTTCCTATTTTCGCAAGGTTTTATGGAAACGTGGGTAGTGTCTGTGTGACAGAGCAGCCCTGTCACGGTAATGTATGTTAATTCCTATCAAGCATATTAACTATATTCCTGATCAATAATGACTAAATGTAATCATGCAGTAAATGTAATCATGCAGTATTTGGATTATGTCCCACAGAAGGTGCACATTCTGTTGTCACATAAGTCTAAACTCTGAAGTGTATGCTTCAATCCTGCAGATGCAGTAAGGAAGACAAGAGGATCCCTGTCACTTTAAGGGGCGTTCTCAGATCATTTGGAGAAACTGATGATTGGTTGCCTGTAAACAGGGGTGGAGTCAGGGGGCTATATAATGTGTCTGTGTAGCTCAGTTTGTGTGTGGCAGCCATGCAGGGAGTTGACTGACTGTGTCACCTTGTTAAGTTCTGTTTGATTTGTTTTGCATCTTAAGTTGTTTGTTTTGCACTTCTGTTCACTTTTGTTTCTCTGTATCCGGATATTATTAAACAATACTCACCTGCAAACCGCTCCCTGTCCAGTTCCTCCATTTTTAAAGGTTTTTATACTGACAAATACTAAATCACTATCCCACTTGGTTACAGTCTGTCCTACATTTTGCACTTAAAGGTAGTGGAAGTGATTTCACTTTTGTCAGATACCACCCCCATTTTGTTCTGTTAAAACCCTCTATTATAAGGTGTGCAGACCATATATGGAGTTTCCCCTTCCCCCACTTAGCAGAGGAGCTAATAAAAGTTTCCCAGGTGGGAGGGTGAATTCTCCTCCAATCAGGATCTAGCAGCAGGTTCACATAGTGTAGCTGCTCTTGGGTGCCCCTAGTGCACCAGGCTGGTACTACCCATGAATTTCAAATCACTTACCCTATACCTTTAAAGTCTTTTGATGATAGTAGCTGATTAGCTCTCTATGTTAACAGGCAGAGCCGTACAGATACTGTGCCACAGTAATGGAAGCTCTGATTTCTGTGTTTGTGTTGTGGGTTTGTAGGAGTTGGAGACCTGCCACTGACCACTGTGGATTGTATGTTTCACTCAGGTATGTACTGTTTGTGGTGGAGGGTACAAATACTCATTTACCGTTTATTGCAGGGGTTTTCGACCTTCTTGACTCCAGGGACCACCATTTATTCAGCATTTGAGCCACGGACCACCATTTGAGGATATTTTAGCCCCACAGACCCCCAAAACTAAAGATTTCCTTTGCTTCTGTCCATGACCATTAATCTTCTAGTTGTGTAGATTTGGACTGATTCACATGATGAATATTTTAACTCTTGAGAGTGTAAAAATGAAACCAAATGGATCCGCAAGGGTCCATTTGGTTTCATTTTTACGTTCTCAAGAGTTAAATCTGGTTAAACAACTTAGCTGGGGACCACCTGGAACCCTGGACACTGGTCCCCGGACCACCTGTTGAAACCCCTGTCTTATTGTGATACATGTATAAGCCTACCGTCAATCATATAAGCCTAAAGTCAATGTTTCATGTCATTTTCAAATTGGGTGTTGGAGCACATTAATATTGTTAAATGTTCAATTAATCTGCTAAAAAAGTATAAACCAAAAACAACAATAGAAACATTTGCTGGGCTTTGAAGAGACAGGAGTTGGAGATGAATACCAAAGCTGCATTATTATTAGTTTAGTCTCTCGGGCTAATTTAGGACAGATAACTGGCAAAATGTTGGTTAAAATAGCAATTCTTCCATATTTTCTAAATGTGTAGTTTTCTTAAAAAATTATGTAATTCAGGGTTAATTCAATATAATTTAACTCTTGAGAGCGTTAAAATGAAAACAAATGGACCTGTAAGGGTCCTGAGGGTCCAGGGAAAATCGTGTG
Organism: Benthosema pterotum; assembly: GCA_039105355.1. Lineage (NCBI taxonomy): Eukaryota > Metazoa > Chordata > Actinopteri > Myctophiformes > Myctophidae > Benthosema > Benthosema pterotum. Next base: position 5,318,098 of record CM076984.1, read on the forward strand.
TGATGTTATACCTACAACAGGCACAGTAAAATGGCGCCCCAAGGGATACAAATATGAACTATTTTTAAAGTAAAGAACATATGTGTTTTAAATGTTCACTAAAGGACACGTATAATGTATTCATCCATGAGGCTTATTAGCCCGGGATCCTTTTAAAGCTTGTCTGACCCCCCATCCCACCCCTCCCCCCAATTGCGCCCTGGGCAACTGCCTAGTCTGCCGAATGGCAAAAAACACCCCTGCAAATGCCTAGCAAGAAGGCACAGAGAGTGGCCCAGAAAATCATTGCCCAGCTAGCGCATCAAATTGCGGTAACTTTTTCTTTTTCATCTAAGCTTAGTTCTCTCCAGTCACTGTCACGGTGGGTGTTTTTAACTGGTGACACAATAATAGAGGGAGGGAGACACCCCTAAACATGTTTACCTTCTTTATTGGTTCGGGCCAGCTCTGTTTGTTGTCAGATTGATGCTGTAAGGAAGACAAGAGGAGCCCTGTCACTTTAAGGGGCGTGTTCTCAGATCATTTGGAGAAACTGATGATTGGTTGCCTGTAAACATGGGTGGAGTCAGGGGGCTATATAATTTGTCTGTGTAGCTCAGTTTGTGTGTGGCAGCCATGCAGGGAGGTTGACTGTGTCCCTTTGTTAAGTTCTGTTTGATTTGTTTTTCATCTTAAGTTGTTTGTTTTGCACTTCTGTTCACTTTTGTTTCTCTGGATCCGGATATTATTAAACAATACTCACCTGCAAGACCGCTTCCTGTCCAGTTCCTCCATTTTTAAAGGTTTTTATACTGACAAATAGTAAATTACTATCCCACTTGGTTACAGTCTGTCCTACATTTTGCACTTAAAGGTAGTGGAAGTGATTTCACTTTTGTCAGATATCACCCCCATTTTTTTCTGTTAAAACCCTCTATTATAAGGTGTGCAGACCATATATGGAGTTTCCCCCTCCCCCACGTTAGCAGAGGAGCTAATAAAAGTTTCCCAGGTGGAGGGTGAATTCTCCTCCAATCAGGATCTAGCAGCAGGTTCACATAGTGTATCCGCTCTTGGGTGCCCCTAGTGCACCAGGCTGATACTACAACACATGAATTTCAAATCACTTACCCTATACCTTTAAGAGTCTTTTGATGATAGTAGCTGATTAGCTCTCTATGTTAACAGGCAGAGCCGCACAGATACTGTACCACAGTAATGGAAGCTCTGGTTTCTGTGTTTGTGTTGTGGTTTGTAGGAGTTGGAGACCTGCCACTGACCACTGTGGATTGTATGTTTCACTCAGGTATGTACTGTTTGTGGTGGAGGGTACAAATACTCAGTTTACTGTTTATTGCAGGGGTTTTCGACCTTCTTGGCTCCAGGGACCACCATTTATTCAGCATTGAGCCACGGACCACCATTTGAGGACATTTCAGCCCACAGACCCCAAAACTAAAGATTTCTTTTGCTTCTGTCCATGACCATTAATCTTCTAGTTGTGTAGACTTGGACTGATTCACATGATGAATATTTTAACTCTTGAGAGTGTAAAAATGAAACCAAATGGACCCGCAAGGGTCCATTTGGTTTCATTTTTACGTTCTCAAGAGTTACATCTGGTTAAACAACTTAGCTGAGGACCACCTGGAACCCTCTCAAGGACCACTGGTGGTCCCCGGACCACCTGTTGAAAACCCCTGGCTTATTGTGATACATGTATAAGCCTACCGAAGTCAAGTTTCATGTCATTTTCAAATTGGGTGTTGGAGCACATTTTTATTGTTAAATGTTGGCTGTTCGATTAATCTGCCAAAAAAGTATAAACCAAAAACAACAATAAAAACATTTGCTGGCTTTGAAGAGACAGGATTTTGGAGATGAATACCAAAGCTGCATTATTTCTGGGAAGCAGGAGACAGTGTTGCCAAATGCCAAAATCCAAAATGCACTCGTGGCACTTCCAAAATGCACTAGCATGCACTACAGCGGTGGGTTTTCAACCATTTTCATAACCAGGGCCCACTATTTATTCTGCAATTTAGCCACAGACCACCATTTGATGTTAAGTCTTAACCCCACCCCTCCGCCCCAATTGTGCCCCAACTGCCTAGTCTGCCGAATGGCAAAAAACACCCCTGCAAATGCCTAGCAAGAAGGCACAGAGAGTGGCCCAGAAATTCATTGCCCAGCTAGCGCATCAAATTGCGGTAACTTTTTTTTTAAAATCTAAGCTTAGTTCTCTCCAGTCACTGTCACGGTGGTGTTTTTAACTGGTGAGACAATAATAGAGGGAGGGAGACGGCCCTAAACATGTTTACCTTCTTTATTGGTTCGGGCCAGCTCTGTTTGTTGTCAGATTGATGCTGTAACAATTTAATTTCCCCCTCAGGATCAACAAAATGTTTATTTTTTGTCAAGCCCATTCCGAGTCCATCATGCAGTGTCGGCGTTGCAGGGCTGCCAACCCTCTCGCACAAATACGTGCGTCGAGTCTCAATGTCGCGTGAGGAGTGTGGGGCAAATGAACCACTCACATAGCGGACTCCTTGCGCCGTGAAACCCAAATCCCATATTTTGTTTTTTTTTTGCTTTTTTCCTCCATATTGTCTCATGATCATGTTAATTTTTGTGATTAGTTGGGCGCTCTTGGTCTGAGTTGTTCTGTCTCTTTGCTGGCGGTAAAGGGATAGCCTTTGGGCATGGCGGACATGGACACTAGGCTCATTATATGGAGTTGGAACAGCAGATGCTAGTGTTTGTAGTTCTCGAGACATTGCCTCGTTTTTTGTCTCGTCTCGAGACCATTCTCAAGACAAATTTTCATTGTCTCGGTCTTGTTTTTGTCTCGCTTTGTTTTGTCTTGGTCTTGTCTCGATCTGGCGGACCTCCACTTCATTTGTCTTGTGTTCTCGTCTTGTTCTCGTATAATTTTGTCTTGGTCTTGTGTCGACCTCGGAGCCATTGTCTCGGGTCTTGATCGCCAACAAGACCTCTCGAGACAAGACAATGCAAAGAAAAGTTCTATTCATTGTGCGGAGCGAGGACAGCTGCAGGCACAAATAGCAATACACTTTTTTCTTCTGTAAATATTGAAACGAAAGAAGACAGACATTGGATGTGTCTGATTAGGGATTTTTTATCGCCCCAGCTCTATTATATTATTAGTAGTTTCGTCTCGATCTAATCTCGATCAAGTCCGTGGTTGTTTTGGTCTCGTCTTGGTCTTGACCCCTCTAGGTGCTAGTCTCGTCTCGATCAAGTCCGTGGTTGTTTTGGTCTCGTCTTGGTCTCGATTTAAGTGGTCTCGACTACAACACTAGCAGATGCTCATAATAGGCTGGACTTCTGTTTTTAGACGACGGCCTAGCCTAAAATATTGTCCAGTAACAACTAAAGTCTCTGTAATGTTTGTGTTGTACTATTATTACAAAAGTTCTTAATGGATTTAAGATCAGTAAAGCTGTATGCTTATCCCAACCCTAGCGACTTCTAGAGACTTTTCAAAGAGCCACTAGTTCCTTCCTTAACTAGGGTTGGCAACACTGATGCTGAGTTCCATTGGTCAGAATCAGACTGTTCTCGTTTCATTATTTCTTGCAACATTATGGTAAACACGGCATACAATTTGAAAACAAATTAATTACAAGATGTTTGTGCATGCATGGGTGATTCAATTTAATTCATGATCGCCTTCTGAATGTTTAACGTCGTGGTCCGCTGCGCTCCGTGAGCTTGTTTTAGCTATGCTTCATATGTTTGAGTAGTGGTTTACTCAAATCATTGACTTTCATTTACTTGGTCTCGTGTCAGTCTCAAACCTAATTACTTGTGCAAGCAGTGAGCTCAAATACTGCGGTCGGCTGCGTATGTAATGCATGTTTTTTAGCATGTGTAAGCCTGTCGTCATTTGTCCCTAACTGGCTGTTGATGGTGACATAACTAAGGCCTGATTCACATTGGCAGCCACATCTAGCCTGATTTAGATCTGAGTCACTTTAAGATAGAAATCTGAACAGGTCACATGCCTCATTTCAACGAATCAATTCCAAGCTCAATGTGGCTCAGATCTGATCCAGGCTGGATTTGCTGCCAGTGTAAATCAGGCCTAAGATTGGTTTCGTGAGGGTAAAGTCGTGAGGGTAAAAGGTACTGTGATTGGTTTTGATAGTTATGTAGTTTGATCTTTATAAACGTATGTAAATGTATGTCAGGATTAGAATGGCATTATTTCTATGCTTCAGGCTTTAAACTGGGTTTCTTTAAAAGTTGTTTGTTGTTTGTTTTTTTTTAGGCTGAGAGTAAGTTTATGAAGTCGGGCAGTATTGTGCACTCTGCTTGCGCACAAGGAGGCCTTTTATGTCCTTGTTGCTCAATCCTAGTTAAGGGACCAAGCAGTTTAAATTTAGGGGACCAAGCAGTCCCCAAAGTGGACTCTTGTTGCCTTAGCTGCTTGCTTTGGCCCGTTTTTATTGCTGCTTGCAGCTATATTTTGACTTTTATAAGCCGTCCATTCACATTAACGTTATAAGAGAGTCGTCTGCCTACGCTTTTGGCATAATTTATGCATCACACGCGCGCACACTTCTCTCCATGACACTCACAGAAGGCCAGGCGAGTTGAGGAGAGGAGAGGAGAGGAGGTTTACCATGTCTATCTCACCACCTAAGTATATTTGATGTGATGCTGTCTATAGGACAACAGCGCATGCATGATGATGGCCACGCTTTCTCACACACATGCAAGGCTTCACATGCACAACATAAAACTGCACCCACACATCGGGGACAGCGCCACTTAATTAAGGAGGCTACAATTAGAGAAGGTAGAAGGACGGTCATTTTGATCTGTTATGTTTTTGTTTTGCGAAAATCCATCCTGGAGTCGTGGACAAAACCAAAAGAAATCTTTAGTTTTGGGTCTGTGCATGGGGTAAAAAAACGGTGGTCGAGGATCAAATGCTGAATAAATAGTGGGCCCTGGGATCAAAAAAGGTTGAAAACCCACCGCTCTAAAGCCATGAATATCTGTAGCCCAGGCATCTCTCTCTGTCTCTCCTCCTCTCTCTGTCGTCTGAAATCGTTTAGTCTTCGTCGCGGTCTCTAGTCAACAACATCTAGCAAAGAAAGTCTTTTCTTGTCATTTTGGTGCTGTGTCCTCCATTCGTCTAGATACCCCCAGAGTCTACTGTAACAGAACATACGATGCTTTTAATGTCATTGTCTGTCAGCTCTCCAGCTGTGCACAGATGGGGGAAGTTCCGCTCGTTATTCTGCTCTGTGTTGTGTGTGTGTGTGTGTGTGTGTGTGTGTGTGTGTGTGTGTGTGTGTGTGTGTGTGTGTGTGGTGTTGTGTGGGTGTGTGTGTGTGTTGTGTGTGTGTGTGTGTGTGTGTGTGTGTGTGTGTGTGTGTGTGTGTGTGTGGTGTGTGTGTGTGCGCACTAGCCCTGCATTTTGATAACTCCCTGTAGTGAGCTTGAGGTTTCACTTTGATCTGAAGCCTGTTTTCTGCAACATCTCGGACCCCGTGTTCTCTCTTCGGAACATGTGCTGCAGGGGGTCATAAACCATCTGAAGTCATGCTAGGTTTATTTAACCTATTGGTCCGTCTGATTTCTAGTTTGAATATTCTTTGCACCACGTTTTAATCTTTCAAAAATAGCAGAGTACAAGCTCATAGCGCGCCACTCGTGGCGTGCTATGAGCTTGTAGTCTCTACAATAGTTAAAACACAACAACACAATATAGTGTCCTGTCTAATTTCTAATTTCTAAATTCAAAGTTTTGCACGTTTCAGATTTTTCAAAAAAATAGCAGAGATCAAGCTCATAGCGCGACTCACGCTATGAGCTTGTAGATCTGCTATTTTTCAATAGTAAAACATAATGCTAGAACACCAAAACCCATTGGTCCTGCTCTAGCTATATCGGTTTTCGAAATGATTCGTATCTTGTATCCTATCGCATAATGCTTAGCGTGTGAGATTCTAGCTAATAGATTTGCACCACTTTCATTTTTCAAAATAGCAGAGATACAAGCTCATACGCATGTGAGCTTGTAGATCTGCTATTTTCAATAGCATAGCTTAGAATAACTGCTTATGGCAAGCTGACTACAGTACATTGCTGCCTGCTTTACGCTATTTCGGTGATAGGTCATTATTATGACACTAGATATTCTGGAAGATCTACGACCGTTTCTGCACGATTCTCTGAAAAATCGAGTGTCAGAGCTATACAAGCTTATCCATATTTGGCGCGTCTGTGGTTCGTAGAAGCATGAGTTCAAAATCATAATGTACAGAGATTTGCAGCACATCACTTCTTTTTCAAAAGCGCTTAGTCACTATCGCACTGGTCGCGATTGACAGATCTAAACAGATAAAACACCAAAAGTTCAGCACACAAGGGGTTAAAGTTTGATGTAAGGTGTGGAATCGTGTCGCTTTGCTCTGCTGGGAATAGAGCTATGGGACTCTTAGCTCTCTCTCGCGCGCGCTGCGCTGTATACGGAAGATTAGGGGGCAGACAGCCGGCGCGTCAAGCAACCTTTTTATTAGGTGATATGAGTAGAAAAAGAATACGCTAACGTTTCGACCCGCGCAGTCTCCGACTAGGGACCGCAGGGGCCGGCTCGGTGCCAGGCTATGCCAGAACCTTGGAGAGTATCCACTTTCTTTCTTATAATAGCCCATAAGTCTTTTTGCGTTTGTGTGTGCAGAAAGTTCCTCTTTTCTCTCGCTGCGTTGCCAGGTCTTCAACAACCCACCCCCCCTAGTGACGCAACGCATTCTGTCTAGTGGGCTCTGGTACGTACTGTACTGTACTGTACTGTACTGTACTGTACTGTACTGTACTGTACTGTACTGTACTGTACTGTACTGTACTGTACTGTGCTTGCAGCCTTGAATTGTAGGATATGCACAACCATACAAGATGAAAACAGTTGTGTTTACAGGAATAACCCATTTTGGGGTGAAAAATAATTCAAAGATTTGCACCACATTTTCACCGCTTCTTTAACCCATTGTAGACTATCCCGATTCTAAAAAGAGCTTTGAATACTGACCTAAGTGTTTTGAAAAACTTCAATTATTGTGTAACACCATTCAATTTTGACATTTTTATACTGTACATTCTGTACAGAACACATATTGGGGTCCCATCAACTAGGTAAAACTAACTAGGGTTCCCGTCTACTATGGTTAACTAAAGTAATGCTAACTAATGCTAGTAATGCTATGCTAAGTAATGCTAATGTTAAGTATTTTTAATCTGCTAATAATGCTAGTGATGCTAATAATGCTAATGAAGTAATAAAGTAAGTAATGCTGGCAATGCCAAGTAGGTAAAGCTAATAGCTAAGTAGGTAAAGCTAAGTAATGCTAAGTAATGCTAATTATGAAAAAAAAAAAAAAAAACGTAAAACGTTGTTTCCCGCCAAACATGAGATAACACTGTGTCTGTGTGCATGCGTGCACAGTGGCTGCATGCATCAGGCTGTTATGTACAGTACGGTAGCAGGTTAAAGGGTTGCGTATGTACGTTGATACCTCGGCACCATTGTTGCTGTTCCTGTGCGTGAGTGCGTTTTAATCTCCCTCTTGGGGTAATGAGAAATGGTGGCGAAGGAACATGCAGGTCTCAATTTGTTCTGCTCCTGGGGGCGTGAAATACACAAAAAAAAACCTAATGAAAAACGGAGAGCCGAGCCAACGGTGTGTATACAGTATATACCCTATTGGCCTGAATATAAGACAGTGTTTTTTTCCCCAATGGAAATATCCTAAAAAAACGGAGTCTTCTTATATTTGGAGACTATATTATTTGACATTCATTGTTCTTTTAAGACGGGTTTTCAACTAAATGATGGAAAAGTTGGTTAACCAGATGTAACTCTTTGAGAGCGTAAAATATTTAACTCTTGAGAGCGTAAAAATTAAACCAAATGGACCGTTGCGGGTCCATTTGCTTTCCATTTTTACGCTCTCAAGAGTTCATTTGTCTACACAACGATAGAATGTATACGACGTTTGCCTGTTTTGTTTCCAAAATCGTGGACTGTTTCCAAAAGTGTGGACAAAAGCAAAAGAAATCTTTAGTTTTGTGGGGCTAAAATGTCATCAAATCGTGGTCCTCCTCCGTGGCTCAAATGCTGAATAAATAGTGGGCCTGGTATCAAAATGGTTGAAAACCACCGTTTTTAACACAGTATGAGTCTTGAAAAATGGGGGTCGTCTTATAAGCAGGTCGTTGTATACTCGGGACAATACGGTATATACAGTATATACTGCATCCCAGACAGAATCTCCACCAAGAAGGGGCTTCAAATTACCCCCCGGACTTCTGGTTCTGCTTCACGTTGAAGCTTGAGAGAGAGAGGGAGAGATTCCTAACCTTCCCATTCAATTGGCCCCCCAACGGGCTGCCTTTGAACTGCCAACGCAGCAGGTTTCCTCACATTCACACGTACAGTAATGAAGATCGAAATCGTGATTCGCACAAATATTTTTTTCCCACTGCACATAGGTGCATGGAATCTCAGTGGATGGCAGTGGTGTATTTTAACGTTGAATAACAGTGGCTCAACAGTCCTTTTCACTGTCATTTACAAGGAGCCTATTCATTTTGTGTCAATAAAATAACTCGCACGTCCTAAACAAATCATGATACGGTACATTGTTGCAAGAGTTTGCATTTATTTGGCTTAGTTATTTTGGCTTTATTATTTTCAAGCAATCGCTTGCTGTAAGTCCTGCTATAATGCAGGTGAATATCGCCCACCTCTATCATATCATAACTGATATGCGTGTGTGCAGACACTATGCGCCGCATCAGGATCTGTCAATGGCTATCCATTGTTTATTGTGAAAGCCACACAGATATGACTGACTGATTTGAAAAATCAAATCCCTTAGTGTGAAATACATGACGATCTGTTCACCCAATGACAACTTTAAAACGTCCTTTAAAGATGCCCTCCCTTCCATGCTGTACCCAAACACTGCATTCAAGAGAACTGCCTTTCGAACCAGGGGCGGATCTAGGCATGGGCATGGGGGGGTGCCCCCCAAACACGATGCCATGCAAAACATATACAGATATTTCAAATTAGTGCTTATTTAAAATACATTTGAAACACTAGTAGGCCTACTGCTACTAACTACAATTTTGGCACCACTAAACCAACAGCATTTCATCATTGAAAACAGAAAACTCTCTGGGTCAGACCTTTAGCTTTATGCATGCTGCGTGTCTGTTGCAACTTCAGCAACAACTGATGTTATTATTGATGCTTTACTTGACTAATAAAAGTCCTGTAACTGAAAATGGTATGGGTGCGGCTTCATCGCCTGTGGCGCGAAGCCGCCCCCATACCATTTTCTCTTGCCCCTCCAACATGTTCTCTTGCCCCCCCCAAATGGGACATGCTACATCCGCCCCTGTTCGGAACTCTTAGGAACTCGAAAGTAGCATTTTTTTTTCTGTTAAAAAGAACTGGCCTCTCTCTGTGTAAGTCACCCCTCTCTGTCTCCAGTAAAATAGTGTGTGCAGCGAGCCTATACACGCCGACTATTTCTCTATTTAGTTAGAAATGTGTCCTCTTTTTTTTCTTTGAAATTTCCCCTCTAGCATTCCCTGCACGTTTGTGTCTGCGTTCACGGCCGGGTGAAGCAGCAGAAGACGCTGTCACTGTTACACACTAGCGGCTCCCATACTGGACCGATGCAGATGGGACGCCGCTGGGGGAGACCATTCCGTTTCTCTGCAAGTGAAACTGGCAGGTAGGGGCGGATGTAACATGTCCCATTTGGGGGGCATATCAGATAACATGTTGGAGGGGCAAGAGAAAATTGTATGGGGCGGCTTCATCGCTGAATCGATGAAGTCGCACCCATACCATTTTCGGTTACAGGACTTTTATTAGTCAAGTAAAGCATCAATAATAACATCAGTTGTTGTTGAAGTTGCAACAGACACGCAGCATGCATAAAGCTAAAGGTCGGACTCAGAGAGTTTTCTGTTTTCAATGATGAAATGCTGTTGGTTTAGTGGTGACACAGCTGTAGTTAGTTAGTAGCAGCAGTAGTAGTGTTTCAAATCATTTTAAATATAAGCACTTTAATTTGAAATATCTTGGGTTGTTTTGCATGGCATCGTGTTTGGGGGGGCAGACTGGGTATGTAGGGGCATTGCCCCCCATGCCCATGCCTAGATCCGCCCCTGCTGTCAGGTGTAGAGAAGCAGCCAGCTGGTGGCTCTGGGTATCAGAAGACAGGTGCTTTGGTCTGCGGCAGTGGTTTCCAAACCCCCAGGGGTCCCAACATGATTTATTTTTTCAGGATTTCTCGGGTTGCCATGAATAATCGATTAATCGCCTTCGAAACGATTTTACCGTTAACTAATTAGCATGTGTATTTTAGAACTTAACCGTAGTTTTTGTGTAACCAAACTAAAGAGCAGTGAGCCATACTGTATTCTCCTTACAAATCTCAGTAGGACAGACACAGTAGGAAGTGCAAAGCAAAAAATAATGTCACGAACAAAGACAAATAATATCAAGAACAAAACATTATGGACCGAATATTGACTGAATTATCTTTGTTGTTAGTTAGTAACATGTCTAAAATAACCTAAATATAGTGTTAGGGTCATAGCTAAATAAATGTCATAATCCGATTAAGCGAGTAATCGTTTAAAATAATCGGCCGAGGAATCGATTATGAAAATAATTGTTAGCTGCAGCCCTAATGATTTGTGTTGATACTGCAAGAGGTATGGGGTATTTTCATGGGATTAACCAGTTGCATGAAGCATAGACTAACCAGTTTCGATGCGATCTGAAAGCCCCTGTGGGAAATCAGTGAAAGGCTGAAATCTTTGAAACAGTTGGATCAATACAAATTGTGTGTTTGCATTGTGACGAACGCATCATAACATACCAGACGGGCAGACAGACAGTGAGACAGGCTTTGAAGAGAAACACGCGGAGAGGCGTAGACGATATTCCCACCCTGTGGAGATCAAGAGATGTTCCACAACACACGTGGTCTGATCATCTTCTGCAGAGCCTTGTTACATTTGTATTTAAACTAAAGCACTGCAAATCGTATTCTGTTGCAGTTCCACCCATCACAACTCCACTCCATTGATGCGGACTGGGTTTATGTTTATTCATGCACCGTCCCTGTCACTTTAAACCATATAAATGAAGGCTGTGTTTGAACTGCGGAGCTTGGGCTCATTTTTTAAGCCTTATCTGGCAACGTTTGTACGGCTGACTCAATAAAGCATCCCTCGAGGGAGGTGACATTTCCTAACAACAATGACAGTCCTACTCTAACTCAATTATTATTCCTCTTCCTCCCCGACACCCAAAAGGTGCTCAACATATGTCACGGTACACAGTGATGGAAGCGTCCTCCTGTGTTTGGTCCTGATTTCCACCCGGACCCCGATAACCGGCGGGGATGGATGTCATCACGACGGCGTCTTAATTAGCGGCGTCTTAATTAGCCGTGCTTTTTTTGCACCATGGAAAAGTGAAGCTTTTGGTCATGCTTCAACTTCACACGCCGTTGTCAACGTTATTGTCTTCTTCACATGACATCTTAATGTAAACATGGCCGCGGAAGATATTGACAATAGGGGGTGCTGGACTTCACTATGGGGTGCTGCAAGATGCGCACACACAAAATGTGTGTGAATGCGCATTGTGCATGCACATTTTCATGCATTTACACACGGAAAAGTGGCTTTTACCTTCCTTCTCCACATGCATGAGCTAACTGACACAGGTACCTTAGCCTCTGATACAACGATAGAGCATATGTATAAGGCCTATTAACAGGAATCTGTTTTGATTAAAATAACTAGTATTTTCCTCCTCCTGTCCAAGGGGGGCTGTGTCTGAAAAAAGGGGGTGCTCAAGCCCCCCCAGCACCCCTACTTCCCTCAGCCCTGAATGTAAAATATAAATGTCTTCACAATTCATTTCCCAGTGGATCCTTGTGACCCGTGTCACTGCACGACCACACTTCTGGTTACTTAAAGGGGAATTCCACCACTTTTCAATACTTTACTATGTCATTGATTTACCTTCGAGGTGTTGGGTAAAGATGATGAAAAAGTTCCCCCATTCTGTGTTCCCAAGAAATGGAGGTCTGAAGAAAACCACTAACATGGCAAAACATCTTGATGATGATGTCATCAAGATGTTTGCCATGTTAGTGGTTTTCTTTTTTCACCATGTTAATGGATTTCTTTAGACGCTTCTTTTTTCTGAGAAAAAATAAATAAATAAAATAGGTGGAATTCCCCTTTTAACTACATTTTCTTTGAACATCATCATCCAGCAATCTTTGATTCGTAGTTTAATTCAAAATAAGAGATCGAGACAGAACAATTGTGGTCAAGGATTACCGTTGGTTCAAGATTAACTTTATTGTCCGCAAGGGAAATTTGTCTTTCACCCCATGGCTTTCAGCCATACATTAAACATAAATTACAAACAACACGAAAAACCGAGGAGTCCACATTACACAGTGCACACATAGGGCTCCGTTTTCATTACACGGTAAACACCTTATCCCAAACCCCGTATCCTTTTTTCCCCCACCATTTGGTAACATTTTTGGAATAGGTCAAAATGCCATTCTATTGACACGTTGTGAGCTTGTAGACTGGCCTTTAACTATATGTTTTGGTGTGGAATTCTCCTTTAAACATGTGTGACATCCACTGGCGTGCACAGAGAGTTTCAAGGGCAGGTGCTCAAATGTAACCAGGAGGGCAAAATTGAGTTTTGGGGGGTTAAAAACGCATAGAAAACAGCATTTCAGCATCTTTTTGCTCTTTTAAAAAGGGCATGTTGGTCCAGAGAGGGCCACTAGGGGGTGCTCAAACCCCCCTTAACGTCTATGTATGCACGCCTATGGTGATATGGCTGACAATTCATTTTTCAATTCAGTTTTAATATGGCTTGCTCATAAGAGACAGGAGTTGTCTAACTCCTATGATCTTCCCTGCTGTTTGCACCATTCTGAACAATATTTGGACCTCAGTTGCACTGAGATACCAAGAGAGATGCCATGGGGGAGACTTCATCACCCATCGCTTCGCGCCCCGTCGATGAAGCCGCCCCATACCATTTTCATTACTCAGTTACAGGTCTTATATTAGTCAAGTAAAGCATCAATAATAACATCAGTTGTTGTTGAAGTTGCAACAGACACGCAGCATGCTTAAAGCTAAAGGTCTGACTCAGAGAGTTTTCTGTTTTCAATGATGAAATGCTGTTGGTTTAGTGGTGAGACAATTGTAGTTAGTAGCAGTAGTAGTGTTTCACGTCATTTTGAATATACAGTAAGCACTTTAATTTGAAATATCTTGGGTTGTTTTGCTTGCCATCATGTTTGGTGGGGCAGTCAGGGCATTTAGGGGGGCACTGCCCCCCCATGCCCATGCCTAGATCCGCCTCTGGTCTCTCCCAACCCTGGCGTGAGCGAAACGTAATTCAAACTGCAAGAGAGTGACACACCCGATCTGCCCAGGGGCATTTTTATTCACATTAGTTTTGGTTTCCCGGGGCTATCGCCATGTGTCCTCCTTTGATCTCTCCTCCACCCCACCACCTCCTCCACCACCACCACCACCACCTCTCTGCTACACATGACATGACAGCAGGGGCGGATTGGCCATCTGGAGTACAGGGAGTTTTCCCGGTGGCCTGTGCCACCTAGTGGCCTGGGCAGTTTTTTTTTTAAGTACAGGGCAGGCCAGGGTGCCAGGCCCAGGCCAGGCAAACTAGTGTGCTCGCGCTGCTGGAGGCAGTGTTGCCAACTGCCAAGATCCAAAATGCACTAGTGGCACTTCCAAAATGCACTAGAATGCGCTAGATGCTCGCCTGGAACATACAGATCAAAATGACCATTAATCTTCTACATTCTCTAGTTGTGTAGACTAAGTTGGGCTAATTCACATGATGAATATTTTAACTCTTGAGGGTGTAAAAATGAAACCAAATGGACCCGCCAGGGTCCATTTGGTTTCATTTTTACGCTCTCAAAGAGTTACACCTGGTTAACCAGCTGCCCCACCCCCAGGGGGGCCTGGCAAAGACAAAATTGTCCCGGTGGGAAAATATGTGCCAATCCGCCCCTGTGACAGTGATATCGTCGGCGCGACCGGCGCCTCACAACGCTCAGACACTCGTCCTCCTATTGTGGGGCTGTGGGGAGGTTGATGGAGGCGGTGGTGGTGTTTGTCGGGGCAGAGGTATAGACATCTTGACAGGAATCTCCATTCAATTACAGCCTTCCTTGTAGGTTCACGCGCTGGAGCGGGGTGACGGGGCAGGGTGGACGACAGACGGGCAGAAATGAACATGCATGTGCAGAGCTGATTGATTGATTTTTTTATTGATGTTTCTGATTGAAAATTGTACTGTGACGAGGGGCGTTTTTGCCACTAGGCAGACTAGGTCCGTGGCTAAAATGCAGAGTAAATAGTGGGCACTGGTATGAAAAAGGTTGAAAACAACTGGTCTAGAACTTCGGCGTGGACATTTTATTTTCAAGGCCAATGCAGGTCAGCGCAAAAAGAGAGGGAAAAAAAAGAACAATAATTGATGAATCGTCAATTAATTGGCAGCTGCTGTATTATTATCTGCAGAATTGTACTGTAACCAGTACAGGGGCGTTTTTGCCATTAGGCAGATTAGGCAGTTGCCTGGGCCCTTTTTTTTTTTTGGGGGGGGGGGGGGGGGGGGGGGGGGGGGAGGGGGGGGGGGGGGGGGGGGGGGTGTCAGGGCGACCACCAGACATGCTTTAAAAGGATCCCAGGCTAATAATAGTACAGGCAATCTAAGGTTTAACCTCAAACAAATTGCAACAGAAACTCTTTCAACTTTTTCTGTTTCCTTAATATGTTAGGAATAACATATCAAAAGTCCTAAGAAATCCAAGTAGGGGAACATAGTGAAAAATGCTGAAATAGATGATGTCACAATTTCCGATTTTCGTCTATTTAAAAATTAGATTTATGTATGTTTTCTTAGCTTGTGTCTAAAGAAAATGTTCAATACTTTGCAGAATTACATAGAAACTATGTCTGATTCTGTGAAATGATTGTTCAAGAGTTTTTTTCATTTTTTGAAAAAGAAATTCTTAATATTAATGCATTTTGTGAGCTAAAAAATGGAGGAAATTTTCACATATAGCAGAAAATCTGAAAAAGGGTTGCAATTGGGCCAAACAAGTTGCAACATAAATCCTTTAACTTGTTTTTTGTCCTTAATATGTTAGAAATAACACATCAAAAGTCCTAAGAAATCCAAGTAGGGAACATAGTAAAAATGCTGAAATAGATGAGCTCAGAAATCCCCATTGATGTGAAATGAAAATGTTTAATACTGCAGAATTACAGAATTGCAGAATTACATAGCAACTGTGTCTGATGTAGTAAATTGATTGTCCAGGAGTTCATTTATTTATTTATTTTATTTTGGCAAAGGGAAATTCTTAATATTAATGCATTTTGCGAGAGGAAAAAGGCAAATTTCACAGACAAGAAATAATCAGAAAATGTTGCAATAAAAGATAATACTATAAACATAACTTTAACCTCACAAAACATAAATATATAATATATAAACTATTCAACATCTTTATCATCATCACTTTGAACCAGACTTGTGTTTGTGTAACACCCGGGATTCGAAACGGGGTCTCCACCGTGAAAGTCCAACATCTTAACCACTAGACCAAAAGGGACATCCCCTTGGTACGGGGCAGATACTAGACTTTGGAGGTCATCACGACAGAGGCTGTAGCCACCAGCTACACTCACCTCCCTATTGACCTCCTTCCACAGGGAAACGCGATCCGGGTCACGGGACCACTGTAACACCCGGGATTCAACTCAGGTCTCCACCGTGAAAGTCCAACATCTTAACCACTAGACCAAAGGACATCCCCTTGGTCCGGGGGCAGATACTAGACTTTGGAAGCCATCACGACAGAGGCTGTAGCCACCTTCTACACTTGCCACCCTGTGTCTTTGCAGTTTACACATGCAACAGAGCAGACAATGCTCTTGCAAGTGCACCTCAGGCTGCTGCAGTTGGTCTTGCAGGTGCATCTGAAGACCCATAGCAGTTCCTGAGCTGGAGGTATGTCTGTCTGGACAGGGATAATAACCCCATCATTATCCCATTCTTGCGGCAAGAGCACTCATGCAGTTCCCTTCCACTGCTGTACTTGATAATGTGGTACTTTGCTGCAGTGCTGTGGCTGGAGATGGCAGACTCTCTGGCTTTACAAGAGATGCTTCTTGCAAGTGCCTTCAGGCTGCTGCGGTCGGTCTTGCAGGAGACACCCTCTCATAGCAGTTCCTGAACTGGAGGTATGTCTGTCTGGAACGGGATAAGTGTAGCAGGCGGCTGCACTGATGGCGTGATGGCCTCTAAAGTTTAGTATCTGCCCCTGGACCAATGGATGTCCCTTTGGTCTGGGAGCAGAATAAAGAAATTTGGTCCCTTTGGCGTGAAAGTCCAACACTTAACCACTGTTAAGTGTTGGACTTTCAGCGGGAGACCCGAGTTCGAATCCCGGGCGTTACATAAGCACCCCATCACTCTCTTCCCATCCCCATTCTTGCGGGAAGTCTGAGGAGGGTCTTGACTCATTAAGCATTAAGATACAAGCATTTTTGTAAGAAGGTGGCATCTTTTGTGGAGCCAGAGAGTCTGCTACCTTCAGCCCACAGCAGCAAAGTACCACAGTCTCTGTGTCTACTACCAAATACAGCAGTGGAAGGGAACTGCATGATTGCTCTTGCTGCAACAACTGGGATGGGAAGAGAATGATGGGGTTCTTATCCCTGTCCAGACAGACATACCTCCAGCTCAGGAACTGCTATGGGTCTTCAGATGCACCTGCAAGACCAACTGCAGCAGCCTGACGTGCACTTGCAAGAAGCATTGACTGCTCTGTTGCATGTGTAAACTGCAAAGACACAGGGTGCGCACACACAAGTCTGGAAGTGATGATGATAATTTAACAATATACAATGTAAACACTAAAAACTGTAATACATTAGGCGTGATGACGAAGGTGTTGAATCATTTATATATTATGACAGCATTGCTTTGTAACTTTTACGTTTATGTTTATAGTATTATCTTTTATTGCAACATTTTCTGACTATATTTCTTGTCAGTGAAATTTGCCCCTTTTTCCCTCGCAAAATGCATTAATATTAAGAATTTCCTTTGCCAAAATAAAAAATAATAAAAAATAAACTCTGGACAATCATTTTACTGCACCAGACAAAGTTTCTATGTAATTCTGCAAATTATTAAACCTTTTCACTGGACACAAGCTAAGAAGACCTCCATAAATCTGTTTTAACATGGCAAAAATCGGAAATTGTGACATCATCTATTTCAGCATTTTTTACTATGTTTCCCTACTTGGATTTCTTAGGACTTTTGATATTATTTCCTAACATATTAAGGAAACAAAAACAAGTTAAAGGGTTTCTGTTGCAACTTGTTTGCCCTATTGCAACCATTTTTTTGATTTTATAATCTATACGAAATTTGTCCCTTATTAGCTCACAAAATGCATTAATATTAAGATTTTCCTTTTGCAATAAATGAAAAAAACTCTTAAACAATCATTTCACTGAATCAGACATAGTTTCTATGTAATTCTGCAAAGTATTGAACATTTTCTTTAGACACAAGCTAAAAAACATACATAAATCAAATTTTTAGATAAGCGAAAATCGGAAATTGTGACATCATCTATTTTAGCATTTTTCACTATGTTCCCCTACTTGGATTTCTTAGGACTTTTGATATGTTATTCCTAACATATTAAGGAAACAAAAATAGGTGGAAGAGTTTCTGTTGCAATTTGTTTGAGGTTACCCCCTTTTTTTCTTAGATTGCCTGTACTAATAAGCCTCATATGGATAAATACATTATACTTATCCTCTATAACTAGAATTGAACATTTAAAAGACATATAATATGTTCTTTAGGTTATTTTTTTTTATCCCTTAGGGGGTGCCATTTTACTGTGAGATACTCCCTGGAGCCCCCCTTACCAAATGGACCCGTGAGAGTCCCTTTGGTAAGGGGTGCTCCAGTGAAAATCTTGCCTGGAGATCCTAATTGCTTAGAAACGCCACTGACTGTAACAGTAGTTTGCAGAACGGGTACAAGGTAAGATAAAACCAGAAAAGGCGCTAGTATAAGACTCGTTTTCATTAGGGTGTAGGGTGACCACATGTCCTTCTTTGTGTGGGACAGTTGGTCATCTCGACTTTTTAAACTTTTTTGTCTCTTTTCCTGCCTATAGATGTGTTTTTAAGTCTATTTAAATAACCCGAGAAGTATTTCCACACTCCAGCGTATAGCCACACTACTTGTACGGTCACATGTATCCAAAATAGCCGATCTACAAGCTCAAAACGTGTCACACTGCGACCTGTGTGTTTTCCCCACCTCCTTGAGGAACCGCTGCTCTGAGGAGCACAGCTGTGGACAGTGACACTGAGTATAATGGACTATAATTATTGACTGCGTACAGTAGATGACATGTTTGTTTGACTCTAGATGTCTGTCAGATTATAGTTTGTTGCTTTGCCCTACCTGTGACGCTGTTCTCCCCTGGTTGTGTATGTGTTTATGTTGTGTTACTGTGCCCTGTGTGGTGAAACTCTAGTAACGTTTCATAATACACTGCAGGGCTTGAAACTAACACTTGCCCGCTTGCCCGGGGCAAGTAAAAAAAATGGTGGGGCAAGTGAAGACTGCTACCTGGTTGCCCGATCGGGCAATTGTGCAACTTAGTGCACTATAACACAACACAAGATAAATTTGTCTTGAAGGCAAGTCATTGCACTCTGCCTCTGTGTCTTTCCCTGCTTTCTAGCTATCCACAATTCCAGGCTGGATTTGGGAAACAAAACAGGCAAAATTAACATACACATCAAAATGACCATTAATCTACTACATTCTCTAGTTGTGTAGACTTGGGCTAATTAAGAATGAGATGATGAATTTTAACTCTTGAGAGTGTAAAAATGAAACCAAATGGACCCGCAAGGGTCCATTTGGTTTCATTTTTACACTCTCAAGAGTTACATCTGGTTTACCACTTAACTGGGGACCACCTGGAACCTGGGGGGCAAGTGACCATGACCTTAGGGCAAGTAGAACCTGACTTGCACTTGCCCGATGGGCAAATGCCTCGGAGACCTTAGTGTCAACCCCTGCACTGGTGTTTAGGGGTGTGCTGAAATATCGTTATCGTGATAATATCGTATACTACCTCCCGCAATATATATCGTATATTCCTCAGCAAATATTGTGATATTTGCTGAGGGATAATTCTGTGAGGAAAAACGCGTCGCAGGACTAAAATGTTAACGGACTTCTATAGCTGCTTCATTCCCGAAAACAAACACACGATAAAAACAAAAAAGCCTGGTATGAGAATCAGTTGAGACAAATAAAAGCTAAGATTAATACCTGAGGAAATACATTAGTAAGTTTTGATTTTTGCCTTTTAGTTTTTTTATTCATTCATTTATTGTTTTTTTGTTTTTGTTTTCCAGCTGCAGTTACAGTATCATGATATATCATTGATGAATTTCATGCAATATATCACAAATATCGCTGCATATCAAATATCATGATATATTCATTATTGAAGGCCTAATACATCGTATTTCCAATTTCGTCCCAGCCCTACTGGTGTTCTCCCGCTTGCTCATTTTGTTCACCTGTACACCAGCGGTTTTCAAACGTTTTCATACCAGGGCCCCACTATTTGTTCTGCATTTTAGCCACGGACCACCATTTGATGCTAGTTGAGTTTAGTCTCTCAGACCCGAAGACTAAGCATTTTCAAGTTTGTGTCCGCAATGTAGGAGAGAGAACTGGCAAAACGTTGGTCAAAATAAGTTCTTCTACCCTTTCCTACATTCAGATGTTTAAATATAATTTAACTCTTCACCATTTGGTTGCATTTTACGATCTCAAGAGTTACATGTCTATATGGGTCCATTTGGTTAACAACTGTCCCTGGACAGTTTAAATCCTCTCAATCCTCTCACACTTAAGGTACAAGGCAGTGACGGTGACACAGGGTCACCGGTATAGACAGTATAGACAAATTGAGGGTGGTGGGGGCTTTTAAGCACTGCTAAGTGCTCTTTGGGAGCAATTCAGAATGAGGCTAGGGAATCACATTTATTAACCGCTGTCGGTGCGACGTTCCACATTGTAGGGACGAGGGAAATCAACCCCTCGTTTGAGCCAAGTCTGTGGCTGAACATGGATTATTTGTTGATCTGTCCCAGGCAGTCCGAGGCCCAACTGAGGGGGGCATGTCTTTTGAAGTTGCAAAAGACACGCAGCATGCATAAAGCTAAAGGTTTTCAATGATGAAATGCTGTTGGTTTAGTGGTGCCACAACTGTAGGTAGTTAGTAGCAGCAGTAGTGTTTCAAATCATTTTAAATATAAGCACTTTAATTTGAAATATCTTGGGTTGTTTTGCATGCCATCGTGTTTGGTGCATGGGGCAGACTGGGCATTTAGGGGGGCATTGCCCTCCCCATGCCCATGCCTAGATCCACCCCTGAGTGTGTTCTGGACCAGCGCAGCAGTCCAGCGCCTCCTCATTAGGGTTGCAAACGATTAATCATAATCAAATTGATTATTCAATTAGTTGTCAACTAAATTCATTAATCGCCTAATCGCACTGTTCTCACTAATCACTGGAGGTTTTGCAATTCATCATTGGGTGTTTTCACACGTAACCATAGTGTTTTCAGAGTTAATTGTAACTAAAGAGGAATTACAGTCTGCTGATCGTTGCACAGTATGACACATAATGATTATAGCATCAAGAACAGAACATAATGGCTTTAACATTCATTTGCAAACCTCTATGAGTTCAGAAGAGTATACTGTCCCTTTTACACCAGGGGTTTTCAAACTTTTTCATCCCAGGGCCCACCATTTATTCAGCATTTGAGCCACGGACCACCATTTGATGACATTTTAGCCCCAAAGGCCTAAAACTAAAAAAAATATTTTGGTTTTGTTCACAATTCCAGGCTGGATTTTGCAAACAAAACAGTGTAGACTCCTTAATTAAATGGTGCTAATTCAGATGATGAATATTTTAACTCTTGAGAGTGTGAAAATGAAACCAAATGGACCCGCAAGGGTCCATTTGGTTTTCATTTTTACATTCTCAAGAGTTACATCTGGTTAACC
>CM076984.1:5339873-5357861 GCA_039105355.1 Benthosema pterotum
TTCTCCTACCAAACTACAATGTATTGCACACATCTCACTATGCACAACGCCTCCAGCACCTATGTCCACACAGCATAGGCTATATTACATCCACGTTAACTGTCATATTTACTGTACACTGGCCATTTTTATGAAAATCATATTTGTGCAAGCTTCACTCCCCAACTAAAAATAATGGCTCCCGGACTCCTGTGACATCAAAATCGTCACCATGTTGGAGCACACTGTTCACACATATAGCGAGTCCTGTGTGGCTGTTAATGGTCACCGGTCACTGGAGTCACCACCAGTATGGTGGCGACTATGTTCTACCCCTGTAGGCAAATGTACGTCACCCGAAGGGTGACAGACAGGGGTGAAACATAGTCACCACCATAGTGGTGGAGACCATGTTCAATTCATGCAGCAATACAACAAAACAGTTAAAACAATGTTCACTTCACGGAGCCAGTCCAATAAAGGCAATAAACACCAGTTGGACGGAAGGTATTGCAGTGTATGGCTCATGTCTAGTATCACTAAATGACGTGTGTATGCGCACACACTTCCAGTTAGGCCATTCTGACATTTAGCTCTGTATAACTCTTAAATCTAGGTGCTTGGATGGAGCGTACTGCCAATCTCCATGAGAACTAGATCAGCAACTCGGTAGAGGGCAAACTGGCACGTTGCAAACAAGCAGGCCACGGCCTACTTGTGCATAAGCGGAGCGAGCGAGCAGAGAGTCGAGTACCCCGACACCTCCGGGAGATCATACTCTCGCCGAGACTTAAGGCCCTGATACACTAGCAATATTTTGATCAATATCAACTAGCAATGTCAACATCAACGGGCAACATGAGACACATGGCAACAGGCAACACAACAGGCTTTTTTTCTGAGAGTGTACAAATGGAACCAAGTGGACCCCTAGGGTCCATTTGGTTCACTCTCAGGAAAAAAGAAGCCTTAGTTTGCACTGAATCATTTTCACCCAACTGCCACCCAACTCAAAATGTTCATTTAGCGAAATAGAAGTTAGAAAATCCTCGTCTTTGTCCACCGCAGTGAAGCAGCAGCAGCAGCAGCAGCAGCCATGGTTTCAGTAAAGTTTATCAGTGGGAGTCTAGGAGAAAGGATCAGGTGACGCCAAGGAGGGCTGTGGTTGGAGGATTCCGAAATGTTGACCAGTAGAGGGCGCTGATTATCTGACTTTTCTGAACAACCAGGAGTTGATCATTTTCTATAGAAAGGTGCAAAGGCAACGTTGATAGTTGACGTTGCTTGGTGTATCAGGGCCCTTAAAGGGGACTCACTTACCAAAAGCGATTTCGCCCCTCTTCCACCTGTCGCCCATGAAGACGAGAAAGGTCAGGAAGCCGACGGAGCCCACCAGGCCGATGAAGGGCCACAGGGCCTCCGTGGGCAGCGGGGGCGGCACCGGGGCCTCGGTCTTGGCGGTCTTGGCGGTG
Source organism: Benthosema pterotum (assembly GCA_039105355.1). Classification (NCBI taxonomy): domain Eukaryota; kingdom Metazoa; phylum Chordata; class Actinopteri; order Myctophiformes; family Myctophidae; genus Benthosema; species Benthosema pterotum. The sequence goes on from CM076984.1 coordinate 5,341,325, forward strand.
GTGGTGGCGGGGGCCTCGGTCTGGCCGGCGCAGCTGCACAGGCTCCAGTTACACAAGATGAAGACGAGGACGGCCCAGCATTGTAGCTTCATCGCGAATAAAGCACTCCGCCAGGGCGTGCAATTTGACAGGCGGATTCACAAAGATGAATCAAAAGCGCAAAAACAATGTGTTGCTCCCCTTGGATGTGTCTCCTTTATACTATTTGGGGATTGCTCTATCTTGTCGTCACGGTGAAGTCACAAGGACTAACAGCGGCCAGGGCCGGTCGGTCTAGGCATGAGGGGGGGCAATGCCCCCCTAAATGCCTTGACTGCCCCACCAACCATGATGGCCTGCAAAACAACCCAAATTTCGCGCACGAGTTTGCCACGGCCTACATGTTTGCAAAGTGCAAGTAAGTGCCCGATCTCGTTGAAAACAATGTACTTCCTACTCCAACTAGTCCGCTCTTCAAGGCTATTTTCTGTACCCTCAACGTCGCAACGCTTTCACTATGTGGCTCTTCTCAAGAGTAAAGCCGTGCCCCAAAATATGGGAGTCCAAGGAAGTGAGGTGGTTGCATATACTGTATATATATATATATATATATATATATATAATATATATATATATATATATATATATATATATATATATATATATATATCTTAACACCATAAGTTCACACACTAGGAAAGTGTGTTAAAGATTTCACATAAATTGCAGATTTTGGATGCAATAGGAGGAAACATCAAACAGAAGTCTTGACTGTAGAGATGCTGTGTAACGCCGTGCAGAATTTGGAGACAGAATCTGTCCCCAGAATTTGGGGACAGATTTTGTCCCCAAATGTCCCCAAACCCCCAGGGGTGGTGCATGCAACGTTTCTTGCAACATTTCTTCCAGATGGTTCCATTTATAGGTAAAAAGCTGGCTCATGGTGGCACTATAACAGGCCGTTCTAGAACATTGTGGGGCAGAGGTTCATCGTTGGCATCCAGGGAGTGCACGTGCAAAGTTTTGGCGTGGATCGGACAAATGGTGTGGGAGATTAGCTCTTAACAGGCGGACAGATGGACACTCTTCTCTCCCCCATGCCTTCGTCGTTCCTTGCTTTATCAGCACTACTCTACCCACAATGCACTGCGCCAGCCATCGTTCACCAAGTGATTCCAGGGTGACGGCAGGCTGCCTGTCTGTGGCGCGGCAGCCATCACTCATATCTATAACATCATCTAATTAAAAGACATCAGTCCTCGCCCCAGACAGCTCTCTCTCTCTCTCTGCTGTTTCAGTTCAAATTGATTCTACCTTCCTCCTCCAAATGTATGCAAGGCAGGAGGCCAATGAATAATGCATGTCCATTACAACTCTTATCTCCTGCGGTGACGGGCAGTGTGTCGCGCGCTTTGAATATTCCACAAAGGTACCAGAGAGCTCCTTATTAGTGAAGTATTAATGGGTGAATGTCTTGCAAAAACCTATGTAAAGCGCCTTGGATAAAGGCACTATATAAATGACCCATTTACAGACAGTGAATGGATGAACTATATCGTGTTGAATTCCAACTTGTTAAGTCGACCATACATACTGTATATACTTGTGCACGAGCAGAGTGCACAAGTACTCCCAACTCTAAACAGTACAAGCTTTTCAATTTAGTACCTGTCTGAATTAGGGATGTGCAATATAATCGGTAACATAATCAGAATCGGCCATATCAGCCATAAAAATGCTGTATCGGAATTGTTTCAAAACGATAGGCCTACAGACGGGGGACTTTGATTGGCTGGTTTGGGTGATGACGTAATTGGGAGCTCAATTAACATCATCACCCATGGAGAAGAGTTGGGCGAGGAGCACGAGGAGAGCTTGGGGAAACGGATATTGAAAAGATTGGATTGGATGGTAGTTTGGTAGGCCACAGCCTACTTGTGTACAACGCACAAGTATGAAATGTGTGCAAGTTGGCCCTCAACAGTTCTAAGGGCCCTGATACACCTAGCAATGTTTTGAGCAACATCAACAAGCAACGTCAACTATCAACGTTGACTTTTCACCTTTCTATAGAAAATGATCAACTCCTGGTTGTTCAGAAAAGTCCTCTACTGGTCAACATTTCAGAATCCTCCAATCACAGTCCTCCTTGGTGTCACCTGATCCTTTCTCCTAGACTCCCACAGATAAGCTTTTCTGAAACCATGGCTGCTGCTGCTTCACGGCGGTGGACAAAAACAGGGATTTTGTAACTTTTATTTCGCTAAATTAACATTTTGAGTTGGGTGGCAGTTGGGTGAAAATGATTCAATGCAAACTAAGGCTTCTTTTTTTCTGAGAGGGTACAAATGGAACCAAATGGACCCACTAGGGTCCATTTGGTTCACATTTGTACACTCTCAGGAAAAAATGAAAATGGGTGGAATTCCCCTTTTAATGGGAGGTGTTGCCTGTTGCCATGTGTCTCATCATGTTGCCATTGATGTTGACATTGCTAGTTGATATTGATCAAAATATTGCTAGTGTAGCAGGGCCTTAATACAATGTCTATTCCATGATTTGGCTGGGACTTGTCAGACTGAGGCGTTTGCATCTAACTTGTGTGACCAGTGACACTGAACATATTACATTATTTATAAAGGGTTTTGGAAACTAGATTGGTTACATCATCATCATCAATACGATGAAGGCCCACCACCTGTGATCCCTGATTATATTTTGCATGCTCCTTACTAATACTTCCAGTAGGTATGCAAGACGTCTCTTCATTTGCCACCATCAATAGCCAGTAGATCTTTTTTAAAACAATGTTTTATCATATAGGAAAGCTATTGGTGGAGAGGTTTGTCTATCACATGTTATGCTTAGCTGTGATTGGACCATAGCAGTTTGGGGAGGGGCTTACCTAAAGTTGTATTAGGGACATGCATACCATACATACCATACATGCTATTTTTTTTTTACCCTATAGGCCTACCTACATAACCTAACTGTATGTCTTCTCCACTAACCGCTCCATAACACTTGAGCCTAGTTTTCATTTGTAGACAAAATTGTCAATAGATTTAGTCTTACTTCATCAATCGTGGCTTTTTTTATTTACATTTTGTCAGTGACAAAAGGTAGTCTCTTAGCCCTGTTAATTCTATGTTCTATCTTCTACAGTATGTGAGTCAGAGGTCTCCTACACAAATATAGATATAGGCATCGTGATATCTGACCTGTACAATACACATACCGGTATACGTATGTTCAAAACAAGTGCATGTCAATAAAGTGGTTGATTCTGAGTGTGAGTTATGTTAATCCTATGTATCCCTCGGGCGAAACACGCAGGAGACGGTATAGGGCGTAAACAAGCAGATTGAATATTCATTGTTATGGTACTTTCTGAAGTACAGTACATCTCTGTCAGATGCTGAACGTTGTTCACACTGTTGTACTTCAACAGACTGAACTCCTGCTTTGTGATTTTCAACGGAGAATCGGTCGGACATTTTACTATCAGTCGCGGCCGATGGACCATCGCTACTGACCCTGACCTCTAACCCTAAACGTAACCTCAGTAAAACCTATGCCTAACCTTACCCCCCGACCGATGGGATGCCTGCCACGATGGATAGGATAACTGCCGCGACAGACAGAAACCCTGCCGTGACCGAAAAAGGCCGCCAGGTTTGGCGACCGATAACCCTGGGTCATGACTGTTACTGTCGGTTGGGACTCATTTACTATAGGTCAGAACTCATTTACTTTCAGCCGCGACTCATTCACTATCTGCCACGGCCGTCTGCCACAGTTGCAAGTTGATCAAACCCTTCCTAGCAGTTTATTTAAGCCCGCAATGGCTGAGGGCACAAAGATCCTGCTAAAACTGAGCCTTTTCCATGGCAAGGTCCTGTATCTTTGCCCAGATGGCATGACATTAAAAAAGCAATAGAGAGAATGATCGGTCATTCTTGTTGTGTGTGTGTGTGTTTGTCGTTCGAGATTCTACCTAGTATAAATTAATATCAAGGCACTTAACAATCCTCGCAGAGCTTGACGCCATCTCCAAGGGTGTATCTAAATAATGACATATCGTGTGTAGATCCCTCTTCTCTCTACATTGGTGGTCCATCGCCCCGCAGGTGGACTTTCTGAGCAATTGGTGAACAGGAGGCACCTGGATGGGGGTAAAGTATCTGCCCAGCCGCTGTGGAGACAGGATTGATTCCTTCACATGCATGGCCTCCAGCTTTGGCCAGGTGGCGCTCTGCCAGCAGGCAGCCGATCGCTGTGTTGTGGCGGGTGGGAAGCTCCCAGGCACCCAAAGATTATTATGGGTTAAAACGGCACAATGCAATAAATATACTGTACTTGAACCTGTTCTGAACTGAAAGATTATTCAAAGGCTTGCGCCACATTTTCACCACTTTCAAAAATATCAGACCTGTAAGCTCACAGTGTGAGCTTACAGGGCTGATATTTTTCAATAACTAGAGTAATGCCAATGATGATAAGTAATGCTAATAATACTAACTAATGCTAATAATTACTATTATTAGAATTTTAATAATGCTAATAAAGCTAAGTAAGTAATGCCGGCAATGCTAAGTATTGCTAATGCTAAGGGCGCGTTCGGAAATTGCGCACTGAGTACACTGAGCGATGCAAACTAATAGGCGAGTGCGCTCCGGTGTGGTATTTCCGAACGTGCCCTACGTAAGTAAGGCTTATGCTAAGCAATGCTAATGCTAAGTATTGTTCATAATGCTAAGAAATGCTAATAATGTTAAGTACTTATTTTTATGCTTTTGGAGGTCTGGCTGTCTCTATTCTCCGTTTGTCGTGTAACCAGTAAATGCATCATCTATGCCTACACTGGCCTTCGTCCATCAGTGCGAAGAATCTTAGTTTCAGGTCATTTAATGGTCATTTAATGGTCCCTTCCAGGCAAGCATCTAGCACATTTTAGTGCATTTTGGATTTTGGCAGTTGGCAACACTGACCACAGATGAGGTCCTTAAAGTGTGAAAGCACGTATTTTATTCATTCCGCTGGTGCTTTAAGATCGCCATGCAGTGTGTGTTCTTCCTCCTGCTGTTTTTGTTGTTGTTGTTGTTGTTATGTTCGTGTTTGCCCCCCCCCCCCTGCCTCTACGGCAGCGCCAGCGGCCTCTGCTATTAGTTCTGTTCCCCATGGGGGGCTGTTATTGTAGATCTAGCTCCCTGCTCTTGGTTGTCTAATTGTGACGAGCAGGGAGAAAAAATAAAAATACAACAAAAAATCATATCCACACTTATCTGCACAATTATCTGCAAATTCTCTCACTGTATATATAAGTGTATATGCTATATATTAGAGCTGTCCGTTGATTAAAATATTTAATCGCAATTAATCGCATGATTGCCCATGGTTAATCCTTGATTAATTGCATACTTTTTATTGGTTCTAAATATACCTTGAATGTTGCATACTTTTTATTGGTTCAAATTTTACCTTGAATGTTAAGGTACATTTTGACTGTTAATGTTGCGTATTTTCAATATTTTTCATATCAAAGTCCATTATTTATTCCGCATCTGAGCCACAGACCACCATTTGTTGAAATTCATTTAAACTTCCAGATCTAAATTAAAGAATTTGTCCACAATTCCAAGCTGTATTGATGTTGGTACCATTAGTAGCGAACATGTGAATTTTGTAGAATGTTTTCTACATTCTATAATTGTCAATTATTCACCTGCATTTGGCGAAATTGAACAAAAATGAACAAAAATTGAACAAAATGGACCCACTTGGCTTTTGTCAATGAATCGAGTTAACTCATGGCTCAGTCAACTCGTGATTAACTAGTTCAGGGGTTTCAACCTTTTTCATCTCAGGGACCACCATTTATTCAGCATTTGAGCCACGGACCACTATTTGATTACATTTTCACACCAAAGATCTAAAATTAAAGAAGAAATTATTTTGATTTTGTCCACAATTCCAGACTGTTTTTGCCAACAAAACATTGTAAGCTCCTTAATTAAGTGGTGCTAATTCAGATGATGAATATTTTAACTCTTGAGAGTGTAAAAATGAAACCAAATGGACCCGCAAGGGTCCATTTGGTTTCATTTTTACGTTCTCAAGAGTTACATCTGGTAAACAACTTAGCTGGGGACCACCTGGAACCCTCTCAAGGACCACTGGTGGTCCCCGGACCACGTGTTGAAAACCCCTGAACTAGTTAATGCTGACAGCCTTACTATGTGGGTGCGTACGTGTGTGCGTGTGCATACACTATGGTTCAATCCATTTGTAAGTTCTCCGACTGCACTATCCAACAGAGTTAGGGCATTTTATCAGATATTTGACCAATCTGGGAACTAAATGCTACCAAGAAATATCTTCACCGATGTGTTTCTAATGTTGTGTAATAACAAAAAATCTTGAAATTCTACCTGTGGAGAAACCTCATTAACAACAGGTCAGGGTACCATTCACTAACCTATAGAAGGCAAACATGCAAAATGTCATCGTGTGTTATGTAGCATGCGTTATGTTTAACCAGGTGGTTTTTATGATGCTGAATTCAATCCGAGCATTCGTTTTGAAGAAGTTTTTATCCCAATGAGTTGTTTTCTGAGAAAAATGAATGGTTGGCCAAGTTATACACACCCCCTAGTTAGACCTACCACATGCTACATGAAGCATGAGGACACTTTGCATTTTGGGCCTTCTATAGGTTGTGACTAGTACCCACACTTTGACCTGTTTTTTTTTTTTTATGAGCTTTCCCATGGGTGTTGAATTCCAACATTTTAGCACATGTTATTAGACGACATTAGAAACACAGTGGTTCTTGGTACCAATATGCTTTCCAGATTTTCATAACCTTCTCTTACTAAGGGGAATTAACAATGACTGCATAGTGGCGAACAAAACGAAATATACGCAAACGGAAGTACGCAAATGTGCTCTACTTTGATCCTTCAACTCTGTTTTCATGACACATCCTCACTCAGCTCCCACAGAGCCGTAGTGCCGCTGGGTTACAGTAAAAAGAGGATATTAAAGTGATTAGAAAGTCGGCCATGGGCAGACACACCAGCTGTTTAAACCAGCTACGGACCCCTTTGAGCTAAATGAACTGAGACATATCGCTGATGGGAAAAAAAAGGCCCGGTTAATGTATGTTTAGAAAGTAGCTTCTGCCATGTGCCAAATTATCGCCCCATCTGAAAGGTAATGGAACATTAGCCAGCCAGTCAGTCACACGGAAACCATCTTTTACAATTAACAGTCGCAATCATGGCCCTACTGGACGCTATAGCTGCCTCTAAGAGGGTCTGTGTGTTTGTGAGATTTGTCCCAGAGCGATAGTCTATAGGAAAAACGCTGGCCCCACCAGCGACACATTTTCTGGTAAGCCACGGCATGTTTTCTAGTTGCTTGCAAGAGCAGTGCGAGTGCAAGTTAAGCAATCGGTTCACGGTCGTCGATCGTCTGTCGTCTGGTTGGGTGGGGAAGTAATGGTGACGTATTTGAGAGATCTTTGCAGCTTGGACCTTAAGTTACAAGATGTCCATGGTCTTCAGGAGAATCCCTGGGGGGCAGGAGTGCGGGAAATGCAATCTGTTTGTGGTTGTTGACCATAGTTGACCAGTCGTTATAGCTGATGTCTTGTAAGGGATTTTTTCAGGGATAATAGTCGCAATTTACAAGTATTGTCATAAATGTAATACTAGAACGACACGGACAGAATGTATTTTTGCATGATAAGTGTTTGTTTTAGTTTCTGTTTTGGGCCGCTCGCTCTGCTCATGCACAAGTAGGCCATGGCCACTCTACCAAGTGCTCATCTAGTTTTGGAAATTGAACCTTGCTGGGGAAAAAAAAAAAAACAGTTGTCCTTTAAGAAGTGCAGTTTTTCTCTTGGACCGGTCTCTGTAGAGACTGCTGGTGGGATACCATACCGATTCAGCAGTTACCTGACCTCAGGACAGAGTTAACCTGCCAAGGCCTATTCAAATGAATTATGCATAGAGCATCCGTCTTCGGCTTTATTGATATGCATAGAATATTGTGTAGCCCTCAGTCAAAGCAGCCACACAGAAAGAAAATATCTTATTTTAGGACTGCTGGCTCTTGGCATGCGGCTCCGGGCAAAGTGCCCCAAATCACCTTGCGGGGCACAGCGGCCTCCTTTGAACTCAATTGATTGCGGAGAGATTTAATATCTGGAATTAATACGGAGAGGTCAAGTTGTTGCGTGCCCGAGAGAGAGAGAGAGAGTAAGGCAGCACATTTCAAGGCGAGTAGCTTATTACTTCAAGTGTTGACTGCAAACATGTTTGTCTGTCTATCCTACACTTAGAAATTCAGCAAGTTGTGAAAAAAATCACCAACTCTTATGTAACTCTAAATAAGTGTTTTTTTCGGGTCAGCCTGTGTCCTCATTCCTCCCCCTTGTGACATACGGTATCGCTGCTGTCAGTGCGGCCGGTTGTTGTCGGCGTCGAGAAGCGCTTGAATACTGTCTGTTACGACCCTGAGGTCGTAATTTTTCATTTTATGCCTGGGATGTGATCTACTGTGTGCGCTGCATGTACACGTCTCTCTCTCTCTCTCATGCAACGTGAGATAGCAGGGAGAAATTCACAGCCCTAGTTTTCAATCTTGCAGGCACCTCAAATACATATCTTCCTGTCAATCCAAACACAAGACAATTAACAATCTAAACCTGTCCCTGTCAGTCTCTGGCACACACATAACCCCGATATGAACCACCACAGACACCATGATTATAGGCACAATGAATCCTCTGCTCTACCACAACCTCCACGTCACATCAAGGCAGAAGACGACATAAAGAGTTTTTTGGGGGGGGCTAGACAAAATAATGACTATCTGCACCAGTGGGTTTATATAGGCGTGTCAGATCTGCCTGCCACACGTCAAAGTGTCTCTACTTAAAACCGATTTGCACCTGGCACCAGATTCTACAAAAATGTCTTCCAAATCATAACGGCTTTCTAAAAAAAATGTTTCTGTGTCAGAGATGCTCAGGACCACCGGAATGATCTGTATTTGGCTGCTCAACACAAGCCGAAGTATAAATACCTCAACTTATACTTAAGTACATGCACTTTAGTTACTTTAATTTTCCCAGCGCCGATAATGAAGCTTTCAAAAATGCTGGAGGCAGTGGGGTTTGATGAGGTGTCTTGTATTGATGTCATGTCTCCATTAAGAGGCAGACAGAGCCACTTGATGAAAACATGTCGCAGCCAGAGACAGTCTGATGGCGGCTCAAACCAAGGAACGCAGTGAAAGGGTGGATTGGCACATATTTTCCCACCGGGACAATTTTGCCTTTGCCAGGCCACCCTAGGGGGAGTAGCTGGTTAACCAGATGTAACTCTTTGAGAGCGCAAAAATGAAACCAAATGGACCCTTGAGGGCCCATTTGGTTTCATTTTTACACCCTCAAGAGTTAAAATATTCATCATGTGAATTAGGCCAACTTAATTTACACAACTAGAGAATGTAGAAGATTAATGGTCATTTTGAAATGTATGTTCCAGGCGAGCATCTAGCACATTCTAGTGCATTTTGGAAGTGCCACTAGTGCATTTCGGATCATGGCAGTTGGATCATGGCAAAAAAAAAAAAAAAAACTGTCCAGCCCACTACTTGGCACAGGCCACCGGGAAAACTCCCTGTACTCCAGATGGCCTATCCGCCCCTGAACCCAGTGAAAGGAAGGGGCATGAGTAGGATCACTGGACGCTGGAGATGTACCATGAAGCATGACATGTGTAGCAAAACCTCAGCCTGTCTATGACAGGGGCAGATCTAGGCATGGGCATGCCCTGACTGCCCCGCCAAACATGATGACATGCGATACAACCCAAGATACTTCAAGTTAAAGTGCTTATATTTAAAATGATTTGAAACACTATTACTGCTACTAACTTACTACAAATGTCGCACCACTAAACCAACAGCATTTCATCATTGAAAACAGAAAACTCTCTGAGTCAGACCTTTAGCTTTATGCATGCTGCGTGTCTGTTGCAACTTCAACAACAACTGATGTTATTATTGATGCTTATACTTGCCTAATAAAAGTCCTGTAACCGAAAATGACATGGGGGTGGCTTCATCGCCCGTGGTGCGAACACGGCTTCGGTGACGCTTACTATCCACTCACGGATAGTAAGGTTCACAATTTACATTGACCAAACAATAGTATGTCGCTCGAAATGCAATTTTTCACAAGTCAACGTGGTTAATGTCATTCTGCGGATAAGCCAGGGGGACGCCGCGTCTAGTCGGCACCACGCGCTGGGCTTCCTGCAGTGGAAATGTCATTCCGCTGCAGGAGAGAGACGGCCGTGTGTGCTGCAACGTGACACTCATCATCAGTTAGTGGTGTTTTGACAAGGCCTGGTGCCTGGCCTGCTGCCTGCGCACATACCATCAGCACAATGAATGAAAGATAAATGGCTCGAGGGTGTGTGTGTGTGTGTGTGTGTGGGGGGGGGGGGGGGGGTTGAAGGTCGGCCGTCAACGGAACGTGAGCGCACACACATGTGAATGCAGATATGTATGCCGGCACTGTAGCTGACAAACACGCGTGAACCTAATGAAAACAAACGGAAAACACAGGGGCGTTCCCTCGCGCACACGCGCACACACACTAAATCTCTCTCAACCTCCATCCATATTGCAAGTGGGAATGTTTAGGTATTTTATTCGAATACATGTTTTCCGATGAGACTGTCCTGTCTCAAATAGTCATTTGAGCGTGATTTCCACCCATTTTCAACCATTAATGGACTGTGTGGCCTATACACACTGAGGAATAAAAAGCTGCTAAAAGAAAAATCAACACAGTGAAACACAACCTGATGATGTCATCAAGTTGTGTGTCACCGTGTCAATCATTTTTTTCAGAGCTCCAATTCCAGGGGCGGATGTAAAATGTCGCATTTGGGGGGGGGGTACAAGAGAACATGTTGGAGGGGCAAGAGAAAATGGTCGCTTCGCCAGTGTCGTTTCGCGCCACGGGCGATGAAGCCGCACCCCATACCATTTTCAGTTACAGCACTTTCATTACGCAATTAAGCATCAATACTGTAATAGCATAAGTTGTTGTTGAAGTTGCAACAGACACGCAGCATGCATAAAGCTAAAGGTCTGACTCAGAGAGTTTTCTGTTTTCAATGATGAAATGCTGTTGGTTTAGTGGTGACCACAGCTGTAGTTAGTAGCAGTAGTAGTGTTTCAAATCATTTTAAATGTAAGCACTTTAATTTGAAATATCTTCGGTTGTTTTGCATGGCATCGTGTTTGGGGCGGCAGACTGGGTATTTAGGGGGGCATTGCCCCCCCCCCCCATGCCCATGCCTAGATCCGCCCCTGTCGATTTCTAGGAAACACAGAATTGGGGGGGGGGGCTTTTTATCACGTCCACACAGCATCGCTAAGGTACATTATTGACAGAAAATTGTTGAAATGGGTGGAAATTCACCTTTAATTGAGCACTTTAATTTGAAATATCTTGGGTTATTTTGCATGGCATCATGTTTGTGGGGGGGGGGGGGGGGGGGGGGGACTGGGTATTTAGTGGGGCATGGCCCCCCCACCCCCCATGCCTAGATCCGCCCCTGAGTTTGGTATACTGTATCTGCTACCGAGCTGAATCCTGGACCCTTATAGATCTGTAACTCTTAAGAAGGGTTGATGGGTCCATGATACCAATTGGACCCTTACGGGTCCATTTGGTATCATGTTTCGCCCTCAAGAGTTAAATCATATGCAAACATCTGAATGACTTAAATTTCAAGAATGTACGCATTTAAAAAATGTAGAAGAATTGTTATTTTAACGAACGTTTTGGCAGTTATACTCCTAAATTGTGGATCAAAACTTGAAAATCCTTAGTTTTGGGTCTTAGAAACTAAACTCAACATCAAATGGTGATTCTCTGTGGCTAAAATGCAGAAAAAATAGTGGGCCCTGCTATGAAATGGGTTGAAAAACACAGATACAGTATATACTGCATATATAGTGTGGTGTCTTGCTCGTTTTGCTATGTTTGTCTTCCTAGACATCCATTCGCAGTGTTGCCAACGGCCAAAATCCAAAATGCACTAGAATGTGCTAGATGCTCGCCTGGAACATACAGATCAAAATGACCATTAATCTTCTACATTCTCTAGTTGTGTAGAGTCTACACATATTCATCATGTGAATTAGCCCAACTTAGTCTACACTGTAGACTAAGTGGGCTAATTCACATGATGAATATTTTAACTCTTGAGGGTGTAAAAATGAAACCAAATGGACCCACAAGGGTCCATTTGGTTTCATTTTTACGCTCTCAAAGAGTTACATCTGGTTAACCAGCTGTCCATCATTTAGCCTGGGGACCACTGGTTGAAAACCACTATCATAGGAGGAAAAACGGTGAAAAATGAGGGTTTTATCTCTGGTGCCTGTCAATCAATTTCGCCCCAACTCACCAGTAAAAAAAGCACTCGATTTTCCGCCAGGAGTTTTTCACTAATTTTGGCGCTAGGGGGGGTCTGAAAAAAAGCTAAATATAGTGACAAATGCGCCAAGTTGGCAACACTGTCCATTCATTACATTACATGCTGTCCATGTGCCCATGCTGTGCGGCGTGGTGGAGACTGGCAGGCAATCACCCGCAGCATGTCTGCTTATCAACACAACCACAGGGCAATGACGTGCATGGCATGGAATACATTATTTTACTCACCGTTTATGGACGGTAATAAACTGACACAGAAGGTTGGAAAGCATTACGTAGTCTACTGGAAGTTACACATGGATCGAGAAATGGTGATTTATGTCAACTTTTTGACTAGGCCTAATGTTACCTATAGGCCTAATGCAGTGGTTTTCAATCTTTTTTTGATCCCAGGGCCCACTATTTATTCATCATTTGAGCCACGGAGCGGACCAGCATTTGATGTCATTTTCAGCCCCCAAAACTAAAGATTTCTTTTGTTTTTGTCCACAAGTCTACCTACAACTGGAGAATGTAGAAGATTAATGGTCATTGTGTCTGACTGCTTTGTTTCCCAAATCCAGCCTGGGATTGTGGACAATATAACAAAGGAAATCTTTAGTTTTGGGGGGCTAAAATGTCCTCAAATGGTGGTCCGTGGCATTAAAGTGGTTGAAAACCACTGCAGGAGGCTGTTGACGGAAATGGAATCGGTAGGAAAGCCGACAGGTGGATGGCGTATAGGAAGGACAGAATTGACTGCACAGTTGACTGGGTTAAAGGCCGTCTGGGACCAGGCCCCGGTCCGCCCAATCTATTTGTTGAGTATCCCTGAGCAAGACGTTTAACTGCTAAGCGCTCCCCAGGTATAGCACATGAAAGAAGACCGTAATACGTATGGGTAAATGTGTAGCAAATATCCTGATAACTGAAGGGTACACAAAGAGACGGACAGGGAGAGAACAGTGGATTACCTTTAACTGTCTTGGCTCGAGAAATTAAATGTTTGCCAGGCAGCCAGGTGAAAATTACGGCGCCCTGGAGGTGCCAATGATGTCACATGTGATCTAGCTCTATAGAATATATGGATGAACATGCTCATGTGACATCATCATCCTGCGACAGGAGCACCTCCTATTGAGTGAAAGATGCTCTATTTATGAAAGAAATAAAAAAAATGAAGGTGTTTTTATCTGCATGTTTTAAGGCAAGTATAGTGTTTTTTAAGGCATATTTGTGTTATTATGCAGGGATCCTTTTAAATTATATATATATATATATATATATATATATATATATATATATTATTATATATATATATATATATATTATATATATATATATATATATATTATATAATATATATTAATATATATATATATAAAATATATATATAAAAATTCAATATTTACAATGGCCAGTCTAGAAGCTCACAATATGTTAATAGATTGGCATGTTGAACTATTCCAAAATGTTTTTCAAAATAGTAAAAAAGGAATAAGGGTTTTGGGATAAGGGGTTTAGAGTCTAACGGAAATGGAGCCCTGAATGTCTGAATGTCAGTAGCGCTATGTGGCTGGCTGGCTTACATCACCATCGACTTCAGACAGGCTGACTATTTTCACATGTTCACAGAGGATCGTTTGACACCGGATAAGCCTCTATCTCTTGCTCAAATAGGCGAGGAAGTGAGTAAGGTGCAGAATATCATCTGGGACCATAATCATCTGGGATGTCTCCTGCTGTAGTTCCTCCTCCCCATTGATTTTTTTTTTATTCTGTGTGGAGGTAGAATGTAAGGAGAGAATATGATTATGCACGATCGATTTCATGCCCTTAGTGGTTGACAGTGGAGCCGAGAAGGTGTCGATGTAGCTGGGGAGAATCGAAAAAACATGGCGTTAATATGATGAATATAGCACTTTATAGCAATTTCTCAGATCAAAGATGTTAAAGCTATCATTTTTACCTTTCTTACCGAAGAAAGGAAAAATAAAAATGCAATCATCCAAAAAAATTGCAATCATCCAATCTACTATGAAGTGATTACCAACCGGTTCCTACTTTGGCACGTTTTTTAATCCTATACCTGACAACCAAAGCACAGAAAAAAATATTAACTAAAACTAAATATTTTCACCGAAATAAAAATGAAATAAAAACTTGCAAACCCGCTCTAAAAACTAACTAAAACTAACTGAATTAGAAAATAAAATGTTAAAAACTAAACTCAAATGAAAAACCCATAACTATAATAACCCTGCTTCGCATTGCATTGTCAGAGTAAGCAGCCAATAGGACGTCACGTTGCATCGTCAGAGTATGCAGCCAATAGGACTTCACATTGCATCATCAGAGTATGCAGCCAATAGGACTTCACGTTGCATCATCAGAGTATGCAGCCAATAGGACTTCACGTTGCATCATCAGAGTATGCAGCCAATAGGACTTCACGTTGCATTGTTGCGTCAAATGCCGTTCTCCCACTGGCTTTGGCACAACCAATCATGAAAAATTATAGGCTATATTTACTATGGTCGCTAGTATAGGTACATTAACATGTAGTCCAGGCACTGTTCAAGCCCCTGGAAAAGCCCAAAAAAAGTACCATATGAATGAGAATGGTAGGAGAAGATTGGAGTTTTAAAAGATGTAAAGATGGAAGCAAGGAACAGCAGAGTGGCTGCAGCATCCATCCTGATACTTGGAAATCACTACCGTATAATCACTGTTCAAATCTGGCCGTGTTTTAGAAAACCTTCGATGGCCTATAACAAGGTGGAGAGGTGGATGTAACATTCCAAATTGGGGGGGGGGGGGGGGGCTGGAGAAAATGGTATGGGGGCGGCTTCATCACCACCGTGTCACTTCATGCCATAGGCAACGAAGCCGCAGCCACACCATTTCGGGTTGCAGGATTTTTATTAGGCAAGTAAAGCATCAGTAATAACATCAGTTGTGCCCCCCCCCCCCCCCCCCCCCCCCCCCCCCCCCCCCCCCCCCCCCCATGCCCATGCCTTGATCCGGCCCTGCTGGGCTTGCGCTGTAGGTTTGATTTCCTGGAGGGGGTGAGGTTACAGGGGGTGAAGGTGCAGGGTGGCTGTCGTAGTTTGTTTTCACCATCTGGGGTTTGACTGCGTGCCGACCTTGTTTATGACAAATGGTTTTTCGGAGCCGTTCGTCGGCGGGACCCTGGAGATGCTAAGTGCCTGGCTGGGGTCCATGGTGGACCACAGACCCACACGGTGCCGGTTATTAATCGTCATGAAGAGGGAGAGAGAGGGAGAAGGAGGGAGTGGAATCATTTGCAGGTCAAATCCCTGCCGGCAGTGGAAATGCATGGCAGATCAGGACCAGCCCAGATGAGCTGTATTGATCCCAGAACAAGTGATGGAGTCACTAGCGTCATTTATAATGGGTGCGTGGGTGCGTGGCCACACCATGGGCCCCATCGCAACTCTAGGGGGGCCCCGAGGCCCAAACAGACTTTTTTCCTTCTCCTTTTATTAAAATATATCTTGTCGCGTGGGGCCCACGCGAGCAGCATACGGGAGATGAGCTAATGTCACTTTACTTTCATCTAAAAAACAGCAACCTTATTACAGTCAGACGCACAAAGCTAGTGTCAAAGCTGCGACATTGAGGCGTCAGAAACTAAGCGCTCGAGAGCTGTTTGTGCAGCATGTTGGTCCCTATTTATTGTCCCGATCCTCAATAGAAGTCCTTGTAGAATGGCCACCCTTGGACTGGCCACTTAAAGAGAACGGAGTTGTCGCTGCTGCTCGACTCTGTGCTTACCTTTTGAAAGTCCGCTGAGATTTTTTTTGAGATTCCAATCTAAAAACTCTCAGGGCCATTCTCTCACCGATTTCAATAATTCAAGTGTGGTCCAAGTATATCAAGTATATTTTCAGTTGCTGAAAATTTTCAGTATTTTCAGTTCATATAGGTCATGCGTTTATAGTATGCATTTATCACACAAAAGGAGAGGGGAAATTTTCGCATTTCTCCATGCACTGTCTCTGTGCCCCGTGCCGTGCATATCGG